>VXAD01001536.1:573431-671099 GCA_013399195.1 Dicrurus megarhynchus
AGCCCCCCCCCCCCCCCCCCCCAAATATTATGAATAAGAAGAAAAGCTTTAGAGACATGAAGGTGAGGAAGGAGGTTCAATGAATAGCTAAACGGGAGAGTGTCTTGAGTACATCTTCCTGGACATTCCCAGGGCAGTATGACAGTGCTAGTACAGATAATGAGCCACTTGGATTATTAACACCCAGCTACCAGTCTGAGGGGATCCACATCAAAGCACATAACAGGCGGTATTATTTCAGTTTGTACAATTGTTCAACCTAATGCTCATTCTTCTGTGAAGAAATGCTTTTTTTTCCCCAAAACCTCATTTTTTCTCCTCACTTTCTGTTTGTAGGATTACAGAGGCAACCTTGCCATACAATCCATCAACACCACTACAGGACAGACAGTGTTATGATGCACCACCTTGATATATAGCAGTTGTAGGACTGGGAAACCATTTTCCTTTAGACAAAGGCATGAATGGTTTACACTGCAGTACACTAATAGATGGTTTAAAGGTGTATTTGATTTTTTGTGGCTTTGTTTTATATACATCACATGTGCACAAGCCCTGGGTGTTGTAAGCTTAATGTGTGTGTATGTGTGTGTATGTTTCAATAAAACAGATTTTGTGTAACATAGAAAAACAAAAAAAAATGTATGCACAAATGAAACATAAGTTGACCATGTTTTTCAGTAATCTGTGTTAAATATTGAACACTACCATCTGTTCTGGAGGGAGAAAAAGAAGTTGTTCACAGAAATAACTTGCCCTAGAAGAAAATCACCTGCTAACCCCCTATTCATTAGAGGTTGATTGGTGCACAAAAGCCTGAGGGTTTCTAACCTTTCCAAAAGTCTTGGATATATTTGTTTTATAAATGGTTTTCTGGAAAAAAAAATCAGTTTTGTTCATATGGTTTAGCCTAATAGTGAGACTAATAGTTTGTTGAGATTATATTGCTAAAATGGTCTGGAGGAAACATACAGAGTGACTTATATTTTACATCATTGGAAAGGCAGCTTGTTTGCTTGGATCAAGCCCCATCAGGATGGTCAGTGACTCCATCTCTACGAGACAATAAAGCAGTACCAAACAACCTCTAGAAATGGGAGCTCAGTGCTCTCTACTCACAGGCTGTTCGGGTGGTCCATGGCACTTGGTTGGGTTCAACTCCCATATAATCCCCAGGCAGTGCTTAGATTTTAGTGCAGGCCAAGGACATTTCCTTTTGGTGGAGGCAGTATGGACCTCTTGAGTCCAATGTCTGCCTGGTGGTCTTATACCCATGGCCTGGTCCTGGGCATCTATAATTAACCACTGCAAATACTGTTCTATGAGGCTCACTGATTCTCTGTATTTGCCTGTGTCTTCATCTATTGTTTCCCAGGTTATAGAGTGCAAGTGTTTTGCAGCAAGGACTTTGTTCTCTTTGATCATGCAGCCCACTAGGATTCGGTTCATGGCTGTATACCCTTCTGCAGTCCAAATAAAAGATAATTCTAAAACTAATTCAGAATAATGCTTCAGACCAGGGTACAGTAAAGAACAGTATAGGACAGAGCTATCAAAAGGCAGAGAAGAAAGCAAACAGCTACTTTATTCACTGTGGAAACCATTTATTTACTTACCTTTGTTATCTGTGGACAATTATGTTGTTCACAAAACAAGCAACTAAAGGAAGGTGAGAATATATTTTTTAGCTGTTGCTAGTGCTGAAATTATGTGCAGGTGCTGTCATGTAAGACACTTGATGCAGTCATGAAGAAGTCCCTCCTCACATCGTGTTTTAGGAGGCTGGAATGAGGGCTGACTGCCATGAGCATTCCTATCATAATTTTCCTTTTTCCTCCTGACATTTCTGAACAAAAACAATTGTAATCACTTCTAGAAGGAAACCCTGTTTGTTCATGCAAAGCAACAAGGGATTCCAGCAGCAGGACAGATACATCTGGACAATTTGGTAACCTCCCAAGCTTTGATTTAACTATTAAATTGTTAACCATCTTTCTCTGCAGTCCATGTGGAAATCTTCAGTCTGGAGCTTTGGAGGGCTGGTGTTGACATTTTTTTTGATGCATTCAGGGCACTCCCAAACACTGCAGATGTTCTGATGCACCAGTTGGAGTTCTGACATTAATGAAAATGTAAAAATATTACAAACAATCTGATTTCAAAACTCAGAGATAAGACCAATTCATTTGGGAAGTGTTTCTTTACGAAAGGCAAAGATATTATACCCCAGAAGTAATTTGGCATGAAAAGGTATCTTGAAACATACTACAGTGTATCTGAGAAAACATATTAGTTTTTGAAAGTTTACTGGGGAAAAACTCAACTATTTTGCCGCAGGGATAAAATGCAGTGGCCAGATCAACACATGAGGAAAGCTCATTATGTCATACATTATGTCAGTGAGGGCCCTCTGCTTCAAACATGCAGCTTATTATCTTCAATAGATAGGAAGGCGAAACTTTTCCATGGGATTTGAGTTAATATAAACAAATATAGTGTTGGGATTTTTAATTCAGCTGAAACTCCACTCCTGATTAATTAATTATGTTAATTCAATGCTTTTTCACAGTATATAAATCAAACAACTGTGTCTTTTGCTCTAAGGCAACTCTAAAATCCAGCTTGGAGATTTTTCCTTTGACCCTTTAAATCAGCCTCAGCTGGTTACCTTCCAGAACTGTGCCTTTGGGAACAGTTGGTCAAAAATAAAGAGAAAAAAACTCAGAAGAGAAATTTCAGGCTGTATTTTTAGCCCTTTTATATTTCAACACTTTCATTGACTTCAGTGGTATTTGTCTACCTGCATCTGGCTCACAATATTCAAGCCTCTAAGACTGGACTTCCCAGCATTACCTGTGAACGTAACTTCCATGGCAGAGACTGCTCCAGGCTTTCACTTTTGAATTGTGTCCTGGATCTAATAAACCGTCTCTGCTGTTCGTCGGCTTCTAGAGCTAAGAGTCTGGGCTTTGCTGAAAGTTATCCTAACCTCAGACACAAGTTACAGATCTGAAGGAGGGATTACTAGGTGATATTTTATGCAGTAAATCCAATTATAATAATAATTCCATTTATAAAAGAGATATCAGCTCCCTGTCTTTTGATTGTGTTCTGAAACTTTAATGAATATTTCTAGCCAACATGGTAAAAGGCATAAAAATTGCTTTAAAAGGCATGTATATCCTACATCTGATCAAATTTGTAAACTCCAAGATCTACTATTCTGGGACACTTCAATGAAATTACTCCATGAAAGAAAGGTGAGTGTGTCAGATAAAGATAACAGAGATTTTTGGCCTCCACATTCAACCACAGACAAAGATACTTAGGAGGGACCACAGCATGGGAAATACCCCAATATGTCCATGAGACTCCACAGCAAAGTATTCAATAACTATTATTATCCCACATCAGTCACATATGAAGTGACTTATTCAAATTTGGTCAAAGATTTTAGACTGCTATATAACTTTTGAGTATGTTGCATAATTTTGAAAGAGACTGGACTTCCTGAGAGGCTGAAAAAATAGTTTGTTTGTTGAAATTATGGATATTTGGCAGTTTATAACTTTTTTCCAGTGCACAATTTTTGTGAATGCGGTTTCAAAAAATATATTAAAGGGAATTTTTTTTTTTAAGTTGCAGACAATCAATATCTATCCTGATCTTCTTCCCCATAACCTCTTAACTTTTAGTCTCCTATGAACATTAGGAAAATTGAGATGTGATTGTTTATCTTGGAAAAATACTGTGGTTCCTTTTTCATTTTCTGCAACACCATGAGTTATAGATGGTGTTGTCAAGCACAGCAGATTTTCTTGGCTATATCTCAGCTATGCTTCCTCTTGTACTGAACTGGAAATAAGTATCTATGGTGCTGAATTTTCCTCCCTGTCACTAGTAAAGGGCTACTGGAAAAAAAGTTGGTTTTGCTTCCGTCTGTTGTTGACTGCACCTGCTGATTACGTTGGCCTGCTGTCCTTGTCAGCCCAGTGGCTGTGCTGCTGAGGAAGTGAAGTTCATTTGCTTCATAACAAGCATAATAACATTCTCAAAGGGTATGTTTTGAAAGAAAACAGGCCATTGTGAGATCAGTCAAACAAGTGGGCTGTTCAGAGCAAGCATTTGCCTTTTTGGTCATAATGCATATGCCAGCATCTAAACTGGAAAGCACATGTGAGCCCACAGCAATGGTAGGACAAACAGCTGCCTTGCTCTGCCCTGCAGGCAAAAAACAATAGCACAGGAAGTTTTATTTTGAGTTTTCATACACTTATTGGAAAATGCAGTAAAACAAGTTGAATTACAGATGATATGCTTTGGCTGAAGTTTTCACATCTGCCTCGGATATTTGGTTATTAAGTTCCTAAGCTTTAACACGGACAATGGTCCAAAATCTTTGCACAACTTTGGAAATCTCAGTCAGAAATCTCAGTCAGATGTAAAATAAACACAAAAAATTCACAGGTATTAAAAGACCCTGTTTTTCTACCATATCCTGAGAATCCCGTGTGCTGACTAAGAGATCACCCGTTTCCCCCTTTTTACTCTCCACTGTGCTTTGATGATTGACACAGTTACTCCGTTCAGCTGAGTAGTTTTGTCACATTGCATGGAGATCAGGGTAATATCCTACCTTGTTTCACACAAGCAGAAACTTACACAGAAACTTACATCTGCTGAGTACTTCTTGGAGCTAGACCTAAACTGTGCACGTTCCTGGTAAAGTTAGCGGAGAAAAAGATGTGCCTGGATCTGGCTGAGCTGCAGGAGTTGACAGTGAGGCCCACCCAAATGCAAAGTACCTTTGTGTACCTTAAGGATGAGTTAGTTTAGTGTGAGAATTTTAGTTGTATCAGAAAGATTGTAAAACCAGGTGTGTGGTCTGTGAGACACAGACAATTCCCTAAAGTGTTCTGCCTAAAAATGCGTCTGTTTTTGAGGAGCTGCTGTAAAGGTCCCCACAGCCCCATGTGGGTTTGTGCAACCCACACCAATCCTAGAACTGCCAGTGGTTCAGTTACCTGAATCTGTGGGATGAAAGCTGCCTTGGGTACAAGTAGCCATGCCTTGCTTCTGTTGGTGAAGAAAAAGGACATTTTAAAAGTGACCTGACTCACTGGTTTGATGTTCTGGGTCAGGCAATAAGAAAGGAAAAATTGGCTTTTCTCTACATCAGAAGTGGGTAAGAGCTGGCTCTATGTCTACTGACACCAGGCTGTCTCCAGCCTCTTGCCCCTGGCTATCTTAGTAAGGCCTTGGCCAGTGTCCACTTGTTTCCTTGTTGCCTGAGCTCTTGCATTCCTCCTCCTTGTGAAACCAACCCAAAAGGGTGGAGGGCTGGGACACACTTAGGTCATTTCCCTGCAGGGCTCACAGGATGGTGGAGGCACGTAGCCAAGGTCCATCATTTCATATGGACCTTGTGTTTACCAGGGTTCACCCTTAACAGCACCATGGCATTTGGAATGGGCTTGTCCACACTGCCTCAAGGCCAGCCTGCCCTTCCACATAGAGTCAGTGGTAAGTCCAGCAGCTGAAGCATGTCCAGAGTACCCAGTACCCAGAGGCCAAGCACACCTGGCTGTTTAGGGCCAAATTTGTGCCCAGAGCCTGTCCACCAGCTTCCAGAGGGGTGTCAATAAATCAGCCAGGAGTACTGAAGGCAGATGTGGACAATCCACACTATGCTCACCACTACTTTGGCTGATGAAACAGGAAATTGTAGCCAAACAGGAGGAGAGATAAGGAGGCTAAGTCTGTCCCTCCAGGCAATCTTTCCTAAAAAAACAAAAAGCTCACATGACAGTGTGTAAGGAAACCTGTAAGCTGTCTTCCCTATTCTGCGTATCTTGCAGCTGAATCCAACTCCACTTTTTGCAGCCTCTCTTATTTCAGCAGGTCAAGCACTCTGGACTCGCTGTAGCATGTGAATCCACAGGGAAAAGCTCATTTGCAATTTGTTTGTACCTCCTGGTAAGGTTCATATAATTACTGGAAAATGTTGTTTTAGACAGATAGAGAACATGGCACTACTCTTCTCCAAAACAGCCATACCTCTAGTAGACTTACTTAAAAAGTCATCTATGAGTGCAGTGAAAACATAAAGTCTTGAAAGTAAGAGAAGTGCAACTTTAAATGCCAGGGGGAGATTTATATGAGAGATTAGAGTTGTGGCTTTCTATAGGAATTTGTTCTTGGATCTACTCAAAGATTATTTTTTTTCACAGGTTTGGAAGATTTTTTTTTTCACTTGAAGCATTGGCTTGAAAAGTGGTGATACCCCTAACAGAAGGGTAGAGTGATGGCAAAGTGGTGCTGCCATGTATTTCTTTATGAGCTACCTTGGTAAAACATTTATGGACATGCTTAATGCTAACAGATTTAAGAACCCGACTGAAGCTCAGTTTTGTTGTCTAGGCTTGACTTCAGAGTGACAGTCTCAGTGTTTTATTCTTCCAATAGGTTGATATTGACATGGCTTGATAAAGAAGCTACCATAAGAAAAACATCACATGCAGTCTTTTTTGTTTGGTTCAGTCCTTTTCTACATTGGGTCCTGTGAGCTGTTTCTCTCATTTTTGTTCCCTTTTGTTCCTAGTAAAGAAAATGGGGATCCTCTGTTCTCAGCAGTGCTTTCCTGGTTTGTGTTTCAAGTCTTGTGAAGTCTCAGAGACATCCCTGGAGACAGAGTACCAGCTGGGGTAAATCAGTAGCAGAAACACTGCAGAGAGTTCTCTTTAAGATAGTTCATTGTTGGGTGTTCTCCATTGATTTGAGTCAAAGTGACCACCAAATATGGGTGTAAGAACACATTTACCCTTAGGGTTCATTACCTTCCTTAGCAGTGTGTGGCACTGGGCCAGCAGTGGCAAGGTGGATTTGATGTGCTGTTTTCACACCAATGCATGGCTATGAACATATTTTACCTGTTTTTACCCTCTCTCTGCCTTTGGCACTTAACAGTGTTTTGGCAGCAGCAGAACAGAATACCTACAGTCCCACTGGAGTTCTGAATTTATGATAACAGATAAACAGCTTTAAAGTAATGCTTTTGTAAACATTCTAAATCTTATTGATGTTTGACTAGACTCCTGTGGTGAAATGTGTTATGTGCAATTACCAATACTATTTTTTTTATTCTGAGGCAAAGTAGTAGTAGCTGTTTTTACACTGACGTGCAAACATTTCAGTCAGACAACTGCTAAGTATACTTGAAAATCATGTTATATATATGCCTGTGGACACACCACGTGGAAGAGCAGAAACTACTAATATTTTCCAGAGTTGAAAGATATATTTTAATTCTCAAAGAATTAAATGTGAAACATAAAACATTTCCCAGATAATTTAGTAGCTTTGATCAAGATGAAAACATAACTAAAATTCTGGTCAAGTAGATGGTTACCTGCATTTAATATGAAGCCATAACCAAAGTCCAGGTGAAGGCAACATAACTTTAATCTTGCTTTCAATTTCAAGGTACTCAGAATCATAGAATGACCTGGGTTGGAAGGGGCCTTAAAGATTGTCTAGTTCCAGTCCCCCAGCTGTGGGCAGGGACACCTTCCACTAGACCAGATTGATCAAAACCCCATCCAACCTGGCCTTGAACACTTCCAGGGATGGGGCAGCCACAGCTCCTCTGGGCAACCTGATCCACTGCCTCACCACCCTCACAGTAAAGGTTTTTTTCCTAATATCTAAACTAAGTCTACTCTCTTTCAGTTTGAAACCCCCCTCGTCCTGTCCATGCTCTTGTAACTTATGGACAAGACATTTGGATTTGCCTAGAATGCAAAAGAAACTGGTTTGTACTACATATCACGTTTTTTCTAAGTCACAGAAGATTTATAGTGTATAACTGTACAAATAGGCAGCATAAAAGACCAGAATCTGTGCTAAAAATCTTAGATAAATGCCAAGTGATAGAGAGATCCTTCAATATACTGACCCTGTGTCATAGTCTCAGCAGAGACCAGAGTAACTGAAATAGAGGAAAGAGGTGTTGCCCCGATTCTGTACCAGGAGAGTTGGCACTTCTTGCCTGCAGAAGAGTGAGAAATAAATGGTATTTTGCTTCCTTTTGGCCATGGCAATGAGGAAATTCCCTCTTTTTCTTTTAACCTCTCTGGATCTTACCAGCATACTTACGACAGTGAAATCTTTGAAATACAAACTTTGAAAAACAATACTTTTGTAAGAAGTACAAAAGCTGTGTACCAGTAAGATATTAAAATTTCATTAAATCTTAAAAGGCAGAAATCCCTCTGCTAAAAGGAGTTTTTACACCTACACCCACACTAAGACAGGGGGAATGCTACAGCCACCATGATAAACAATAAGGGCACAGCCTGAAGTTTTATGTGGAAGATATTTGTATGACATGGTGATGGGTAACAGTGAAAAACATCTTGGAGAGATGAATAGGCAGTGACTTAGACATATTACACCATGGGAGCTACAAAATGCTGCCCGAAATGGATTTATGATGCTTCGGCTGAGTGTAGAATTACTGGTGTAACTCAGCTGCATCTCCGGAGAAACACGTGGAGCTGTTGGTGTTGAAAGGGTCTCTGAACTAATAAGCACTTTAAACATTTTTCCAAACATCTTTCTGATGTCTGTGAATGACCCTTTCTTGTTCCCTCATGTTATCCCACAAACCACTGTTAACCCCACGACAGTGTCCAAACAAGAGGCACGTCGGGTGGCTCCAGGAGAACGACTTGCCAACACATTTATCACCCGACTTTTCCGTCTCCCAGGCTTTTGTGATGCTGACAGTTATTTGGGCTTAGTTTCCACCAGCCGGTTGTGATGGATCTGAGCCTGCCCTTCAGCTGAAAAACCCAGTGGCTGGGTGGGCCCGGAGGAATGGCCCTTCTTTCCTCTCCCTGTTTAAGCCTCTTGTGAGTAACTCCCTGCAGCTGTCTGTAAACATCAGTTTCTGAATGGAGTGAGAGATGTCTGGGGCAGGCCAGGCTCTCGCTGCTTCTCAAATGAAAATAAATAGTGCTGTCAGCCGCTGCACAGAGCATTGCTGCCTTACCCCAGGGCTTCGCAACCACCTCAGGCCGGGTTCTTCTGTTTCCAGCAGTTACTCTCTGAACCTAAGTGTCCCAGAAAACTATGAATTTACATCGTGTGTTTGAGTAAACACACACATCACACAAGACAGGAGAGAGCCAAAACCCATAACCCTTATCTCTTCTGATAAACCACACAATTCATGGCAATTATTAATTAATGGCTTACTAAAAGTGCAAAGCAGAAGACTGTGTAAATGTGGGGCAGCAAGCACATCTTTACAGCCAGTGTGAATTTTTCCTCCCAGCAAATTGTTGTTAGCCTGAAGCTGTGCCTATACGCCCATCCTTCACACACCTTTGCCAGCTGAGGAAGCCACCTCCTCTGACTTCTTCTTGTGTCCTGCTGAGGACTGTGCTCTTCCTGGAGCATGGGGGTTGTTTGTGTCTCCTGAGTTGCTTCACATTCTCTTGGCCAGGTTTGTCTGAAAAGTTGACAAGCTGCTAGTACACCACCTGCTACCTCTGTGGCATGGAGGGATCCATCCCCTTTTCCTGCCCTGGCCACTGGTGTTCTGTTTCTTCCCTGCCAGCAGTGGTCATTATACCTCCAGTGTCTTGGTCCCAGAATTCAACGTGGTGGTTCCTCATCCCGTGTGGCCACACAGCCAGACAAATCTAAGGTATATAGACACTAAGCCCTTTCTCACACAGCTTATTTTGACAAAAAGGGTCTGGTTTTAGCCTGTTTTCTGTCTCGTTCAGAGGTTCTGAGGAGGCAGCAGCCTCCCTCAAGGGCTAACAAGATGTCAGGAGTGGGCTGGCAATGGCAGTGTCCTCAGCTGGCACTGCTAGGGCTGGCCAAGCATGTCTAGCCACAGCCATATTTTTCAGACCGAAGTGTAGGATGTTAAAGCAAGGTCTACTTTTTTTCCCCCACTATTTCTTCTTTCTCTTTGATCTTTCCAGCTCTGCTCTCTTCTAGGCATTTGGGTTTGCTTGTATTTTCGAAAACAGGATGAACTGGTTTAACAGTTGGAGTTTTATTTTTGCTTACTTTTTTTTTTTTTTTGGTCTGAATTCTGTAGAACTGAAACTTTATTTCCATCCTTTTAATTAGGTTTTCAACATCCTGGGCTGCTGAAAAATTTCCAGTGTGGACCTGAAATCTTTATTTGCTATGACACAGAAACATAAACACTGGTCTAGGCACCCAGGATCTATCAAGCCCACACTCACTCTGTCTAAAAGCAACCCAATCAATAAAGTAACAAACTGTGTAGAAGTAGGGGCTTAAAGTGGGCTGGCTTTGTTCAGAACTTACAGGGATTTCAAACTGTGGCAGAAAAATTCAGAAATTTTTCAACTGAATTCTTCTAAGATTCTGTAATTATCTCACCAATTTGAACACTGATTAACTGTAATTTTAAGATTAACTGTAATTTTAAGTGTGGACTATTTGATTTTACCAGCTCAGTAATGTTATTATCAATATGACTTTATTTTATTTTGACCTGCATAACTACCCAAGATTTTTCAAATACCCAACTCACAAAACCAAACTAAACAACCCCAAAACTGTATTTTTTGACAATATGTGTCACATGGGCAGGTCACCAACAAGGTTGGAACAGTCAGATCCCAGCCCAAAATGACACCCAAAAAACTGACAGTAATAACAGACTTTGAAAAGATTCTGCAACCTCAAGGTGACCTTGCAGGATAGACCTTGCTTCGTTATTTGACGTCTATACTCAAATTCTCAATTCAGCTGCTTGATCCTGGGAATTTCAGGAAATTTTTCTTTTTGCTTTTATATTTAGCTAATTTTACTGCTGAGATCTCCAGGTGATTTAACTGAGAAACTTTTGTCAATTCTGCAGGTATCATAATCAAGATGCAAAAAATATGATGCATGGGGAAAGTAACCAATTTTTACCAAGGATTTAGCAAAGTAAACCTGTCCTTTCCCTTATATTTTTGCTGGACGTCAGGACATATGGAGCTATGATTAGATGGATGACTTTAAGGCTGAGATAACTTCTTGTTTTCTAAAGAGAGCAAAGAATTATCTTTGAACAAAAGCAAGTCAGTGTCCAATGAGCATCTCCTTGTCACTGTCTTTGTTGTTCTCAGTGTGCGACAATCACTTTGAAGACTCATTTTACTACAAGGGCACTTGTGTGAAGAGTAGCCCACAGGACCCTGCAATGGTGATTAGTCTTTGTATACTCCCGGATCCTTTGTGCCAGACCTTCAGCATGACAGTTCAAATGGGTTAGGAGTTCACTCTCACTTAATTAATCCCAGATTTTGTTCATATGGCACACATCGTTGGTGGCAGGACTTGCAAGCAGGACTGCATAGGTATGAAATCAGCAAACAATGACTTCATTTTGCTTTGTGGTTCTCTGTGAAGCAGGCCTTAATCTAGCAAAAACCCCAACCAAATGAGTTAAAATAACCCCAATACATAGAGGTATTTTCCAGAAACAATATCTAGATAAAAACTTCAAATGTACATTTTAAGTGTTATTTTCAAGACTCAGAGATACAGATTGTCAGAAAAAAATCTAAAAGCTTTTGATTTTCCTTTAATATGACAGTCTTTCAGCACAGGATTTTAGGGACTCCACCTCCTTTTCCAGTGCAGAAACCTAGAACAAATAGAGTCATCTTAAAGGCCTGCAGCAGTGAAATGTCATTAAGGTCCTGGAGGTGCCTCCTTAAGTTATTATGTTTAGAAGATGTGGTTGAGGAGACAATGTCCAGAGGTTGGCAAAAGGAGCACTGATAGACAAGTGTTCAAACACCATCAATGTGCAGAGGACACCTTACCTTCCTCATGTCTGCAACTCTTCCACTGGTGGTGTCCAGATCTTGAATGAGATCAGTTTTTGGTCAAACAGAATTTACCAAGACTTAATCCAAGCAAAGCAGAGGGTAGGCAGCTAGGCAAGCAAAAATGCTGTGAAAGATTCTGCAGGTTTAGTACAAAATGCATTTAGATTAAGGATATACAAAGAAAATTGCTTCATTTAGCAAATAATTTAAGAATTCTCATTAATTTCTTGATGTTGTTAATGCCATGCAGCACAGCAGCTCCGGGGTCTGTCTAATTCTGGTGGACAAAGAAGTGACTGCAATTGTACAAGCCTTTGCTGTCTGGGCTGTATGTATTACTGCATCCCAGAACAGCTGAGAATTAAGGTATTAGGAAGTAGGTAAATTCTGCAAATGCTGAATGTTGGAGGCCATCTCTATGTTAGTGTGGGCTTTGATAAAAACATCATCTAGATTACATACCAGCATACCCTAAAAATCCATAAAAGTTTCAAAGGCACATGGTTGATGACTCTTTTCCTTCAACACAAATGGTCTTTGTAGTACATTGCCTTATACTTTGGCCTAAGCTAAACCTTTGTCTAAGAGCCAGCAATAAGCCCCTCAGAGAAGGAAAGGTCTTCATAGGGCTCACCATGTTTCCTCAACCTGCACTCTGGAAAGGAACAATACATATGGAAGAGCAATTCTGCCAGGTCTGGTGAAGCCAAAGGCTACTGTTCTCCTGAAGAATTAATGCAGCTATATACCATAATATCAGTTGTGCCACTTAACATGCGACTATTGGGTGCTTAGATGCTAAGGCTGCCTCTCTAATAAAAATTAAGTGCAGCCAGGACTTTTGTCTGGCACTGAGGGCACCTGGTATGGAGCACTGCCAAAATCAATATTGCTAAATGCTATTAAATACTACATCAGTGTATTAAAATCTCTTGCTCTGCAAAACAGGGCAACTGCCTATTGGGAATGGCTCCTGCCATGTGCTAATCTCAGAAGCATGCCTGGGAACAATTTGAGAAACTGCTGAAGCAGGCCAAAAATATGCCAGAAACTTCTCTGATAATTTAAAACTGTAGAAAATTGACTTACAGAGCCTGGGAATATTCCTTCACCCTGCTAAATTTATATTGTAAGTGTAGCCTGTAGACATTAAAGCAGTCTAAGAACCTATAGAAATAGGGTTTCAGGAAATATGGACCACTTGATACAGTGACTTAGTTCACCCAATTATCTGCAACCCTACATTAAGTCTATATCTAATTAAGTACATTGCCCTAGAAAACATTTTATATGATGAAGCATTAATTTCTAATTTCTTATTATTCCATTGTTAATTTTAAAGTGCAAATTCATCAGACTCAAGGAGAAGAAATGCAGTCTTTATAAACTAGGGATTGGCAGATAACACAGGAATATATCAGAGCACTGGGACCAGGGATTAGCTTCACAGAAGCTAGATGCAATTAGAGATGTTAGGATCAATGAGCTGAGACATTCTTTCATTTACATGCCTGAACTATGCTTGAAAGTTTCGTTTTTAGTTTAAAGCCTTTTAACAAACCTCTTTCCTGCGTGTTATAGCAGCCTCAGTTTGTCTGTGTAAGTTTTTAAACTGCTCTTTGTGGGTGAAGATACAGAATAATTAGTATTCTGACAGGTTCATATTTTTATTTAAACTATGCATTATTGAGCATAGCAGGCAGTGCATTTGCAATAGCATCAAATCATTTGTTCCATCAGGATACTCTTTGCATGACAATATGCACCTTGTTCTCTTGACTATGAGATGTAAAAATTCTTTATGAGCTTACTATATTTAAAGGTGAAAGGAAAAAGCACTAAATCAGGCAAATACTGAATTTCATCTGGCCATGTGTTGCAGATAAAAACCTCCTGCGTTAAACCCCACAAAGTTAAATCTTTACATCTTCAAAGAAAAATAGAATTTTCCTTCTGAGGCTATTACATCTTTTGCCATGTAATATTATCACTAATAAAGATTGCATGTTAGCGAGAGGGGCCCTGAGTAGGTTCAAGCAATAGACAGTTTTGTGGTTTCTGTTGTTAACAATCTGTCAAAGTCAGGCTCCCAAAACAGTGTAAAGGAAGAAATAGAAAGAGACAGAAAGAGAGAAAGAAAGGAAGAAGAGAAAGAAGGAAGGCTGGTTGACTTAATACAGGGGCACAAATTAAAAGCAGCAAAAAAATAATGAAAAGAGACCAGGACTCAGGGAGAAGAGATGAAAGTAAAAGAAAAGACAAACATACACAGCTAAGGCCAGAGTGCAAGTCCTTTCAAGTCCTCATTAACCCCACAGTAAAGAGTTTCCTTGTGAACATTTAGCCTTTTCATTGAGCTCTTCTTTTTCATTGTCAAATGTCAGCTGTGAAACATGTTTGGACGCAGCAGTAACCCTTTAAAAACCTCTTTCATAGAGTGTGAGCCAAATCCACCGCTATGTTTTAGCTCCATGAGCAGATGCACTAATGTGAATAGTGTATTAAACCAATATGTGGATGTGAAAATCACACCCACGTCTGCGTGAGCAGCTGTGCAAGAACAGGGAAACTAAAATTTCCCTGGTTACAACCTGAGCACCAAAGTCACCAGGGCAGCATAATTGTGAGGGAAGGATGAATGATCACTCATGGTTGATTTCTTCAAAACCCCCCCAAGAGGCCATGACTGCCTCATTCATCTTTGAGGGCCTCGGGAGCAGCTGCCACAAAGAGGGACGATGGCACTGCAGCCCAGGATGGCTCCTTTCTTGCAAGCACAAGGTCAACATCCAGGCTCTCTCGCAGAGAGCTTAAACATGTGCTTCACTTTTCAGTTCATAAGTAAACCCATTAACTTCAGTGTGGCTTTTCACGGAGGTGAAGCTCAGCTGAGGACTGGGATTTTTCGAAAGCCTTGAAATACAGATCCCTAACAGAGTCTGAAGTATTTTGAATTTATAAAGTTCCTTCCCTGGGCAGATTTTCAACAACTCTGTAAATAGGTTTGATATAGGGTGTTATATGATTTAGAAGGGACAAAACCAGAGTGATATTTACAAAAGACTCATAAGAGGTTTTTGTTTACTAGAAGTTCTTTCCTTGCCAATGGTAGTTAGTTTGTTCTTTCTTCATTTATTGATGCCAAGGAAAAAAAGCGGGGAAAAAAGCCAATTATTTAAGAAGGTCAAATGTGTCTCAGCTTAAATTGTGAATTACTTAAATAACAGGACATGTCACAAAACTGACATCAGTGTTTCTCTTCAGTCCCACCCAATGATAATGAGAAGCCATTTGAACAATTTCAGCAGAGCAAAATAAACAAAGATTTTGTGCAGACCTGGTTGAGAACTTGATCCAGCAAACCTGTATCCAGCCAAATAACTCCTTGTAAAATTAGAAATCTCTCTAATATTTCCTTATTCGTCAATTATGGAATGTTTGGATTACTGCAGTAATGAGCATGTACCAGATCAGGTAAAAGAAATGAGTCCATATTTCTCTTATTTATATCAATTGACATCCCACGGAAAACAGCTGTCATCTTTAAATCTTATTTTAGAGGGAATGAGATACCACTTTTGTGGAACGGGAGGAGAAAAGGCAGGATCAGGGAGAAACAGTTTAGCTACTAAGAATAGTTACCAATTATTTCATTATCAAATGGTACAGACAGAGAACAACAGGGAACAATGAAAACATTCCTGTGAGAAAGAATAGGAAAATATTATTTGTAATGAGAAAAACGTAGGCAGCACACTTGGAAGAATAGTTTTCAAGGAAACCCCTTTTACAGAGATGAGAAGCAAATGGAACAAGGCTCTGAAGTGGAAGCATATGTGCTCACTGAGGGGAGCTGACGTAATTGGGTAAGTGGATCTTGGCCTCCTCCAGAAAACCACGTCTTTGTGGAGGACGGCAGGAGGGTGTGTGGCAGCAGCAAGGGAGGGGTGTGACAGGGAGCTCTCTTACAGCTGAGGTGACGTAGGCAGCTTCGCTACTGCTCTCCTTGGAGTCCACACCAACACCTCCCAGACACCTTTGTCTGCAAGAACAAGCTGCAGCCTCCTCTCTGCTGTGTGACATGCTGGTTTCAATTATTACATGGCTAAAGATAGGTATTTCTCATGCTTTGTCACTAGTCTGGCCAGAAACACCCTCAAAATGGCTGGTGTGGTTGTCAGTACCTCTGAGCCCTGAATCCATAGGGCTGGACCATGACAAAATCCAGACAAAGAGAGGCGGCCAGGCGGTAGATACAAGGTGGTGTTTGCCTTGGCAACAGCCACTTGTGGCAAATCTCATCTTCCAGGTGACTCAGTGACTGCACATCCCAGCCTGTGTATCTCAGCCCAGGTACCAGGCAGCCCCTCGGAGGGTTCCTGTCCTCAGCTGCACACACTCAGTAAGATCTTTCCAGTCTGTACATACAAGGTACCGTTTCTGGCACGTGAATTTGTCCTTACTACTTATTTCATTCGGCCTTCCCAGATCTGAACCCTTAAAATAAACAGCTTTGCTATCCTTTGGGCATTCCTTGAGGACTGCTTGTATTACAGAGGTTTCTACTGCCGTAAAGACAAAAGCAGAGGCTCAATGCAATGAAAAGGTTAATTGATGTCAGTATGTTTTGGAGCGGGATGCTAGGAAGGAGGAGTGTGTGGTTACAGCAATAACCAAGACAAAAGATCCAAGCTCTTTCCCCATCTGGGCAGCAGTCCTCTTGCATGACTTAGGGGGAGCCACTTCTATCTTCTGCTGATGTTGCTGCTAACTTTGCAATATATCTAAGCATGCCCATCTGACTGCAGCCCTGGGCAGCATGAAAGCACGTGAAGTTATGGCTTAGTCTTCACGAGAAGGAAGGAAAAGTGACGGACATATGAGGCAGAGCAGAAGGATAGACATGTTACTTTGGACCAGATGAGCCAGCGGAGAGCACAGCTGCTACCGAGTGTTACAGCAGAGGTGAGTTTGAAGAGACAGCATTACAGACTGGGGGACTGGGGAGCCCTTCCTGTGCACGGGATGCAGCAGGGGATACAACCCACATTTTTTAAGAGAAAATTATGGTAACGGGTAATAAAAAATGGCAAAGAAGGCAGGGGAATTAACAGCAGCTTGCTAATAATGTCATTGGCATATATTCTTTTCAAGTTCCAGATGTGATGGGTGAAGCAGATACATCCCTAAGCATGCCCTCTGCTCCTCACTTCCCACGTAACCCAGGGCATTGCCTCCTCAGATGTAGGGACTGAATAGCTCCTGAATGTCTCCTATTATTCGCATCAAAACAGTTTTGCAGAGTAAATGCCTGTTATTTAAAACCTAGTCTAAATAGGCTGCCTTTATTTAAATAAAATGGAGTAGAGCATGAAAAAAGAGCCATTTAAATGGCATTTATGAGGAAGTGTTACTTTTTGATGATGAGGTAGTTGTGATGAGTATCTGGAGCTTGTAAACCTTTTGCTTATACACCTACAGAGCACGGGTTTATGACCTAAGAGAGGACAGGCAGGTAGGGATACAACATTTGTAACCTACAGGAGGGTAACCAGGTAAGACCGATAACATTTAAGTAGTGGCACTAAAATGATTAAGGCGTTAGTGTACTTCTCTAGCTGGAAAGCAGTAAATGATTACAAAGCATTATTATCTCATCCTAGGAGCTCACTCAACACATAAGGAAAAACAAATAGCTCACTTTGTACATTTAATTCAGTCATTTGCCTGTTTACATTGAAACCTGGCTGCCTTAACTCCCCAAATGTTTAATATCAAGTAGGTTCAAAGAAAAGTATAACTCCTCAGCAATGAATTTCCTGACTTTGCTCTTTCTGTTTAGAAAAGATGATAAAATGGATTGCAATGTTTTACAGATTTTCAGTATTTATTATATATCGAAGCTATTGGCCTAGCATTTTAGAAAGATTTACAGGTTTTTGTCTTCAGATATCACATAACAACTTTAAGACTAATCTCAACCAGAGATGCTAAATTGCCAAAGTAGTTTCACAACTGTCTGCAGTCTTAAACCTTTCACACCGGAATTTTGCTCTGCAGGGTCCAAGGAGTATGTGAATAAAGAAAAAAAGGAAATAAGTGAGCCAGCTAAATCATTTGTACAATGATTAAGTGAAAAGGCTGCAGTGACCCTTAAGCTGATGAAATGAAACACTGCAGGAAGCAGAAAAGCAATAAACAAAATGGCAGAGGTTGTTGAAGACCATGGACAAGGTGGTGTTACCAAATACCAAGCCCTGGGACAGACTCTGCCCTGCAGTAGAGGCACTGTTTCCCTTATCCTCCTCTAATGCAGGAACACTATACTCTACTAGGGTTTCTCAAACATTTACAAAGCACATTTCCCTTTTGGTTCTCCACGTGACTGTCTCTTTCCCAAAACCACTGCAGCTCCCTTCTTTCAGGGTGAGAGAGCAAGAGGGGGGGTTAA
This sequence comes from Dicrurus megarhynchus, assembly GCA_013399195.1. NCBI lineage: Eukaryota > Metazoa > Chordata > Aves > Passeriformes > Dicruridae > Dicrurus > Dicrurus megarhynchus. Next base: position 591,756 of record VXAD01001536.1, read on the forward strand.
ATGCTTGTCCTCTCCTCCCTGTTCCTGCCAGGACTGAGTGCTGATAGCAATTAAAGGTGTGTAATTAGCAATTCCCTTGTTATTGCAAGCACTGACAGCCAATACTTACAGCCGATTCTCACTTTGCCTCTCTGGAGGAACTGAGCTGCTGCTGCTTTCTGCTGTCTAAAATTTCATGACCCTTTTGAATGCTCTTGTGACCTTCAAGGGGTTCACGACCCTCGCTGAGAAACATTGGGCCATTTCTGTAAAACACTATTATTTTTTCATGGATAAATATTCCTGTGTTCTGAAGAGCACTAATAGCTTGCAATGGGCCCCTGCAGCTGTTGGACAGTGGGGATGGACTTGCATGACCCTGGCACCCCAGACAACATCATGTGCTATCTCTGTAGCTGCTCATCGCTGATGCTCTGCAACATCCTGCCAGTCCAAAGGGCAGAGGGAGCCGCAGGCTGAAAGGAGAACGAAGGAGAGTCATGCTCTGTGACCACAGAGCAAGATGGGCAAGTGCACAGAAAACACAATCTCATGTGAGCTGCAAAGCTACAGCCAGGCCCCCGGGCCCTACAGACACCTTCATGCAGTGGACCTGGGTGGTTCCAGGAGCAACAGCAGGAGATTTAATCATGATGTAACTGAAAGCAGCACTCTGTTGTGAGGAGAGTGGCTCCAATGCTGGTGTGGTCCACTGCGGAGTGGACTAGTGTAGTGCCTGGGGAGGTTTCCCAAACTGGGAGAACCTCAGGTGGAGCCAAGAGAGCCCCTGGGATCCTGCAGCTCACATGACAGTGGGTGGTGGGTCCTGGGTGGGGTTGGAGGCAGAGGTGGCCAAATGCCCTCATGCCTATAAAAGAGCCACTTAGGCAGCCCCGGTGACCCGCAGTGATGCCAACAGGGTGACAGTCTGCATGGCAGTTGGCACAAAAGGTGTGCAGCAAGGGCACTAAAGACGACTTGTCCAGGGAGCAGTGGTATTCCGCACAGGAGGGCATGGACTCGCTAAGCTCTGCAGCTACCATGCAGTCCATGGGCCCCAATGAGCACACCCGTTGGGTACAGCCGAGGGTGCTGAGGGAGCTGGTGCAAGAACTGGCCAAGACACTGGCAATCATTTACCAGCAGTGCCAGCTAACTGGAGAGGTCCCAGCTGACTGGAAGTGAATAAATGTAGCACTCTTTACAAGGGCAGGCAGGAGGATCTGTTGGGGTACAGGCCTGTCAGCCTGACCTCAGTGTCAGGGAAGGTTATGAAGCAGATCATCTTGAGTGCCATCACATGGCGCATACAGGACAGTTAGGGAATCAGGCCCAGCCACAATGGGTTTATGAAAGGTAGGTTCAGCTTGACCAATATAATCTCCTTGAATGACAAGGTGACTCACTTTTGGGGATAAGGGAAAGGCTGTGCATGTTGCTTGCCTGGACTTTAGTCACCAAAGCCTTTGACAGCATTTCCCACAACATTTTCCTGACAAGCTGGCAGCCCATGTGCACTCTTGACCAGGTAAAAAACTGGCTGGATGGCTGGGCCTGGAGAGTAGTAGTGAATGCAGTTAAATCCCACTGGCAGCTGGTCACAAGTGCTATCCGCCAGGGCTCACTTCTCGGGCCAGTCGCATTTAGTATTTCTGTCAATGACCTGGACAAGGGGACTGAGGGCACTCCCAGTAAGTTTGTAGATGACATCAAATTGGGTGGGAGTGTTGATCTGCTGGAGGGTAGGAAGGCTCTGCAGAGGGATCTGGACAGGCTGGATCAATGGGCCAAGGCCAGTGATGTGAGGTTCAACCAGACCAAGTGCTGGGTCCTGCACTTGTGTCACAACAACCCCCTGCAGTGCTGCTGGCTGGGGAACAGTGGCTGGAAAGCTGCCCTTGGACAAGGACCTGGAAGGGCTGGTCTGAACATGAGCCAGGCTGTGCCCAGATGGCCGAGAAGGCCAATGGCATCGTGGCCTGTATCAGAAACAGTGTGGCCAGCAGGACCAGGGCAGGGATTGTCTCTCTTTACTCGGCACCTTGAGTGCTGTGTCCAGTTCTGGGCAATCAAAGCAAAAGACCCTGAAGTGTTGGTCCAGAGAAGGGCAACAGAGCTGGTGAAGGGTCTGGAACACAGGTCTGGTGAGGACCAGCTGAGAGAGCTGAGGGTGCTTAGTCTGGGGAAAAGGAGGCTCAGGGGAGACTTTGTCACTCTGTAATTCCCTGAAAGGAGGCTGTAGCCAGGTGGGGATTGGTTCTTCTCACAGGTAAACAGCAATGGAACAAGAAGAAAAGGCCTCAGGTTGCACCAGGGGAGGTTTAGGTTGGATATGAAGAAAAATTTCTTTACCAAAATTGTTGTCAAGCATTTGAACAGGCTTCCCAGAGAGCCACCCAGGAGTCACCATCCCTGGAGGTATTTTAAAGCAATATAGATGTGTTGCTTGGGACATGGTTTAGCAGTGAACCTGGTTTAGGAGTGGACTTGGCAGTGCTGGGTTAATTGTTGGACTTAATGATCTTAAAGGTCCCTATGATTTGCATTACCCCTGGTTGACTCCTTCCTTTCCCTGGGACAGAACTGGATAGAGCTGATGGGTTCAACCTTGGCACTTTTCATCCTGCCATGGAGAGTTTCCATCTGAAGTTTACTCTGTGCCAAATGGAAAAGTAAAAATTCATAGGAAAGCAGTATCAGTCTGTAAAGTCACCTGATGCAGAAGAACGAGTGAAGAAAGGGGCAGGAAACTGGTTAATGCATGATACAGAAAGACTAGGAATAAATTCTGAATACCAGTCCAAAAGCCATGCACATGAACTTTACCTCTTCTAACTTACAGACACCCAAATTTCTTTATTGGGTATGGTCATCTGAAGGTGATATGAATTTATGTATCCAAGGAAAGATGACACATCCCGTGCAAAATATTTATAGAGTGATAGTGAGAAAGCAAGCCAGAGTCTCCTCCAGAGAGCAATTCAGCACAGAAAAGGAGTGGTAGCAGGAGAAAGCATTCACATGAAAGTCTCTGGCTTGATTCATAGATCCCAGCATAACTGGGGATCCCCTGTACTGCAGTATCAGGCTTTGGAATCAGTTTTGCACCACTCAAGCACGGAAAAGTGTTCAGCCCTAGGAGTATATTCACACAAGCAGTCAGTCAGGGTAAGGCAGTCAGCCTTGGATTTGGTCCCAGCTTGACCTCCCTGCTTGATTTTAAGCAGCCTGTGAACAAACATTTACTACAGTAACAGCAAACAAGGGAGTCTCTGTAAGGTGTAAAGCCGGGATGCAAATTACAAACATATGTAAATTGAAATAGTTTAGGTTAATTTCTTGGTATTGAATTCAGTGACTAAGTGCTTATTTCAGAATGCTCATTCCCTGCCTTGAGCTACTGCTTTGTCCATCTCTTCAGTGGCAGAAAGCAATTTAGCATAATCCTTCTACTGTAATGTTCAGTTTTTCCATAAAGATTACAGATGAAACCAAAAGACCTCATTCTAAAGAAGGCTTACTGCTTTCCAAAGCTGGCCACTGTGTGTTTAACTGCACCAGAATGGTCCATTGGAGAACAGAGGGAAATCTCACATTTGGGAGGATGCAATGAAGGAGTCCCAGACAACCTAAACAAACCTTGTTTGCCAAACAATGTGTGTGAGGCTTAAAAAATGGTGAATTCGAAACACATTTCCCTGCTTCACAACAATTGGAAAATACCTTTCAATCAAATGAATAATAAAACTCATTGAAACCAGCGAGACTGATTATCATCTAGCTTTAATCACTGTAACTGCTACTCATGAATGTGACTGCACCCACCAGCTGATATCATCTGAGGATCTGGTCCAGGGATCTGCGTAAGGGAGACTGCAAGATAACGATGGGAGACCTTTAAGTTTTTGGCACACAGGCCTGGCTGTTAATCTCAAAGTCAGTTCCCTTACCTCCTGTATTGGAATACTATGGGTTTACTTTTTTTCTCACGGTATTTCTGCTTCTATCTATGACTTTCTTTGACTTCAAACTGAAATACGAACGTTAAAAGAAGCACACAGATTATTTTTAAATGTGGTTCAGAAATGTTGCTGCGTTGTAGGGGCTGAAATTCAAGTTGTTGTTAATTTTACTCCAACTATTCAAATAAAAATAGCGAGACACTGTTTCTTTAGAAAAAATAAAATGTTGAGGTCTGTTTTTCTAGAAGGATATTCAACATTATAGACTTGGCCTCATGAGATGTGGTTCATGCAAGTGGGACATTCAGCCTTTTATTGAACTATTCTTGCTAAGAATATAAAAGAAGTCTTAATTAAAGATTTCCTGGTTTTTGTAAGAGAATTTTAGTTACTGGAAAGTCAGTCTTTGTAAGTCAGTGGAGAAAAGGTTGATGTTTACCATCAGAATTTTAATAAAGCATTTTAAAAATACATCAAAGCTATCAAAATAACTTTAAAACCTTAAAAATTTGGTACAATTTTTTTGAGGGGGGAACAGTTCAGTCCATTTCACTCTCCTTTCAGTGGTGGGTGATGAAATTATTTACACGGCTTTCTATCCCCATTCCCAAAATCTGCAACTTCCCAGCATGAAGCTGGAAGAGGTGGATTTGCTGCAATAGGGTGATCTTTTTCCCTGGAAAAGCTAAGCTAACTCAGAACTGGTTCCTCTGGCCTTTCGAGCTCGTGCAAGTGGGAAAGGCTGTAATTTAAGTGTAGGGGAAATGGTTCTTTGAAGCATAAGATATATGTACTGCAGACAGGCCACCCAAATCTCTCTGGAGTTCACCACCTCTGTGGTTCCCAGAGTACTAGCAGAGAGTTTTTCAGCCCTTTTTTTTAATCACTGCTGCTACCATGTTTGTTCACTTTCCCTGGAGAGGATGTTATGTGATTTAGGCTGTTTTTAAAAAGATTCTGTTGGTTTGGTCCACTCCAGCTGGCCCCAGCATTTCACTAGAACTCAATTGAATGTATTTGCATCCAACTGTAAGATCTGTCAAGACTGCAAGAATTTAAGTGTTGAGATCAAGTCAAGCTGGTGTGGGGTGAGCTTGGAAAAATGGCTGAGTTTACGTTCTGCCAGTGCTTTAACTTAGATTGCTAAAAATACAACTTCTGGGTCTGTAGCACATTTACCCTAAAGAAAGTGTTTAAGGATATTGACTTACAAGCATAGTAGGATACAACCCATGCTGCAGGAGCATCTCTCACTCCCAGCTGTGGTAGCTTCCTCACTCTCCCACTGCCACTGCAGCCTGCAAGCCTGAACTCTACATCAAGTTGCTCCTAAATGATGTGAGCACGGTGTGCTGGCCCAGCCCACTTGCAAATTTGATTTGACTTTCTAGTTCAGTGAACTACAGGCATTTACTTCTACCTGTGATTTGCCAGTTCTTGCCACAGAAGGTGGTAACAGACAAAGAGTGAGGCACTCAGGGAGGCAGCTGGAGACAAACCACCTCCACTACTGGTGTTTCATCTGCTGTGTCTGTGTGTCAACACCTGAAACCTTATCTGGGCTTAGCCAGCTTGAGGTGGTGCAGTCTAATCTAAACTTCCACCTCTGCCTAGCTACTCCTAATGAATCCTGATGGCAGATTTCAGGGTTTTGCAAGAGAGGAAGGTTCTGCAGCTGAGCCAACAGCATGGCCAGCATGTCACCACAGCTGGGCACATTGGCATGATTGTCCCTTGAGTATATATTAGTGCTCCAGCTCTGGGGTGGGTGAAAGGAGACACTCTTCCTGTCCTGCTGCCTGTGGGCAGAGCAACAGAGAAGGTGGCTGCAACAGCAAAATATGTCCTAGCACCTCACTGAATTTACGCAGAACTTGTAGTCAATCTTCAGGCACTTCCCCTAATCTAGGCAAAACCTGAGCTGTGCATTTTTCATGTCCAGGTCTCAGCTGGATTCTCCATGAACTATCACGGTCAGACAATGTTATTACCGTTGCCATTGTTTGATAATTGCATCAAGCTTTATTTTTCAAAGATCAGACACTCAAAATTAGCATGGCGTTTACTCTTAGATTTACTGGCACCATTTCGAAGTCATGTACAGGAGGACCAAGAAAATGAAGCAGCAAAACACTCTCTTGCCTTAATTTGTTAGGACAGTTGCAATCCTGAGACTAAATTTTCTCCTCTTATTTCCTTTCTGATTATGTATTGAGTATATGCAATACAAAAAGAAACAAAAGAGAGTGAAAGAAAGAAAGAAAGAAAGACACTGTCTTTTAGTTCTAAACAAGCAGCTACTTTAATGACAGTGCTTATAAAAACAATATTATGTTAAATTATTTAGTATGTTTTATTTAATAAAAAGGAAAAAAGAAGACGAAATAGGGCATTGAGGAAATTCCTCTTCGTTTATTTTTGTCTCTGTGGTGGTTCGTTTTACCCACCAGTGTTTTTTTCTTCACTGCAAATTCCCCTTCCCTCTTGATTAAAAACAGACTCTCTAATAAAAGTGGTTTAAGATCACAGTGATAACTTCAATTCAAGAACATGAATAAAGAGCACCCTTGGAGGAAAGACCCCATCTGCTCACATATGATATTAGGAAGGGAGTGCATAATGCAGAATAGTGATTGCTACCACGTGTAAGATTATTCAGCTCTTCCACGTATGGCTTCTAATCTATATGGCCACTTAAAAAAAGAGGGATTCAAGTATCCTATAAAACAGGTCCTATGTTTTACATTTGGCCTCTTCCTGAACATCAACCTTATTAAAAACAAATAAAAAATGTCCTGAATGGAAGCTGTAGTTTGATCTGGAGCTTATGGAGGCTGACAGCAACCCTGCTATTGCTTTGAGCAGGGCAGGAGCTGGCCTCTGCTTCATTCAAAAAGAAACCCATATCAAGCTGCCTTATGATGATCACTCCACAACTATTTTTTATTTCATTTTATTCTAATAATCTTACAGAAATACATTTTTCACCAAATTGAAAGTTTGTCTTCCCTGAAGCCCTGGAAAGGATTAGATAGCATTACATCAGACATTTCAAACAATAAATTGTGAACTTGGAAGAAGCACTTCAAAGCATGGTTATGTGAAGCCTCAAGTGCCCAGGCAGAACAGCAAAGGTGAAATAACTGTAATCTCTGCAGCAGAAAGCAGTGACTCAGTGAATGTAAGCCACAAATCCCATTATTTTACTCTAAAATATGTATTATTCTGAGGTTTGAAATCCATGTTTCATATGCTGTGCTAGTTGCTGTAAGAATGTATAATACAGGGCCTGGACTCCAAGACAAAATTTAATCAAGGTAAAAGCAGGTTATGAGCAGAGATGGAAAGACTGTTGCACACCATTTTTTACAATTTTTAATAAAAGTGGAGCAACTAGAAATGGAGAAGGTACAATATTTTTTTTAGCCAAAATGGTTAAATAAAAAAAAAACCCACAAAAAACCCACAAAAAACCCACCAACTAATATAGAAACAAATGAACATATAAGGAGAAACCTTTTTCTTGTAGCGTTTGCTCATCTGAATTTACATTAATAAATTAAATTGGAATTACTCTTCTATCTGTGTAAAGCCAGGGATAAGGGCTTGCACTGCCTTAATTAGACTGGTATTAGCTGGCTAAGGGCCTCTGCCTATTCACATAGAACAGGTGCCACTTTACCAGCAATGGAGATGCCTCTTTTGTTCCCCAAACCAGGCTTTAGTGAGCTAGTAGCAGTGGCCACATTTCACTGCTTGCCAAGACATTAGCAGGAGGCAGAAACACATGCACTCAAGCAAAAGCTTGCTTTAGAGATGATTTGAAGTGAGAGGAAGAGGCAGCTTATCAGGTTTTGACAAAGATTGTTTCCGCAAAATGTCTTTTTGGGAAAAAATTATTTTGTGGGGGTTTTTTTGTTATTTTTTAAAAATTATTTTTGTTTGAGGGTTTTTTGTGGATTTTTTTTGTTGTGGGGTTTAGGGATTTTTTGGGGGTTGTTTGTTTGTCATTGGTTTTGTTTGCTTTTCTACATTAAACACAAATATTTAATTTAATATTTAACTTAATGTGGGGGTTGATTTCTGCCAGCTTCCTCAGTGCTCTTTGCTCTTCCTGGGCTGAGTTTCATAGAATCCTGAACATGTTGGAAGGGCAACATCTTTCTGAAGAACAGGAGCTACTCAGTGATCAAGGAGCCCCCTTTTTGTCAAGCAGCAAAAGCACAACCAAGGCATATTTCAAAAGCTGATATGAGTTGGACATTTTGGCATTAAGCTGAAAAGAATGAATGAAAGCTTCAGCCTTGGACTGAAGGCTGTTTCCAGTCACAGAAAGTCCAGGTAGAGTCTTTCCTAGATGTTCTGTGTCCATGGAAAATAGTTATAACAATTGCTCCTAAAAATACTTTTCTTTATATGTCTGGAAGCACATGTATAGTATTTTATGTTTTTCTCATTGCTATATGCTTAATAACAATCCTGGCTTATGTTCCTTGCTGAACTTGGACCAGAAATGCTAGATCATTTGCCCACAGTCATACCAGAATGTCTGAAAATGACTCTTGGATTCCCTCCAAGTTATTGAGATGAATATACTGCTTTGCTACCAAAAAAAAATCTTCCTTTACTATGAAGTTCCCATACTTACCTGTCCTGTCCTATGCTGTATAGCTGTGTTTCTACAGCCCTGTGACCCTCGTCTCATAAGCACCTCTGAAAAGGTGCCACAGGCAGGATATTGAGGCCTGTGAGGAATTAAAGCACTTGCCAGAGATGGGAGTTGACTGTTTTGCTGATGGTGGGAGTCATGAAAACTTCACGTCCAGTCCAGCCACAGGAAGCAGCTTTGTCTCAGCAGCTGCTGGGTTGATGTTGCAGCCACTGTGAGTAAGTGGTCAGCTTAATTGAGTTCAGATGTATGAGGAGCAGATAATCTGACATGGACTGACACCCTTACACTTCTCATACCTTATAGCTCCTACTTGCCTTCCATCACAGGACATCCACCATAATCCCAATCTCCTCCCATACCCACTACTTCAATCTTACACCCCCTCTTCTTACAATACCCTTTTCCTCTTCCAGGCTTCTGTCTCCTGCAAAACCTACCTCTCAAATCCAATATTCCCTGAATTTTATGTTGGCCACTCCCACCTCCAGTCTCAACCCCATATCCCTCTCAGTTGCTTTTTGGCACCTCCTGAGATATCTCACAGGATCCAGCCCAACACCATCATCTGGAGCCATCCAACGCCAAAAGCCTGGATGTGAGAGGCAGCAACACTGACAGACCTGCCCCTACAGGGACTGTCACAACTCAGGGCAAGGAACAAGCTTTAACTGGCTCATGGTGACAGCCAACTATTTTGTGTGCTGGATGAAGCCTAGTGCCTAAGTGCAAAGCAGGTTTATTGTCTCAATGCTGCCTCCTTGGGCTTGGGCAATTAAATATTTTGTATCTCGCACCTCTGTGAAACAACTTGAGGAACTTACTCAGCCTGAAGATGGAGCAATCAGAAGGGCTATGGAAATGCTAAGTTATTGTTACAACCACTGAGTAGGTGGACCAGAGTTATGTGCTTAAGGCTGTGCATTCACTGATTTATAACTAACAAACAGGCAGCATTTTATTTTCAATTAAATATACATCTGTCCCTTATCTGGCTTCTTTCTCAATTAACCTTACTCCTAGCTGTATTGTAAATGCCTTTGAAACAGAAGATGAAGAACACAGGTGGTTTCTAGGACGGGAGGATGAATAAAAGAGACAGATCATGTGAATTATCTCAGCTGAAGCAATAAAATGTAAGTGACCTGGGAATGTCCTGTGTGTCTGGTTTTGGACCATAAAGTCTGCCTGGAAAGGATGCCATTTATCTGCATTAGTCCCTTAAGCAGGCTTAGCAGTCTTTCTGCAGGCCTGAAACTGCATCTATCTATCATTGCTACTGTAATCTTGAAAGCAGAAGGCTTAATGGCAAAAGCATCTTAAAGCTACAAACATGGTCAGAAATAAAACACCACACTTGTACAAAGGGGGAATTCCCAATCAGTAGCTGTGCTTGTTGCTGCAAAAACATTTCAGTTGTGTTTCCACATTAAATATTCAACAGTCCATGCAGCAGCTCTTTGGCTCACATAAAGGTCACTTGCTGCTGTCTGCATCTCCCATACATGTAGGTCTGGGCTAGGAGCCCAACTTATACTTGCTTTAGTACCAAGAGCTCAGCAAAAGCACTGCAGGAAAGGCCTCTGTCACAGTCAGCTGTGATTCTCAATGACACCTTTAAAATTCACTTGTGAATAACTGATTAGATGGATTAACTCTGGCTTTTTGCTTCATATACCCGGCGGCAGATTTATTCCTTTGTAGGCAATAAAGTCTTCTAAAGTAAATAAACAAAACCACAGATGGTGGTTCACATGTTCAATTAATATTTTGTTGTTAATTATTTGTTACAAACTCTCAGAACTAGTTCTCATGATAGTAGATAAAGACTTACCATGGATCAAGAAGCTGATGTTTGCTATGGGACCAGTGTTTACCAAGGAGAGTATAATAAGTCCAAAAAATAGTCACAAAATAGTCACAATATGTACGAGACAGATTTATAAAACTAAAGAGATGAAACTGAGAGGGGTGGAAGGAAAATGTAGCCAGTTAAAAATCAATTAAAATCTGGTGGGAAATGGACATAGGTGGTATAAAGCAATGTGAAGCAAGTGAAACTGAAATGATAATTAACACACTTGTGGATATACTCCTAAACAAAGCTAAAGCTGTTATAGATAAATCTATGCTTGGTAGGATTAGGGACAATAAGTATGTTAAACATGCTGGTAATAAAACAAATCCCTAAGACAACATAAGCCTATTACTACACAAAAATGGTAACTTTATCAATACTGCTACAGAAAGACAACATTCAGTAAATATCTGTGCTGTACTTAGAAAGCACAAGATGAGGAAAAAGATGACAGATTTTCCAGGCCATTAGTAGCTGAAGACAACATTAGGCAGTCTTTTCTAGAGATAAATATTTTAAAGCAGAAGCTCAAATAAGAATCACCCCAGGGTACCATGAGAACTGACTAAAGTGGTCTTTGCCATGCAAATGTTCATTTTTAAGACATTTTGGAATACCAGGGAAATACCAGGGAAGACAGCTAATATTGTGTCTGCATGGAAAAAAGGGAGTGGTGTGACAAGAATAGGCTGGTGAGCCCAACACCAGGCAAAATTATTTATTGCTTTCTCTCCTCCTTTTTCACTCCTGACCTTGTTACTTTTTGAACACCAGCCCAGTGACCTCGAAGCAACCTTCTCATTGCTTAGTTTTTCTATGCATTAGGAGTTGAGACTGATTCCCACTGAGGTCTCTGCTAGCCTGACTGGAATTCCAGTACCCTCCCTGCTAAATACAACCACACATGGTCCCCAAAAGAGCTCGGGGAAGCAGCTGGCCTGCTATGTGACAGCAGCACACAGGAGCTGGGAATCAGCCAAAGAGTAAGAGTACCAGCTGATGGATTTAAATAGGGACTCAGCTCCAAGGGACTGGAGACCACCAGAGGCACATTTCTGAGGAGGGATGGTTCTGAGCAATACAGGCTGCAGGGGCTCTTCCCTGGTTTCTCTCCTGAGAACTAAAGTGGGAATGCCTGGCCCATGGAAAGATGGTGGGTTCATTTGTGCCTTTTTCTTTCTGGTTCATTTGTAGGGTAGAAGTCTGGTCCATGTTTTTCTGGTGTTAACAGTCTGTAGCCAGCAGCAAGAACCATCAATAGCCCCAAAACCTAACCTGCTATCATTCTATCCCTAATTTTTCTGGTTTTCCTGCTTAGTTTTTTTTTTTTTTTCAAATATATTTTTTTTCAGATATTCCTGGTATCTCCCTCAGCCAGACATTTTGCCAAAAACACCACTTGCAATGTGCAGCTTTATAGGAATAATAGGAACAGAACAGGACTTGCACAGGTAATGGAGGGCATAAAGGGAGTCTCTGAAACCTGCTGTGGGTGTTAAGTATATTGTGTTCCGAACACAGCAGAAAGACCTGTGGAAAGATTCATTGTTTGACCTCTGCTTCCACATATCCCAGGTACTTGGGCTTAGGTGCTGTTTGTTGCAAAGGCCAGCCTGAGAGATGTGCTTGATGGTACAAATGTTTTCAGTGTGCCATTACTGGTTTTCACCCAAAAATAAGGGAGACCTGCAGGGACATTTAGGGGGCTGAGAACAAAACCAAAAGATAGCATAACATCTGGAATTCACAAATTCCCTTTCTTTACTAATTTTTTACGAGCCATTTTGCAATAGTCAAAGAGAATTGAAAAAAACAGGAGAGCACTGTTCCAAGACAAGTTAACTGGAGGAACAAGTTGAACCAGAGACTATCTTCAACAAAGATAATTTCAGTAAAAAGAAGAAGGTATAAAAATTGGAGATTTTTATCTCCACCACATAGTATACAACACCAGCTTATTTTTCTAGGCATAAAATTAGGACTTCTTATTATTCTTATACTCAAAAAAGTTAGATATTCTGCAGTTGATAAAGCTGAGTATGACAACTACAGCCACTGATTCCCAAGGTCTGAGATGGCTGTAGGATACTTCTGAAGCTTTTATTGCTATTATTTTAATGATCCTGGATATAGACTCCAGAGGACTAACAGGATGTTATTTTTCATGAAAGGGGCCAAGGAGAAAAAAATAACTTCATATTTTTGAGAAAGTGAAGGGAAACTCCCTGCCCTGATTACAGCTGTATAAGGGTTAAGAGAGGAGCAAAGGCAAGTAGTATCAGCCAGTGTCATTGCACATGTGTCCCACCATAGACCAAAAGATGCAAAAGGACAGAGAAAAGGACCTTCTGCCACCTGTTCCAGTGAGCTATCATGGGACCATGTGCATCATCTAGTTGGGAGAATGTGGATGCCTGAGAGAGTTCGGGCCAGTCTTTTCAAGGCAAAGGGATCCTGACTTGCTTGCCAAAATAAAAGATGGAAACCAGCCCAGTATTATATATATATTTCACCCTTACATGGCAAAAGTTATCAAGGCCTCTCTTATTGTTTTTCATGGAGGATCAGTGATGATGCTGTGAGCCTGAAAGTAGCGTCACCTAAACAAGTAATTTGTCCTAGTAACATTCATTAAAGAGGTAATGTCCTCATGCTTTCACTCATAAGTAGCTGCTCAGCAGCGGAGAGGCATTTACAAAAACTTTACGAAATAGCACGTTCCCTGGTTTATTGCCTGAGGACATGTTAGCTAGACAGGCTTCCTTGTCTAAATAAAATCAATTGATGTTAGCTAGACAGGCTTTCTCATCTTAGGGGATGCAATTGTTGTTAGCTAGACATATCCCTAACTTTAATAATAGGAGTTGCAGTTGCTGAATATTGTTTGTGGCAGGCTTGTCAACAAATGTCTGGTTTAATTTATGAAAGAGAATTGTGTCAACAATGGGAATTTATTGTTTTCTACATTTCATGCCTTCTGGAGTCCTTGGTATATAACACATTGTTACAGGAAAGGACTTGTGCAAAATGCAAAGCTCTGAGTGAATCTGGGGTCACACATTTACAACCATAAGCATGAAATGCCTTGAGCTGTAACAGCCCTGGAGATGTCCAAGGCCAGGCTGGATGGGGCTCTGAACAACCTGGTCTAGTAGAAGGTGTAGCTGAGCATGGCAGGAGGTTTGGAACTAGATGATCTTTAAGGTCCCTTCCTACCCAAAGCATTCTATGATTCTATGAATTCAAACAGGCTCCTTGCAAGCATTAGGTAGTGCTCTTCCTTGCTCACCATTTTTTTTTGAGATATAGTGTATGTATTCAAACACAAAAATTTTTCTTTGAGCTTTCCAGGATCTCCATAAAAGAGTTGAAAGTTGCAGCATTCCACTAAGAAAATATTATTAGAAAACACTACTTTTTTTCCTATGTCATCTTGCTGAATTCATTAATAATTTCAGGAACCCTAAAACTGCATCTCTCAGTGAAATTGCTGATGGTTGAGGGTATTTTAGCAAACTCTTCACAGACTGAGTCTTTCAGCTCACTGTTCAGGCTGTGATCACATTTCTTTGTTTCTGCTGGAGCTCTTTGGGGTTTTGTCCCCTGATTGCCCAGATGTGGCAATGGAACCACTGCATAAAGCAGAAAATAAGGAGCGAGAATAAAAGTGTGTTTCCTGATCTTTTCCTGATTGTCAGGAATCTATCCTGGTCCTGAAAAGATGGAAATGTTCTGGAGTTTTGTAGTCTAGATAAATAATCTGTGTCCAACTCCAGCTCTGTCTCAAAGGAAAAATCTATCTCTAACTTAAATTTTCATGAGGAAACATCTCTAAATGTGACACATACTGTTTTCTCATGAGATAGCCTTTATAGAAATGTCCCTGATGGGCTATTCAACTCTGCAAAAATCATTGCTAATTTCAAAATGTAGGTCATTAATGTGACAGAATCTTCTGCTGAATAGATGTTTCTCTGCAGAATTTCATTACCTCTCTTTTGGCTATGAAAAAGTAACTTCTTTTAAAATTTAGATATAATGATAGATATTAAAGGAGAGGATCAGTTATGGTAGTTTTGATAATTAATAAAATATTATATCTTGTGTATATATTGATTAGCTTTCCTGTGTCATGGTACATACAGATCATGTCTAAAATGACTTATAAGACCCCTAAAAAAGTGACAGCTGAATCTTTTAACTCGTCTAATATATTTAACTTAACAGCCACCTTGACAGGCAAGGAAATACTACAGTGCCCAAGGCCTGTGTTCCTCCTCCTATGTGTAAATACCTCACTGAAACACCTACGTAAATCCAGCCACCTTAGGGTCCTCACCTGGCCGTGAAACACAAGCATTGTTGCAGTCAAAGTCACCCTGAGTGAGTTCTTAATTTCCCAGTCGTCCTACCTATCACCAGGAACTGAAGGATGGTGAAGGTCATCATTTAAAGGACAGGAACTAACAATTTACAGTAGGTGCAATGAATTTGGGCCTGACATCATGAGCATGGAGAGGTTGAAAAGAAAGTCTCTGTCACGTTGTGATTGCAAAGTAACTGTGATGCAGAGATGCACTGACTTGCACAGACAGTCAGCCTACTTCCCACCCACAGGCTTACCACCTTGTCAAAAAATCCCTCTGAGGTCTGAGACTGACAGAGCCAGCCCTGAAAGCAGAACTAGCTTCTAGCAATCCATCATCATCCAAGTCAGAGTTGTTTGCTCCTCTGGAAGGGATTAGTATTTGTGTTTTGCATCTCCATGCTACAACTGCTGGCAAATGCTGACTAGAACTGGTCTGTAGCACCAGGAAGGGAACAGCTCTTGGTGAAACAATGGGTTTGTCATGACAGCCTGTGACAGGAAAAATCCAAGATTGTTAGTCAAGAAACATTTCTTGAGAAAATTTATTTTGTTTTAAAATATGTTTGGGAGTGTTGCAGGGAGTTCTGGTTCTTTTCAAGGATTTTCTGATACAGTAGAAATATACAGAAAGAGAGACGGGGAAAAAGATAAGTCACAAAAAAAGGGATAGATAGAGAGAGTTGTAAGTGGTGATGTGATAATATTCTTATATATGGCACCATCATTCCTCACAGCAAGACTGTCTGACCAGATGTGGGTGGAAACAGGAGGAAGGAGGCAGACAACATGTGGTGGGTGAGGGAATCCAGGTCTTTGAGGATGGTCTGTTAAGTGCTGGTACATGTATTTTTGTGGGAGTGGGAGGAGCTCCTATTGTATTTCAAGCTGAGAAAAGAAACCTTATACCAAATTATCACTTGCAGTAAGTGCAAGGTCAGCCACTTCTGAGAAGGCAGTAAAACATTCCCAGGGAAAGTTTCTTTGCAGTGCTGGTTGATTTTAAGAGCTTCCTGAAATTTTGAAAATTATTAATAGCGTCAGGCATAAATAGGTGCCTGGGAAGAAAAAGAATTTTCCAAGGAAAATTTATGTAAAAATGATCCAACCTCCTTTTTGCGGTTTTGCTCAACAACGAGAAGACACCGTTGCTACAGGGAGGAACTGAAAGGAGGGTTTCCCCTGCACAGACATCTGTTTCAGGCTGAATGTTATGCCCGTGTTGTTTTCTCTGCTGGCAGTAAACCACTCTGCTCAAATGATCATATCCCTGCATTAAGGGACTTGAATGAATAGGAAAAAAAAACCTCTTCATGAAGCTTTGAAATGGCAAGAGGGATCAAATGAATATTTTCCTTGGCATCGGCTAACCCCCCTTTGTTCAGAGCTGGAACTTTGAAAGTCCAGTGCCTGGAGCATCACAGAGACCAGCACTTAGAGATCACCAAGATGAGAGAGAATATTGCCTCTTTGGATTTCCAGGCACTCCTTGAAAGAAATAAGGCACATACACAACTGGTACTGCCACCAGATTTTTGTATTTAAAATTGTGCCCCATTCAAAGGCTTAAGGCAGGTATCCCCTTCACCTGATGGGGATAGTTTGCACAAATCTACTCCTTGAAGCTAAGAGTTATTTTGAACAAAATTCTTATTAGGAAACATATAACAACACTACAGCTGAGTCCTTTACAGAGTGAGCTGAAATCTTTGGATCTCTTCCTCTGCCCACCAAACCCCATGTGAAAAGTGGGATGAGGTTTCCACAAGCAACTCCAATTTCAATACTTTTCAGACTTTATTTCTTCAATTCTGTGGCCTCCTGTGGTAGCAAACTATGCAGACTGGCTACCAGCTGTGTGAAGGCCTGACTTTTATACATTTTAAATTTACCTGCTGGCAGCTACCTTTATAATCAAATGCCAGAAGAATGGAAAAAATAATGTAATACATCTCAGTTGTTACCCAGAGTTGCTATGGGGACAGGATGGGTCTGGAAAAGAGTATCAGAGAAAGGTCCTGCCAAAAAACAGTATCATGTCTCTCAGAAAGGCTCCCCAGAGGAGTGTTTAAATCTCAGTCTGGGAATCTCCCAGTGTGGAAAGTGGAGCAGGAAAGGAACAGATTGATCTGCAAGGATCCAGAAAGGAATGGTTTGACTGTCCCCTGCCTGAGCCATGCAGGATGCAGAAGAAGAGAGGAAGGATTGAAAAAGCAAAGAGACACTTGGACATGGGTAGCTGTGGAAAAAGGAGCCTGTTGCCTGAGAACTCTTCACCAGCTCCACTAGCTCATGCTTCTGAGGAGTTTAGTATTAAGCACTTTGGGTTTCACTCAAAGCCTGCTAACTCAATGGGAATCATTCTAGTTTTCTCTGCATTTTAGACCGCGTCCTTTCAAAACAAGTGGTGAATAGAAACATAGGCTTTCTTCTTCCCTGTGGCCAGGATTTTCAGCATACCTCAACTTTTAGGATCATGACTAAGTTTTCCAAAACAATTTCCCTGGGAATGGAGAAATGATCACAAGTGACTGGAATACCCGGGCTCTCTTCAGGTGGTTCACTGGCCAAGACAGAGAGACTCCCTGCAGCCTCACACTTTGCCTGGTGATCACGAGACAGGAGCAGACAGGCTGGCAGCCAGCACTGTGGTGCTCCAGCACAACCAGGAGCAAGCACAGCCTTACAGGAGCTGAGCTTTGCTCCTTTGCATCTGCCTGCCAGTACACTTTACCTGCATTTAGGAAGTTCAATAAATTTCTGAGAATCTGGACTTACCCAGCATGTTTTGTTTGTAATTATGGCCAGATTCTCCCAGTAAGAGCTCCAGGTAGCTGAATTCCTTCAGGTCTTGCCCTGGTTGCGAGTACTCAGAATTTTGCCAGCCCTGCCCCAGCACCTGGAATGCATTCTCTATTTTCTGTGCTAGCAGAAGGATCTACAACACTAAAGGGATGAGTTTTTCACCACATGCTGGAGCTGGAATTCTCTGAGCACATAAGCTAGCCAGAAGTGGCGTTAAGCCTACTGAATGTATATATGTGCAGTTCTCTGTTAAATAAATTGTCTACTTAATTAAATTTGAGATGAGATTTATTACATAGAGCATTAGCCAGAAAAGATCCTGAAAAAAATGGGGTTTTTTTGCTTTCGCTAAATCTTGGACTGTTGAGGTATTTTTGTGTGTGGTATCTCAAAAACACCTTGGCTAGGTTTTGATCTTAAAATAAATACATTTAGAGAAGCAGAAAGTGTTGCAAACATTTATATTTTGCTTGCCTTTTATTTGAGTTCTTCTAATTCTGAAACAGGAAATAATTTTTTGTCGTTAAGAGGAACAGGTCTTTTTATGGCATTTGTGTTTTCTAAGACGCAGTTCTCTATTAATTGTTATCAGTTATATTTTCCAGCTCACAAAGCGTAGATAGTTCATTTCCCTTTTCCAACAGACCTCCATAGGTGTTTTAACATCTGCAGGAAAATAGGCACAATCATTTCTGCATCATGGTTGCAGAATGGGCCCTAATGGGACTAAGGTAAAATAAAAGGGTATGCAATCTGCTTGGAACCTCTTATATAAAACATTTTTGCACTAAAATTTTACAAATTGTCAATTTAAAACCTTTTGGGGAGGAGGCCATTAAGTTTGTTTAATAAATATTTTTATTTATTAAAAATCCAATCTGATTTCATTTTCCACAATCAAATTTTAAGCCCAGTTTCCAGCTTCAAATTATTTTTGCAAAACTTATAATGGAAGATAATTAGAAAAAGAACAGTCAGATAAAAACAGTGTATCCCAAAGGCATTTAAACAAAGCACAAGAATTGTCACAAAGTTCTATTTTGTTTGTCCCTTTGTAACAAAGAAATAGTCAGAATGTCTTTGCATTATGACACAGGATGAGAAAAAGTGTCAAAAATCTCACAATTTTTTCTGAGACAGCAGAATTGTCCCCACCTGACCATATCTTCCACCTGAAACTTGCAAATCACATCCCTTCCTCTGACTTCCATATTCCTTTGGCACCGGGTGTGCTTCTCTCCCTGATTCTGCAACACATGGCCCAGAAAAGCCACCCATGGGGGGAGGCACCCTCAGCTTGGTGAGAGCTGCAGGAGCACAACTTACCAGCTGCTTTACAGAGGAATAAGGCTGACAGGCTGCAGCTGCAGCTCTAACCAGCACCAGCGACTAAACCTCCAAAAAGTGGTTCTTTCCCACACGCTGGCCAGCCCAAGTGGTTCACCTTAACTGCCTCAGGGACACGGCCTCCTGGAGAGGCCTTGGACTGTTCACTGCATCTGGCTCGTAACTACTGTATAATAATGTATATCCTGCATTTATGGTGTTGTGGCTCAAATCCAGAGTTATTGGTGGGGCTCTGCAGCTAATGTTAATAACATTTGTACCTGGTTTTCAAGTGTCTCACTGGCTCTGCCAGACTGCTACTGCTGCTCTCCAGCTGACTGAGGGACAGTTCTGTGCAGACTGCTCAGAGCAGGACACAGAATCATAGAAAGTCAAGGCTGGAAGAGATCTTCAAGATCACCCAATCCAACTGTCTACCCAGCACTGCCACTGTAACTTCTAAACCACTAAACCAAATCACTCAGCTCCAGATGCCTCTTAAACACCTCCATGGTGTCATTCCACACCTCCCTGGGCAACCTACTCCAGTTCTTGACCACCCTAACAATGAAAATGGCTTTTCTAAAATCTAATCTGCATCTGCCCTATCTCAGCTTAAAGCCATCTCCTCTTGTCCTTTCACTTCAGGCACGGCAGAAGAGACTGGCCCCCACCTCACTACACTCTCTTTTCAGGCAGTTGTGGAGACCGACGACCCTGAGCCTTCTCTTCTCTAGACTGAACAAACATAGCTCCTTCAGCTGGTCCTCATAAAATAAGTTTTCTAGTCCTTTTGTGAGGCTTGTTGCCTTTCACTGGACTTGCTCCAGCACCTCCAAGTCCTTTTTGAAGTGGGGGGCCCAGAACTGAACACAGCACTCCAGGTACAGCCTCACCAGTACCAAGTAAAGGGAGACAATCACTGCCCTGGTCCTGCTGGCCACATAATTCCTGATACAGGCCAAGATGCCACTGGCCTTCTTGTCCATCCAAGCACGCGCTGGCTCATGTCCAGCTACTGTCAACCAGCACCTCCCAGGCCACTTCTGCCGCACAGCTCTTGAACCAGTCCTCCCCAGGACTGTAGAGCTGCATAGGTTTGTTGTAACTCAAGTGCAGGACCTGGCACTTGGCCTTATTAAACTGTGATCAAGGCTGCTCTGCCTGTCCATCTGCAAGAAGATTATGCTCCCCACTGCTGCTATTTAACCCCAGCCAGCAACTATGTACCACACAGCACTCACTCACTCACTCCCCTCTGCCTCACCCTGCTGGGATGAGGAAATCAGAAAAAAAGATGAAATCCATGAGCTGAGATAAGAACAGTGTACAAATTGAAATGTAAGATAAGAATAGTAATTATAAGAATGATAATATTAATAATAATACTGTAAGGAAAAGGAGAAAGAAACAAGTGCTGCACAGTACAAGTGCTCACCACTGTCTTCCAGCAGTGATCAGCCCTTCTTGGCCAACTCTCAGTTCATATATCAGGCACTATGTTCCATGGAATATCCTTTTGGCCAGTTCAGGTCAGCAGTCCCAGCCATTCTCCCTCCCATCTTCTTGTGCACTTCCTCAAAGGCAGAGCATGAGACGCTGAAAAGTGCTTGACTCAGGGTAAGCACTACTTAGCAACAACCAAAACATCAGTGTGTTATCAACATTATCCTCCTGCTGAATCCAAAACACAGCACTGCACCAGTGGTGATGAAAAAATGAATTCTGATCCAGCTGGGACAAGGACACTCATGTGAATGGCTAAGGATTCCACAGGACATTTAGGGTCTGTTTTGATTTCCTCAAATGGGAAAATAGAGAGATTTCAGATTCATATTTCTGAGTTTGCATAGGCAGAAGAGACAGATTCAACCCCCTCTTTACCAAATGTGTGCTAGTGCAGCAGTAGAGGTGTGGATTTCAAGAACTACAGTGAGCATTGGTTAGGACTGCTCACCCAAGGGAGACAGGAACTCTCCACAGGGTGCTGATGCAGTCTCACCCAGTTCACAGGTACAGCCACAATGGTTGGGTTGCTGGGAAAGGGAACTTCTTATCTTAAAGAAAGGGATGCAGAGGATGGCTCAGCCATAACTTTCCCTGTATCCTTCTTTGCAGATTTTGAAAACTGAGCTGAACAGGGCCCTGAGGAAGCTGAGTGAGCTGGCCATGCTCTTAACACGGTCAGTCAGTCAGTCTGAGGTTTTTGTCTGATTGTGTACATGTGCTGCAACACCAGAAACACAGGTGGAAGAAATAGTGAATGGTCAGGAGTACTGAGAGAGAAAAGAATGACCTATGGAAGCCATGCAACCATTCATATTCTTAAGCATCACAGCATGGCCTATGTGGCCAGTGATGATTCTGAATACTTACAGACAAGCCCAGACTGACGGGGGTTCACAATGTGGGAGAATATTTTTAGTTTATAAAAAAAAAAACAAAACCCTTGAAGCTTGATCCAACCTCCTGGAAACTGAATTTGCTTCCTTGATTTCACTGGTTTTCTGGAATATTTTAAAGCTTCCATCAAACTATCAACCTGAGGGATGAATTAATGTATTACAGGACCTAAAGAAACTGTAATCAAATTTGATTCCTTTCTAAAATATACCATAAGACTACCCTTCAATCACTCCTGTAGCAACAAAAGTGTATCTTCTGGAAAAAGCTCTGGGATTTAATGGAAGGAACACAAAATGTTCCTTGGAGCAGAGGTATCTGGGACAACTGAAGTCCCTGCCAAAGGTACTGATCATTACAGCAGTGGCTGAGGGCAGCTAAGCTACATGGGATAAAAGGGTTTCTGTTGAACCAACCATGACTCTGGGAGCAAGACAGAAGGCCAGAAAAACACCAGAGATGCAAAATACTGAATTTGGAAAAAATCAGGCAAAAAGCTTCTGGCACATTTGGATTTCTCAGCAAGGAAACCACCTCCTGCTTTCTTTTATTTTTTATTTATTTTGTGGAGCAAGGAGACCTGGCTCGCACTTCTGGCAAATAAATCAGATTGCACAAAGGCTCTGCATGACTCTATCAGCTCGTCCTCCCAAAAGAAACATGACACAGAAAAACCCTTAATAGCTGCTAAGCATTCAAGCCAAAGGAGCATGGGATTTCCTGCAGCAGAATTTTATGGTTTCTTTGCAGCATTCAGAGAATACTTGGTGTGGGCTCTTCTGCCAGAGGGGCCCATGTGACACATAACTGCTCCTCAGAGCACATAGAAATCATAGAGAACACAATTAACTTTCTGCCTGTGGGTAGCTATGGTCACAGTGAAGAACACAAGAAACTACCCACACGTGCCCCTGCCAGTGAATTGATGCTGCTGGTAAGTGGCACTCTCAGTGTGCAGCAGGGATGAGAAAGCTTCCCAGGAGCTTGCAAAGAAATTACCTACAATCCTTAATGCTTGCTTTGTTGTTAACATATCCAGAATATATGGAGACGAGCTTCAGATGCTTATGACAAATGTCCCATGTGGGGGTCCCCTGACTGTGCTAGGAAGAGAGAGGGACAAATGAGCAATTGGGGTATTAATTAAGGAGACTGTGCCAGCCCTGTGGGGCCTGTAGATCCCTCTCTGGCAAGTGGTTCAGAGTTAAAGAAATTCATATATTGCCCTTGGTTTATGTTGATAATGTAAAGTGTATAACATCATATTCTCCATAAAATGCATCTAGCAGAAAGACAAGAGAGCAGCTGGAGCAGGAGATGCCTGGAGTACATCACCAGAGGTTCCCCAGCTACTCACAGAAAGCATCTCTCCTGGGAAAGAAGGTATCATTTATTCCTAATTACAGCAGGATATCTATTAGCACTTAAGTTTCCCACATTTTATTTTTCTTAGCCATTCACATCCTTACTACTTTTTTACATTGCATTGATGTCTGACAGGGGCAGACAGGCATTAGAGAGAGAACATCCCTCCTGTCCAGCAGGCCCTGTAAATGTGTTGGATGGACATCAACATCGTTGGCTCTGGTTCCAAGCCAAATTCAAGACATCATGTAGCTGGCCCAGACTGGTTAAGTGCAGTTAAAATTCAGATGCTTGTCATACATCTACAGGTCATGGTTGAGAGTGAAATCTATAATAAAACCCAGGACATCCAAGTCACTAAAGTACTGAACCAAGTTCCCTACTGATTTCATGGGACTGAGGTACCTAAATATTTCTGCTTGTAAGCCTTCCTCCCTTTGTTCATCTCTGTCCCACTCTGGACAGTAAAAAAGCTGAGGTAGAGGCTATCCATCACCATGTGATCTTTGCATACCTCGCACAATAGGACTGTGGTGGCTGCTGGCTGGTTTGGCACTCTAATTGTACAAAAATACAAGTAATTCTGCAGTTGATAGGGGATATGATTGCTAGGCAGATGGGGTGGTTGATGAACTAAGCCAAGGCTGGAACTGAAACAGAAAATATATCCATTTCATTATTTAGTCTCCAGTTTCACTGATCACTTCTTTCTCTCCTGAACTGCCTGTAGTCACCTGTATCATACTGCATCTGCATGTCTATGGTGCCTCCAAGGAAGAGGAGGAATCATTCCAGAATATTTTTACTTCCAAGCAGATGTTTGCTTAGACAGTTTTGAATCCATAATGGAGGAATTCAGTTGGCTAAAGATACATACAGTGTCATCCAAGGTGCTTGGTATATCCAGGTAGATATCTGCAAAAGGCAGATGTGACAAAAAACTATGGGAAACTTGCATTTTTATAGGACAGCAACTGGTTGGGAAAAAGATATGAACTCACTAAAATGGTACCTAGTGCCTATATTTGGGCCATTGAGCCAGGCTCCAAATGTCATCTTCTGAAGTAAAAATTATTCCAGAAAAAGATATTTGTCTGGAAACCTTAGATGACTTCCATCTTTACATTACAGGGTTATCAAGACATACTATAAATTTTGAAGATGAAGGCAAGAGACCTTACTTAAACTATATCCAAGCTTCAGGTACATCTTCTATGGTTCAAGACTCACCAAGCAATTTAGTCACAAGTGCTGGAAGCAGTGTGGATCTGGGCCAAGCAGTGAGGCCCTGTGGGGCAGCAGGTAGCCCTGGGCCTCAGCAACAGCAGGGAACTGTGTTGGCTTCCAGTAGGTACAGGCAGTACCTACCCTGCAGCAATACCTCTTGGGGCTCCCTGGCACACTCGATTGATGAAGGCTGTGCTCAAGACACACATCAGCCAGAAAATTGCACTGGTTATCTGCAGGTCCATCAGCAGGGCTCCCCGATGGACACACCGCCCTGCAGTTACGTGGGAGCACGCGTCTGGCTGCAGGAGGAGTGTAAGGGGGAGCCGTTTAGGGAGTGTCTTTCTTATTGCAAGAAACTCGAAAATTTTTGCATCTGGAGGAATCAGTCATCCCTTAGATGCTGGGCCATTTCATTCAGAAAGGAGCCTCCTCCCAGACAGGGGCAGGAGAGAGATGTTCCCTGTGTCATGAGCAGGGTGGGGACTCACAGCTCGTTGGTGTTTGTCCTGGTTTCCCTAACACGTCTGACTGACTCAGGGAAGCTCTGCTGTCGGAGAAAGTGATGTCTGTAATGGTAAACTGAAAACTCCTCTGTTTGCATCATTGCAAACAGCCACTTTATTTCCTCATCTCTAGCAAATAAAAGCTGTTATGAAATGCTGTTTTTCCTTTCACCATCTGACGAGTTAATAGCGAGCCCAATTAAATGCAGCACAAGACAAACCAGTTATATCCGTCTCCCACTGTCTGACTCCCTTTCAGAACTGTTACATCACTGTTAAGTCATTTCCTGTCCCAGATGAGGCAGCTTCACTTACCCCAAAGGGCTTGATCTAAACCAAACAGTCTTACAATAAACCAGACAGCCTCATTTTTGATATCATTGGCCTTTAGCCTCAGAGGGGCTTCTCCAGATAGAAGCTGCAACTTCTTACAAAATGTCAAAAAATATTCATCATCAAAACCTCAAGTGACAACCTGGGGGCAAGTATCGTGACCTTTGTGATTGTATTTTGACTGACAGAAATTTTTATTTGGTGTAGCAGTGCCCAGGGTGGCAGAAGGAAAGATAAAAGAAAGTATTTCAAAAACCATGTCACAACAGACCCCAAGTACTCTCAACTTGACGATTTAGCCGTTGGATTTCTCCATAAACTGCCAATCTGTGGTACGAAGAAACAGCATTTGTGGGTTTCCTTAGAGAAAAGCAGAAGTGTTCCACGTATTATACTATAACAGTGAGTATTGAACATGTGACTCAACTCAGATATTATTTAGGAAGAAAATATTCAGCAATTCCAGCCCAGGTAGAAACACATCTATTGTTTTATATCTCAGACAGGGTGGACCAGGTGAGATGGCTTTACTTTGAGCAGAGGAGAGACTTAGCAGAAGCAGAGGTAATTCTCCTTACTTTCTTTATGAAGTTTTATATATTACATGAATCAATAAACCCACAAAGCTAAAAACTACTATCATGGAAAACTGTGGCTGTTTTTTGACCTGTTGTCTCCAAAAGAGTTGAAAATAAGCCCAAAGGAAAACCTGGATCAGGAATTGTATCTAAGCAAGACATATCTTCCCCTGATTGTGTCCCTAGTACACATTAATCTGTATAAGCAACTCTTACCAGAGCCATCATATTGCCTTCTACACCAATTCATGACCACACAGACAGCTATGTGAAAAATCTTGTTCCTTTAAGAGACAGTTATTCCTTGGTTTCTTTCAGGACAATGCCAGAACTCATGGATTTGTTCTTTATAAATGAGAAATTCCACCCCTCATTAAACAGATAGGGTCAGTGGAAGATAATTAACCACTTCTTATGGTTTATCCAACTCACAAAATTTGGGTCAGATATTGCTTGCCACCCACATTAATTGCCCAGAACAGACTGACTGGTTTTGGATGAAATAGTGTCTCACAAGCACTTAATATCCCTGGCATGGCATAAAAGGAAACAGAAACCTGAGAAGAAGAGAAAATTAGAATGGTGGGAAGAAAAACAGTTTTTTAACGGTGCAATGGACTTTGTCTGTCTAATGAATCCCCTTTGAAAACCACCCACAGTAATAAATTAGGATGTAATATATTGCAGATGGATCAACAGGGGCACACACATAGTCTTTAGTATCTGCCACAGGTGTTTGATTTTATATTTGACGGCAGGTCAAGGAGTAACCATGCACGGATAATTGTGCTATAGCTTGCAGGGCTAAAATCTTGTTCTAGATTGGAAGGAAAACTAAACCTCCTGGTTGTTCTGTGGAACAGAAACAGTTTATATAACTGGCTTTTGATCGAAAACATTATTAAAAAATTCATGTCTGGACTTTTTTTCTGCATAGACTTCTTCTAACACGAAACATCATAGTGATCCAGTAACTTTAATATAATGTTTTACTTTGAGAGAACAACACTTGCTGACAATATTACGTTAAAAATGTGTCTGGATCTGACCAGCTTCTGTGAGGTCCTTCGTGCATAGACCCATTGGCTTTGACATCAGATGGTCTCTAGAAACAAACTCGGATCATACAGTCTTTAGTTACATTAACCCTTTGGGGGTCTTCAGCACCAGTTGTGAAGATATACTCAGTATTTTTTTCAGACCTACAGATCAACCAATCAAACACTAAAGTATACACAGGAGAATATCCTGTTCTTCCAAAGTAGGTTAAAAATCTACAGAGGAATAAAAAAACCCCCACATGTAAGGATGTTAGAGACATTTTCATTGAACCTTGTGCCATTCGTCTAGATTCCTGCTGCTATCAGTGCTCCGGTTTTCTACAGCTTCTCAAAGAAGTCTGGAATGATTAGCCATTTCCTGAGTTTCAGTCATGCTTCCTATCCATGTAAACAGTAAACTTCTTATCCATGTCTCAGGTCATTTAGCTTTACTGTTCCTCCCCTCCTTGTTTCTGTTTCTCAAAAAAACCCAACCAAAGAAGAAAACCCCAAAGCCAACTTCAGGAGTTTTGGGAATCTCCCAGTTCTCTCAAATATACAATGCAGTAAAGGGTATCTGTGCACCAATCACCCCAGTGCACAGTACACTAAAACAGAAAGGCAACCCCTGGAAGCTGAAAGGTTTAAACTGCATTGTGTATAAGGGCTTACTCTCTTGTCCAAACAACTGCTAATAGTCACTGTTGGAGCTGCGGGACTTACCCAGTGGGACCTGTGGTCTGACTTTTTCATTCTTAGAGTGCTTATTCCTGAGTTGAGTTTCTCCAGATGCTATTTGCTGTGATCTTGGAGTAAAAAGTGTGCAGGACAGTCTTTGCTTGGCACTAGATACGAGTCTTACTCCTTTAAATCATTCTCTCCTAGATTGCAGCTGATGCTGCAGGTAGAGTTACACTGGAGCTGTTGTGGTCTCTAACATTTTGCTGTGTCTGGGACAGTATTCTGCAGACAGAATACTGTGGAATGTCAGTGCATTTCTGTTGCTGACTCTGATCAAATGTCATATTTTTAATTGAATTTCTACAGCAATGGTCTAGTGACAAATGTGTATGCTCTGCATTATGCCTGCTCACGACGTAAAACTGTGAGAGCTACAGCAGAGTCTCTGCTAATAATAAACAGTATTAAATGTCAGCCAGATGAAACTGAAGGACAGAAAAAAGAATAGTAGGACTCAGGGAGGTTCTCTTTTCACTTACTTTTATTTTTACTGTATTTAGAGGACTTTCATAGTTTCTCTTCCTTGAGTAATATTTTTGAACATAGAAATTCACTTCTATGGAGTGAAGTTCACAAGTCTTCCTACTGACTTGAGGAGAAGTAGGATCAGGACCGATGTTTTGGTTTCTTCTCCTTACCAACTTTCCCTGCCTTAGCAGTGTTTGTCGGCTCAGACATGTTTCTATTTTGAGTTTTTTCTTCTCCACAGATCCCCACTACATGCTGAGGATAGGCTTCAACTGCAGCCAACATTTTGCCACGAGAAGCAAGTTGTTCTGCAAGCAGGGAAGAATGTTTTATTATTCTGGCACTTTGTCTCTTTGGATATGGTTTAGAAATCAAATAATACATTGAAAACATACTTGAACAGAAATGAAGCCAAAGAATCCTCATTTTTTGTTTATTTTATTTAGTTATTGTGAGACTCCTAGCAAAGCTAACACTTCATAGCTTTAATGGAAGTCCTTCAATAAAAATGAAGATAGGCAAACAGTATCCAGCATTGTCACTACAGGTCAGAGCTTGTTGTAGTCCTACTGATTCTGTGGAAGACTTTCCTTCTTTAAACTCTTTCTGTCCTTTGAAAATACAAAACACTCTTTGGTATTTCTATGCTAAAAGTTAAGACCCATGAAAATCAGAAACTGTTTCAGTAGATACAAGAAGTTATGAAGGCAGATTACCTCCAAATGTTTTGCCTGCAGTTGCCCATAGCAAATAAAATTGCTTTCAAAGATTATACCCTCAAACTCTCCCCATTTTTTTATGGCATGAACCCAAAGAACAGAATTTGCTCCTCAAGGCTGTAGGTCAGTAGTTCCCAGAAAGTCTGTGGGCTTTATGTAAAAGGGCAAAATTAAAAAAGATAAAAAAATTCTACAAGTGAAGAACATTGTAAACTGCTGTTAATTTCAAACTTGAGGTTTTAAAGCTATTTAACCCTACAGTAATTATTTTAGGGAAGGTTACCAGCTGTTTCTGGTATTTTTCTGGATATTTCTGGAAACAAATAGTCTGGCTACTCTGTCAGCATGGATCGCATTTGTACAGAGACAAAATTGAGGCAATTATTTTTGTGTGTTCAGAGTAACGGAGAGGATTACACCGGCAACTCACATCACCTCAGAATCCACAGGATCCGTTGTCATGAGCTTTATAATTAAAGCCTTGTCTAAATGGAAGGAACTTTCTCTGCAGAACCTTTCTCAGCTCACACAATTTTAGAAAAAAAACCGTATTAAAATATTCAGATTTTGTGTAAGGGCATCTTGAAAACTTAACAGAACTGGAAAATTCATTCCAAGACTTGAGCACAAAAGTTCTCAAGAAACACTTTCTGGTGTTAGGATAAATATCATTAACTCAAGTCACAAAAACATTAGTGTATCAACAACTGCACAAAGATGAGGTCTGTCATTACTGGAGCCCAAATAAATGCTTGATTTTTGCATTCTTCAGTTCCTTGCCATGCACACAGGACAAAATGCATTACAGGTAAAATTACATGCAGTGGTGACCTTAGTCACAAATCTCCTGCAGAAATACTGCCTGGTTTCTTCCTCCACAGATTGCTTACCACTGTTCTTTCGGACAACATGCTATAAAATCATATGTAATTGGGGGAAAAAAAGAACACCATCTTCCATAACTGGAAGAAAAAAATGATAGCTTGGACTCTTTAACAGTCTGAGGGGACGGAAGTTTTATTGTGGATGCAGAATGAGAAAAATAACCAAAATAAAGCCAGTTATCCTCTTTCACATGTAAAGAAGTGGGAACAGTTAGAAATAAAGTCACAACCAGAAGAAGGTCAAGAAACCAAGATGTGAAATGCACTTGGTCAGCAACACTTACTATCCATGATTTTTGGTTTTACAGGTTAAAATTCTGACCTAGTGAAACCAATGGCAAAACTTCTGCTGCTGTAGAGCAAGAGTTCATACAAAACTGTGATGCCTCATGAGTATGTGTCAGTAGGCAAATAGATCACATTTTCATATTCCAAACTGAGATTAAAAAATTGTCACTACTAAGTGATAGCTGTTTTCTTGAGCAATGCATTAACTGAATTGTTGGTGTTCACATCACACTTTGGTGTTTGTGAGAGATGGCAGATAGAAAGAGCACTTTCTCTTTCTATAGAAGACCATTGTCTGGTTTAGAAAACTCTAAAGCTGGATGCAAATCAAAACTTGTGGTTTTAGTCCATCTCTGGCATATTCTGCCCTACCATTTCAATTCCTTTTCAACTAAGTACCTTATATACAAGGAAACACTGTCTAAATCCAGCAGCCTATTTTGGAGGAGTTATTCAACTCAAACCTTCAACAAAGTGAAATTCATGGCACTGAGCCAAATGGTGCTTTATTCATGCCTTTCTATCAGCAATCTATTTGAACTGCTTGAGACTGCCTGAATAAATAGTTGGCCCCTGCTGTTTGCCCCTGAGCTCAGACTTCACTCCTGGCAGCATTCACGAGACGAACCCCGCAGTGTTTTCTCCTGTGCCCACCATGCTCTTCCTCTGTTGTGGTTGACACCTGAAGCTCCTGGCCCCTCTGTACCTCACAGATCCATGTGTTCTCCTTGAACTGCTGTCTTGTACTTTGACATGTGCTGCTGGAGCACCTGGCTTCATTCACCTACCAAACTCTGTGATTACCCCTCAAAAAATAACACGTTCTTCCTCAAAACACAACAATACTGCACCATTTTTAGCCATAAGCACTGAGGAGATATATACTTGGTAATTCACTGGGCAAAATGTCCCAGACATTCCTAGATTCTGGGACTACCATCTCATCATAACTTTGTAAATTCTTCTGACTTTCATTATCTTTATTTTATTTTTCTTTTGCAGGCTATTTGTGATTTACTTCTCTGTTGAGGGCTTGTTCCATACATTTTTCTAGTGGCTACTTTGCTCCAAGCATACCATTGTTTTCTCAGACCAAATTTGGCAAATAAAAATTAAAATAAAATAAAATAAAATAAAATAAAATAAAATAAAATAAAATAAAATAAAATAAAATAAAATATAAAATAAAATAAAATAAAATTTTTTTTTAAAGTCTGTTTCTATTCTATAACTTTGTACTATGTTTAAAGTATCCATTTCAAATATCTTTAAATGTTGTGAAGATTTTAGACCAATGTATTTACTCTCCATTTTGTTTCCTCCAGTTTCTAGGCATTTAGAGCCTTGCTGGTTCCGGCTTTTTATCACTGTTGATATTTTTTGCAACTCTTACTCATTAACTTTGGAAAAAAACCCTCTCAGTTTAAGTGCTTTTGCAAGACTTGCCTGTTCCACACCAACAATTGAGGTTGCCAGGTGTTTTTGTTTATTTAATTCCCTCCCCCTTTCTTTTTTTCCCAACACAAACTGTGGTAATTCAGGCTTTTAAAAAATACTTGGAAACATGGTATTTTGCATTAAAAAACTAGGCCATGCTCATACTGCCAGCAGTGCATGTTTGAAGTATTAACACAAAACACCTAAAAGAAACATAATATTAATAAAGAACTCTGCATTCAAACACTCTTTCAAGACAAGCCAGCTGTCTTTCTTATCCTGAAAAAAAGCCAGGAAACCCAGATGTGGAGCTAATCAAACTGTTCATTATAAATGAGCTACCTGGCAATATTAGCTATTTATTTTCCCCCAATGATTCAGGAAAAAAACACGGTTTTTACATACTTATTTAGTATTTTAGTTCATCCAATACCTTGTGCAGGCAACTGCTTTGATTCATTGTCTAGGCATTAGCCATTAGTGGTCTGACTTAATAAAGCAATGTCAGGACTGAGAATCTGTTGTAATACAGGATTTTCCACTGTGCTTCTCTGTTATCTGGAGACAGATAAGAGGCAGACTATCCTTTAAGAGAAACTTTTCCATGGGGAAATTTACACATGTGGCCAATAGTCCTTCATTTCTTTGGTATCCTGCAGCAGATATCTAACACAAGATGTTGCTGAACCTGGCAGTGCTGACTGGCCATAGCCTTGCTCCCCTCAATGAACATACACTGAACTCACTTTGTATTTAATCTGCCTGATTTGCACATCCAGCTTTGTCACTGCATTCCTTGAGAGGAATGGACCTGTGGCCATTGCATTTTCCATCATGGAGACCCATCTGCCAAACCACTCTTATGAGTCTTGCCCATCAAAATGATACCCAAGACATAAGTACAGCTTAATAACTTCAGGATCATAATGGTCAATGGTAAGTCAATCAATTAACTGACAATTTAAATTAATGTTTTGCAGCTCATTCTAAACACTTGAGGGTAATCACAAGACCATCTCCATGGGCATATCTACCATACCTAGGAGGGAGAGGGAATATCAGGTGGCTCAGGGCATTAGGGGGACAGAACTCTGAGGAGACAGACAGAGTATCTCACTAAATGTGAAGTTTTTCAAGACTGAAAGCAATGAAGATCAGTGAATGTCACCTGCAGACACCTATGTTTCCTTCCCTACCCATGTCTATTGAACTGTAGTTCAGCTTCATCACAGCTGTACCACACTTATTTCATGGCTACGCTGTTCTTAGATTCAAAAGAGTGCTGCAAATAAAAGGTAATTGTACTGCATATGAGTGTTGCACATACATGTTTGGTTTAACAAGGTATCCAGCATGAAGATAATGCTATTTAAGCTTGTATGTGGTCACAACTGAGGATTCAGCTGGGACTAGGCTGTGCTGTTGCATGAACAGTTCTAACAAGAAAACTGAAGGTAATGTGTTTTCTTGTGAGTGCTGTCAGCTAGGTACTCCTGCTATGCTTTTTTTTTTTTTAAAGCAATGGCCATTTTACCATTTATGACTAAAGTATAATCAGTCTGATTGTTGGTGGCAACACCACCCCTGGAGGTGTTTAAGACATATCTGGATCTGGTGCTGGGTGGTGTGGTTTAATGGATCAGGGGTTACAGTGGTGGTGCTGGGCTGATGGTTGGACTGACTGATCTTAAAGGTCTCTTCCAACCTTGATGATTCTATGAAAGCATCAGCGATTCATCTGTGTTTTTGACAATACTGTAACAGACCAGGAACTCTGCAGTAGGTAAAGTAAAATCCCTTTCCATTCAAGGCCAATATTTAAAAATGCTCTAAAATTTACTGGTTTCTCATTTCCTTGAAACTACATGCAATTTCATTAACAGAGAGCAACACTAGCCTACCTGGAGTCATTTGAACATGAGAATCAGGTGACACAGCTTCTTTTTTCTCCTCTTCTCCCTCTCTCTTTACCACTTACCAGAGTTGGGAATCAACCTCTCTCAGATTTTCCTCACCGTTGACCAGCCACTTGTTCCAGGCTACTTGTGGTTCCCACTGCTTCACAGGGAAGGAAAGGAAGAACAGTATTAACAAACAACAAAGAGCTGGCAATTTTAAGTAGCTGTGAACCTGATTCACAGCCCAAAAAATCATATTGAGTGTGAACACTGAGAATGCACAAGGGTCTGCAGATTGGCAGCTTTCACTGTAATTGGAGGATTTCTGAGGATATCCAATATTCAGCCAACATCCTTTCAGATCCAAGTAGGAGAGACATGAAGGGAGCAAAGCATCTTGCTTAAGTCTGCCTCTGTCACAGCACTTTTGATTGGAGTGGGGAAGTAATTTGAAAACAGCCTGAAAGTTGGAAAACAATCAGAATTTCCAAAAGGAAAACAAACTTCGCATGTGAATACTTACAGGCCTGGGATCATGGAAAAGGGAGACAGACTGAGGCCTTGGTGAGTAGAATACAGGAGTGAGTGGGGAGGGAAGGTGATGTTGGAAGAGGCTGAGGAGTGGGGATTCAGCAAATGCATGAGGCATATGAGCAGTAAATGGTCACTGACTGCTGTGAGCAGATAATGGTCAGACTCCCAGCTCCCGAAGGGCACAACTGAGCAGCCACTCACTACAATTATTCCTTCCTAGGATCTTTTTTTCCTTTGGATACTTGAAGTCTGATGAATGTGTTTTATTCCAAAGGCAGACAATAACCTGATCTCTGCATTTATCAGGACCATCAGGGAAATTT
This sequence comes from Dicrurus megarhynchus, assembly GCA_013399195.1. Classification (NCBI taxonomy): domain Eukaryota; kingdom Metazoa; phylum Chordata; class Aves; order Passeriformes; family Dicruridae; genus Dicrurus; species Dicrurus megarhynchus. The sequence continues at coordinate 625,465 of VXAD01001536.1, forward strand.
TGGCAGGATTATTTTTGCTTGGAAGAAATATTGACAGTTATTCAAGGAAATTTTCTACAGTGTTTAGTCAAGAATTTCTTGGAGACACTAGAGACAGACCTGCTATCACTCACTGAAGATCTACCTCAGATGTATCCTCTTAGATGGCAAATTCTGCAATATATATATATCTGCTTGTATCTACCTAGCACACAGAACAGCAGTCTGTGGCAAGGTTCCTAAATAAAATTGCAAGATAGCCATGTGATGCCCAAAATTATTTTTCCTTCTGCTATCTGAATAATCCCAGTTCAGCCACTGCTCAGTTTCCTTCTGGAGAACCAGTCAGAAACAGCCCAAGCTTCTTATGTGTCATCACAAATGAGGAAAAAAAAGCCAGCAGCAGACTAGGAAGTTATTCACAAACCCTGAGTGTTGGTCTCTTCCTCTGTGCTAAACCAGAGAATGATGAACTCAGGGACCTTCTGCTTGCTGAGGATTGTACAGTGAATGCTGGTATGCTGTGTTTGGCTTGGTGGGATCCTTTGTAGAGCAGTCACTGTGAATTTAAGAACAATCTTTGATTCACACTTCACTGGTGGTCACAAGTCAGTCTCCTAACTTGATATAAACAGTCTCCTTAATTCCAGATTATTAAGACTATCAGGAAATAATATTTTTTGTTGTTTTTTTGTGTGTGTGGTTTGGGTTTTTTTTAAAGGATTTGCTTTGATCACTAACCAGATGCTGGAATGTATTTGATTTAAAGTCTTCATGATAGCAAGGATTGATAATCTGAGCTTTCTTGCTTCTGTCAAGAATATTTCTGAGTCAGCAAGCTGTGTCTGCAAGCTGTTACCAGCTGGTGATAGCTCTCAGTTTGCTATGGGAGGAACAGGACTTTGGCAGGCTTCCTCACAACATGGAAATGCAGTTATGTGGCAACAAGGATATCAAATAGTGGCTGGCCCTCTCCACTTGGTGTCGAGGACATCAGCTACTGAGGAGATGGGGAGCAGGGCAGGAAGAGCCAGGCACCCTGGGGAAAGGGGAGAGGAGGTCAGCAGGGGAGATGGGATGAAAGGGTAATCGGGGAGGAGGAAGAGGAGGATTCAAGTGCAGAGATAGACAGGAGCTGATCATGGAAAAGAGTCAGGGCAGCAGGAAGAAAGGAGAGCTTAATATCAGGACGGCAGAGGAGTTTGCCGTCCTCCAGGCTCCATGAAGGGCTGAATCTCAACTGAAGAGCACCTCCCAGAAAAGGAACAGACCCTCTGCTCTTACCTTCCGACATGAAAAGGGTTCCCTAAAGTCTGCAGATTGTTTTACTTACTGTTGAAATAATGAGGTCAGATTCTGCCTCTGACTCCTCCACACAGCAACACAGAGAGTTGGGTCCAGGCCGCCCGCAAAGCTCCATCAACTGTGAGTCATAAAATTATGCCAATCCAAGAGGCAGGCTCCACATCTTGCTCTCATAGTGATATACCGTTGTGGACATTTGCAAAAAGTTTATTTGGTGGCTGCAGAACTAGCTGTGCATGCTGAGATCACACACTCTGGTCACTGAGGTAAAAGCAGTGGAAGGAACAATGAGAAACCATGATTTCTTTGAGTCCTTTGTGCAGAATGAGTTTATTTCTCTGAACGTCAGGAAAGAAACAATGCAAATTTTTCAGTCCAAAGTGGGAGAGCACTAATATTTCATAGCAGTAGAAGCTTTCCTTTGGTACTGCAACAGTAACATGCTGTAAGAAATTCAATAGTCCTGGCAGTTTAAAAAAAAAAAGAACCTCTTGATAAAAGTTTTCTTTGGTGACTGAGTGATGTCATAACTATGGCCACGCTGTCAGCAGCAAAACACCTTCCCACTGCTCTGTAAATGGCAAATATTAACTCCCTTTTGGATACTATTAGAGAATAGATTTACCTTTTGCTAATTTGCAAATTTGTCTGCACAGCTTTGTCCATATTGTCCAATCCAATTCCAATCTAATCCTCCCTTGGTGTTATTTCACAAAAGTCTTTGTCTGATCATGCCCTAGTATCCAATTCAGTTTGGGAAACATTGCTTTTCAGACTTCCCCTACATTACAAAATGTTTTAAACATTATGTTTGGAAAACATTTAGAAGCATTTCTCTTCTCCTACCAAATAACTTCACAATTACTACAGCTTTTGTTTACTTTGAAATCAACAATATGGGCTCTGCAGGTAAAATACCACTAGTGGAATAAAAACCATCTCATGCTATGGGCAAGGAAAATTTTAAGAATGATTTATTGCTTAGTGCACTTGTGTGGTGCACCAAGATAAAGACAAGAAAACCCCCAAACTTGCTGTTTTAGGTTTAATCTGGTATATGACCACAGTTATCTAAGAGGAAAGAGCAAGGAGCTGTAGAAAGAATGAATGGAAGTGGAGAAAAAAGGAGAAAAGGAGCTATAAAACCTTTTGCAATCTACAGAGGGAAGTGCTGGCTAAAAGCACACAGGAGGCCTTTCAGGCCAGCTCCCAAATTCCTCCTTCTTTGAACATTTTGTAAACAGACATGGAGTCTTCAGCACAGCCAGGGGTGATGGATGGGCAGCACTGAAGACCATAAGTGGTTTAGGAGCCAACAGCCCTTTTGAAGAAAGGATCTAGGCATCCAGAAGAAGGCAAGACTGACTTTTTAACAGATTTAGATGTCACCTGGTAGAACACAACAAGGTATAAGCAATTCCCAGTGCTATGCGCCCTGGCTCCACTCTATCTGACTCTCTGGGAGAATTAAATACCTGTAGAGGGATCTTTTGGGGCCTGGCCAGCTGTGCTAAGAACTACTGAACTAGCCACAAGCTGAATATGGTGAGCCAAGAGCTTCATTTCATACCCATCCCAAGGCACTGCTGCGGCAGCCTGGGTGGGAGCTGCAGCAGCCAGCCCTGGATCCTGCCTTGGTTCTGTAGTCTGATCCCTACAAACCTGTGTGTGCCACGCTCATCCCTCCCCTTGCTGTCAGCTCGCCTCCTCCAACCTCCCAGCAAGATGTCATGTATTCAGGAGGTGACAGGAACACTGAGACAGGCTCATTCACTGCGTGTCGGAAATCCAGGCAGCCAAAATCTTCTGTTTAAGATGCCTGTTCTGCCTTCTGTTTTTTTTCTTTAACATATTCTAGCTATTCCAGACATTTGACCAGTCTAGCAGATGAAAACAAACAAAAAATAATCAAAGCAACGCAAAGACCTGTTCAAAGTAGTTTGCAGGCGAAGGTTTGGGCAATACAGTTGCTGTTGCTAATTCTTTATTTTCCCCCTCATGGAGCATCAAAAGCAACAGCAGCATGTTCTTTATCTTCCCAATGCCATCAAAGCAACCGAGATAAGAAGGAAGAGCCACTCTTTACATTCATACACATCACAGTGAGCTCATAGCATTGCTTACAGTCTGTGGAGTGAAAGGGATCTATAAAAAATGATGTCTATCCCAAGCAGGTATCAACAGAGAGTTTAGACTTGACAGACTTGGAGATTTTGGGGGAGGAGGAGAAAAAATCATTCACTTTGGAGCTCTATTAAATTTGAAAGCATTTATGTTATACCAGCATGCCTAAATCTGTTAAAAAGAGGACTTGAGGCCAGGCAATATACATGGATAAACCACTTGTTTAGAGTAATATGTTGACAGAAATTGATAGAAAACTTCATCATTTTGGTACAGTTCATTTTGTTCTGTAATATGCTAAGCCAATATAAACAATTTGCCACCAGTATAATTGCCTGTTCCCTTGAGTACTTTCTGTGTTGCTCTTTCAATTATACCACTGTAGTTAAAGTGGCAAAACTATCAAATACAGACAAGCCTCTTTAGAGGGAACTCAAACTGCCTGCCAAATAGGAATTTGTATTGCTCAAATAAACTCCACACAAACAAAATATTCAAAGACTTCCAGTCAATAAACGTCAATGATATTAGTTCATAGACTGCCAGCCAGTGTGGGCCAGCTGTGCAGGGGCAGTCAGGGGCCCAAATATGGAGATGCAGCAAGTGGAGTCTGCAAAACTGCCTAACCAGTCTAGGAGGCAAAGTGCCACCAGCTTTTCCTAAGTGTGTGTTGTTGCACACAGGGGTGTGTACCTTTGTACCCCTGCCCTAAGAGCATGAATTTCAACAACAGACTATGCTAATGCTCTGGTAAAAGTAATTTAACTGCCTAATCCTAACAACTGAAAGTATTCTGAAGTAAAATACAAACATCCTTTGAAGGTATCTGAGGCTTTCCATTCAAAATTTCTATCCATTTAAAATTTCTCATCAACAGAAATGTTTGGAAATCATTGGAAGGGTTGTGCCAAGCTCAGGGAAGATTTAACAAAAGGATATGACTTAGGTCAGGTCACAGGCATGCATCAGAGACTCTTCCATCCAGCTCCCACCCCCTGCTCCCAGATGCAGTCCTTGCATGTGTTCTTCTCTTCCACGCTGAGCCACCTGCAAGGCAAACCTGACGAGTCAGCCTGGGAGTTCTCTGTCAGGACACGGAATCCGTGCGACCACCTCAGCTGCGTGCTCCAACTGCAGGTTGGGAAGGGCTCCTCAGCAGAGTACAACAAGGGGTGGTCTTTCATCAGCAGGATTAGGAGCCAGCCTTAAATTAACACGGAGCTGCAGCCCGCTTTCCTGTGGCAAAGGTTGCACAGCCTGGCATATCCTGGTGCTTGAAACAGCTGAAGCGAATGAAGCAATAAAATATTAAGCTTGCTGAGGGAAAGAAAGGGAAATCTATGGACTAGGTATCCTCTCAGGGTCCCTTCCAATCCTACTCCAGGGTTCTCTGCTGTGAGAAGTAAATGCTGGCACACACAAGAACAAACCTCGTGCTGTGTTTGCTGGCAGAGTTTGAGCAACCCTGTTCCCTTCTTTGTAACAGCTCATGTAGTACTGACAGCAGTACTGTGGTTCTCATGTCCCAGCTGTATCCCAGCATTAGAGGTCATAGTAAGCTTTAAACATTGAAGGATCAAAACAAAACCTTGACTTGAGGTTTATTGGTTTTTTTTAAGAGGTGTTCTCACTGGAGAGGTGAATCCCAAGGGCAACTCTTTCTCTTCTATTATGTTGTGCTTTGTCTTGGGAAAGGGGACCCAAAATAAGACATTTCCAAAGAAAATGTTCATAAAATGTTCTAATTTTTATCTTCATCTGATGATTTTTATTTGCAAATTCTACAGAAAATTGTGTGGTCTGAGGAAAATCCCTGTCTCTCTTCAGTAACGGTTTCAGTATTAGTGAAGATCTGCTGGGAGATTTTTGAAGTACACTGGTTTAAGTGTTCTTTGTGATAATGGTTAGCAGGAGTACAGCTTTACCATTGCTGCATAGCTCTGAAATAGAACACACTCATTCTTCTGCTACAATCTCCTCATAAAGCTGGCATCAGGCTCTTGAGATAAAACACAGAAATGACCTTTTCATAAGATCATTCTATGTTGCAGGCCTGCATGTCACATTAGTCACATTAATATTTCATCTTGTAACAGATTTATATATTTGAAGCAAATCTCATCATTACCTTGTACAGCAACCTCAAGTGGAGTGACCCAAATTCTGTCCTCTTAGGGCTGGGCTGGAACAGATTGTTCTGGAACGATCTGCTCTGGTCAATCTGTGTGCTATGGGGACAAACTAGAGCCAATGTCAATAAACTCTCCAAAATGCAACCAAGTATAGATATCAGACCCTCGACACCAACTATTTCACCCTGTTTCACCCATTTCTGTTCCAAGTGGATTCTACTCCATGCTAATATAGACATTGCTCTTCGGGGGCTCCACTGCAAGTCTCCTCCTTTTCCCTCTCCTTCCATTTCTGTTTGTCACACTCTTTTTATTTGCCATTCATTTAAAAACCTATCAAACAGCTTTGACTTAAGCAGGATTTGTGGAGTGATAATTACCCAACATTTTCTCTGTGGGGTTTTTTTTGTGCTAATTTTTAATATTTTGCTTTGCTTTAAAATATATTTTTCAAATTGTTGCATTTTAATCTTTTCACTATACTTTTTAGGCACGTATTTGTGTCTGAATAATTCCAAGTCCTCTAATAACATAAGTGAGGGTCTGGTTTTAAATAATTTTCAGTATTAAGCAATTAAGGACATCCATTGTATGAGAAATGCAGGTGCTCAGTGGACTTGAATTCTCTTGAAAGAAGATTTGGGGCTAAATTGGAACACTTCTGCATCCCACATGTCTGTAATATTTGATGACTCACAATTTTAATCGTGTTAGGGAGAACATGGTTTATCTGTGTGTGACAAAGAATATTGTTCTCAGACACACCAGTGAAAATTTTAAACTGTACTCGGTAACATAGAAGACCTTTTAAAATATAATTTTAAGTGGAGATTTCATCCCATTTACAGTTTGGCAACTAAATTAGGAACTTGAGAATTCTGTGGAGAAAAGGAACCCATGTCTCCAGGTAGCACTTTGGCCATTTAAAGTCCAAATCACCCACTGGAGATACTTGTATTTCTTAGTGGAGCACTCTGGTGCCCACAACAACCTGTCCACTTGGAATCAGGCAATGACATCATAGACTTGCACCAACAAGAAATTCAATAATTTCCTTTTCTGATACAGCATTCTCCTCTTTTTGTATAGCAGTGAGGACAGCAAAGTCATTTTGTCAGACATGTATTCTGTTTACTTCAAGTTTGAGAATGGATATTACCAAAACAAATATTTGGAAGCACTTTAAAAGTTTAGGGTTTTTTTCTTCAGAGATTTCCAGGGATTCCTCAATGAGATTTTTACATTAATTACTTCTAAACAGAAGTCAACGCTGCACCTTTGGGAATATTGTTCATGACAGAATGGGAAAATACCTACTAAAAAGACATAGCCTACAGGGAACACTGTGATGCTAATGGAAAAGTGTTTTCATCCAGCAGGCCAGAGCTTAGTGTGCCAGGGTTCTGTTCCCCAGCCTACCAGAAAAACTTGTGTGACCATCTGTGCTTAACATGTTCAATCTTTGAAACACATAGATAACTGACCATTATTGAAGGCTTTGACTCGAACCTATGGCACTTCAACTACTTTCGTGTAAAGTGTAAGTAACAACACTTCTCTACATGAGAAGGGTGTTTTAAGTTGTTCCGTTCCTAAGGAGAAAGGGCAGTAATATTTAAGTCAAGGAATCACTCATTGCATTGTGATTGTGATATTATGACTCCACAGCTGACAGACATAATAAAGATCTGCAACAAACTTGACTGTGCCTGCCAACATTCATTCAAGTTGAAAGTGAGTTGCAGTAGCATTATCTGAATAATCAAATACTTATTCTTTGGCATTAAAACCCACTGTGACTTAAAAATATATGCTTTTCTCAAGACCACCAAGACAGCAGGATCTGCATGAGGGCTAATTACTGATCTCTGACATACACAATTGTGCAACAGCATCTCAGCAAGATTAGCCAAACCTCATGCTTTTATATGTTTCAAACAGTGCCAGAGATTCCTCTTCCAAGTCCAAGTTTGGCCTCCTCTTTATTTTACAATAATTCTGTGCTTGGGAATCTGAACAAAGACCACCAGAAACTTGAAATCCAGAAATGAAGTCCAGAGTAAACAACAGACCAGAGTCAAGCTCACTCACACTGGCCTGTTGCTGGCACAGACGTGTCATAGCAGTTGTAAGAGTCCAGACCCCTGCAGATGCTCTTACTTCTTTATCTCAGTTGTTAGATAAGGGTATGCCTATCAGGATTGTTTCAGAGCTAAGATCATACTCATGATTATTGAAGGCGTTTCTAAGAGATTGAGAATTGAATTTTTTCTCCCCATGGAAAAGCCTTGTTTTCTGTGAAATGCAACCTTCAGAAAAGCTGTCGTATGATATTACAAAAGAGCCAGTGGAATGTCTTCTGTCCATTATCAGATTCTTTACCTACCTACTCCCTCTCCTTTTCTTTATCCTCTCTCAAAAATTACATAATTTAAATCACTGATCCTTTCTGGAAAGTTTTGACACATTTTTATCAGGTGAGCCAGGCCTTTGCATCACTTTCACTGCAGACTGGCACTGAGGCATCCTCTGCCTTCCAGATGAGCCAACACAATTCAGGCCAAGACCTCATCAGGGCAAAGCACATTATGTTTACATCAAGCGTTCTTCCCCACAGGCACTTCCACCTTTCCCACCATTCCCATCACAGCAGATACATTTAGCCTCTCGTCCCTAGAAGCTATTTGTTAAGAAAATCCCTATTTTCATTTTTTCCAGTGTGTTTTAAATGGCCTTGTCCTACTCCATGCATAGCAATGGTCACATTACTAGAAGACTAGAAATTACTTCCTTTTGCACTTCAACATCTCATAGGTAATGATCGTATGATCTGGTGATGAGAAAGGTAGCTCTTTCCTCTGTCTGAAGCAGCCATGGAATTTATTTTCAGCCTAGAGACAGAAGTGGATATAAGGAGCTTGACAGGGCCATGAGGTTATTTGCATCTGGGTTTTTTTTGCTGCTTGTTTGCACAGGGTCAACATGTGATTCTACACACCTTGGTTTGTACAAGTCCTTGAAGAATTTTCCCTTCACCTTTCCCTCCTTCCTCAAAGGAAAAAGTGGTTGTAACAATTAACTTATGTAAAATAATGACTATATTTGTAGACAGATCACATTTTCATCAATCCAAAGGACTTTGAAGTTGACACGAGAGGGACCTAACTGAACTCACAACACTATTGCTGTATATTAATGCACCATCTTTGCTCAGTAAAACTTTTTTCCTGGCCTGCACCAGTGCTACCAGTCAGAAAACAAACCAAATGACATATGTTTTCCAACACCAATTCCAAGGTAATATGCATCCTCCTATCTTTGCAGAACATTTGGGGCAATATCAATGTGATGGCAGTAGAAGAAAAAACACCAACATGTTACTGACAGGCCTAGCTGAGACTGATAATGAAAAACTCCAAAGGCAGAGCATAAAGACTGCAGTTCACAAAATATTGCCAGGTGTTCTACAACTATTGCATTTTGACACAACTGAAAAACATAACGGAGCTGAACTCAGATTAGGATGGATATTCCTTCAAGTTTGCTCAAGGAATAAGAATGAAAGCTGTTCAAAACATTTGTATCAAATCAGTGTGCCAGAAAATTGAGTTTGACTAAGAGAAATGGCCACAAATGTCAGTGCTGACAGCAGATGCTTTTGTACTTTTCTATATCCTTTCTTTTTTTCCAAACTGTACTCCTAAAGAATGGACATTTTCGTATTTGTCTGAAAAATCCTTCCTTTTGGTTAAATATCCCTCCAAATTAAGACACACCTTCACATACCCATTGCATCAGCTTTCACCTACTTAACTATCAGGGTGTTCTTTGTAACATTCATACACTTTCTACCTCTAAGCCTCCTCCCAGTATAGTGAGCTGAACTGATTCTGTATGCCTTTGGCTCTCACAAAAGTTTGCTGGGGTTTAGCAGCTAAGTAGTGCCTGTTAGCCCAAACCTGAATTCTGAAATCCTCACCCACAACCTCCAAGTACTTCTATAAGGAGATGCCAGGTCTTTGGTTGTTCTTCCCCCATCAGTGGCCCTTTGCTTCATCAGTCAGGTCCGGGAACCGCACAGTATCTGCTTCGGTGACGTCTGCACATTTTTGGACAACCTTAGCACTAAGTCTGGCATTCCCTCATGACACCTGTACAATACCTGGACTTGTTGCCCACAAACTTCTGATTTCACGGAGTCCCACATACTCTGGCAGAACTCTCTATAGATGTAGGAGTCTATCCTAAAACTATCATGATGATTTACAGAGAATATCACAAAGAAGCCTTGTCATTCAACTTTGTAAATACTTTTGTAACTACTAAGAGGAACTTCAAATGCAGAAGTTGCTCTGCCTTCAGCTCTGTCAGGGCAGTGTAACACTGCTGTTACTGTTTTCTAGCACAGCACAGGTCCTGCAGCAATGCATCAGTGAGCCAGACACCTTGAATGCAGTACCCAGAACCCTGCCTCAGAGCTAAGCAGAGGGGAAACAAGGTAGACCACCAATGGCAGCCACTGTAATTGTACTGTTGTATTGTCAAGGTTTACCTGGGCCAGGTGAGCAGTGGTCTGCCCCACTGCATGCCACTGAAAGGGATGGGAAACCTGAGGTGGGAAAAGGCTGGTATAGGTGCAGCATCAGGCCACTCTCCCAAAGACTCTGGAGGGCAGCACTACAAACAAGTAGTGTTGAATATATGACTAGTAACTTACTGAAGGTATGAGAAATACTTTCCAGGCTCATCCTACAAAAACACATGGGAATATATTGTGATGGGAGGGATATTAATTTCATTGAGTTCATTCAGTTCACTGAAACAGAGAGCCCATGAGGAAAGACTGCAGAAGCAGCTTGTGTCATCCTGCAGGCTCCTCAGCACAGGTCCACGATTGTTGGTTGAACCCTATAACCCTTCTCTCTGATCTCTATTGATTAAATGAAGCTCATCAAAAGATGGAAGCATCCAAAGGTCCATGACAAGGACAGATCTGAAAAGAGGCCACAGCAGGTTCATGAACCCTGTTTGTGTCTGCATGGTAGCGTGAAGAGGAAATCATCTGTGTCATATTGAGACAAATCAAAACCCTTATTTCACTCTGGCTTTCCATTTCCAGAATATGGGTAGTCCTGTCCATAACAACTCTCCCTTAGCTTTGCCCTGGATTAAGCCACACAGCTGCATACATTACATCATTATCCACAGACAAGCAAGATTCTCCATGTTCTAATAATGTATTTTCAATAAATCCACCAATCCCCCACCAAAGGACCTAAGCAAAGATCTGACGAGTAAGACTTATTTCCACAAGACTGACTCACATGGTGTTATGCCTCTTCAGAGAGGGAAAAATGTTCAGACATGAACTAATGGAGCAATTCCTGAAACTAATGGGACATGCCTACGTGGTCCTGGGTTCATGAGGACACTGGATATGGGTGGAGATCAGCAACAAACCAGGGGTGAAGGGACAGGGGGAGGTGGGTAAAGGAGAAATGTCTGAGTGGCAAGGCAGGAGATGAGACTGTTGCAGAAAGACAAAGGAAGGAGCAGGGCCCTTGGAGAGGGGGAGAGGCTGTGAAGAAGGGAAAACCATTGAGCTGGGTCAAAAAGGGCAAAGAGGAAAGGGCCCTGCCTCTCCACTTCATCACGCTTCCCACATTTCTGATATTTAGCACTGAAACATCCAGCTGACATTATGACAGGAAAATCTAGCCAGTAAACTCACGGGTCTCTGTGACTTGTCACCAAAGGGTTATGTCTGCACTTTTACAAGGTGTCACTTTAGTTCCTGATGCCAAGCCCCAGAGCCCCTGCCAGCAGCATCAACACTTCCAGGTAGATGGGGACTGTGCACGCTGGTGCTCAGCAGCTCAGCTGAGTGTGCCTGGTGAGGTGAAACCTGCTCTGCATGTAAGGTTCAGGAACAGTAGGGATCTTGCTTCATCCCAGCTGTACCTGCTTGGAGAAAATATACCTCTCTCCTTTGTGATTCTATAAAACGCATGTGGACAACTGGACATGCTCACTGACCTTCCTCTCTCACCCTCAAGTTCAGACTCACCCCACTTCCAGCAGACTGGCTTCCATGAACATTGAATTAGTGATGACAGCTTGGGGCTCAAAAACTTAGGGGTTTTTCTCATTACTAATCAGCCCTATGTATGGCACAAATTTTCTCGAGGAAGATCCCACACATATTTGCTGCACAGCCGGTCAGTTAAGCCAGAACAGTTCCCCAAATGTATCAACAGATGTGTCCTTGCAGGTGTACACTGTAACATCTTGGGCATCACTGTTTTGTCTTCAAGGAAGTAAATCTTCTTTTAACAGTTTTAGGTGAGATAAAAACAACTTTAAACTGGATTAAATTGTATTTTGTCTAGCAGGCAACCTCATCAGCTTTGAAAGCAGTTAACTCATTCACTTCTGTGATGCCTTTTGGGCTAAGGTTTGTTATTTCTTTGTGCTGTTAATTAGCTGATAACAGTGGCAAGGAGTGTGGGTGCAGAGGACTGCATTTCTCATATGTTTGTGAGAGATAAAGTCTGCACAGCTCTGCTGAGGCAGAACAATAAAGCCCCTGAGCAATTAAGGAAACCCGATCAGTCCCACAAACATAAGGTGCAAGACCTCCTTTTGTCCAGGGATCTGGTAAGTGTTTCATGCCATTATTCAGAGAATCCAGTGGGGAAGCTGTCTGCCTCAAGGAAATGTTCACTAGTTGAGCTACCGAGGTTATGCCTGAGTAACATCCCTACTATTCTCCCCTAAAGCAAAGGGGAGTTCATAACATAGAGCTTAATTTGCTAAATTAGATCTACTGATTGGACTGCCAGCTCCTAGCAAACATTAACCAGCACCCAGGTTCCTCAGGGAGCACAGATTGTCTGGCTGCACTGGTTACAAGGCTACTTCCATAACCTGAGAAAGGTGAGCTTCACTTTTCCCATTATCATAATCATATTTAAGCAAATGTCTTGGCAGTGTTCAGATTCCAGCAGCTGCTCTCTTCTCCCTCTCTGTTACAAAATGTCTCAAGCTCTCAGGACAAGGGTTCAACACCTTCCTGCAATCCACTCCTGGAAACCACTGGCGTGCAGAATATCAAAAGGTGGTAGCCCAAGGTTTATTTGATCTCATCCAGTCCTTCAGGTGAAGGACTCATACTTCACAGCCCACACTCTTGTGGTATTTAGTCATTAAAAGCAGAAAATCCTAGAGGATTTCCTCTTAAGTGTCTCTAATTCCCTCAGCAAGTTATCTCTGATGTTCAAATTTGAAAACTTACACAACGGTCTCACTCTAGTTCTTGGAAGTAAATCCTTGTGCATCACAGCTTTTGTGCAATACATACATGCTAAAGTAAAATTAATATCCTCTGTTTAGTCTGAATTCACTGGCTCAATGCCTAGAGTGACTAAGGAAAGAGACTAGCATTTACAGAACAAAGCTGGAATTAATTCTGCTAGGGAAATGGACTGTGTTGAGAAAAAGACTGTGAGAGGTGGAAAACAATGGGACTCTCACTATCCAGAAGTCAAGAGTCGTCACATATAAACTGGAGTCTGGGAAGTGGAGAGGACATAACGTGTCACAGCTCAGAGAATAAAGGATCTGATCCAAACTCCTTGACTGCCACTGGAAGTTTATAAGTTGCTGAGAGTAGGGCTCAGATGACATCTGTATACATTGAATTTTTAACAGTGGTAGGGCCAAATTCCATTTTCACTCATCCTGGTATTCAAACAGAATTAATCCATCTGAATATAGACAGATCCACACTTCTTACTGTGGGGCAGAATTTGTGTAGCTGTTCATACCCAAAGAGGATATTCCACTCCACCCATTCATAGTGAAGGAGAGGAAAAATTTGCTCAGCTCATCCACTGAAGACCCCAGTATAAATCTATTAAATGCTTTGAGGATTTTCATGGCAGACATTGTAAGGCTGTAGTGAAGACTATCTCACTGTAAACTAGGTCCATGCTGGGGAACAGCTTTTTGCTACAACTTCAGCAGCAAAAAAAATTCACATTGCCAGAACTGGAAAAATGTTTGAAAGGTATGGACTAATTAAGTGTTGCTAATATTTAAGCAGTTTAGGGTTGAACTACTTTTGGGGTTGAATAATGGAAGAGGATAATGGATATTACGATTGAACTTGGGAACAGTTTAGCTTGAAGGAAAATGGTATAGATTAGAGGATGCTTATACCTGTGTTGGAACAAAAACTTAATCACTGTTCCTATAATAAATATTTCCATAAGCTAATCACATCAAAGTGGTGAGCTGTGTTTCTTTGGAGTAAAAGAATGGTATATGAAAACAGCAACAATACAGAACAGCCCACCTACTGAGGGCAAATTTTTTTACACACTACAGGCTACAAGATAATCTGTCTTGATGTTTGCATTTAGACAGATTGACTCAAGAGAATGTGATAACTATTTATTAACAAACTCCACAGAATAAAGGGCTTTCTGCAGGAATTAATATAACTCACATAGTTAACTCACTGACAAAAATGGACTGCTTGATTGCTCTTTTACATTTGGTGAAGTCATCCACTAATCAAACAGATTTAAATGTTACTTTCTTGTGTGGTCATATCTTGTTGGAATAAGAGTGTATTTAAGAGCAATAACAGTCAGCAATGATAGCATAGGAATTTAAAATTCAAAGAGTTTAGAAGCTTCATAGAAAATTGGTTAAAGAGGGTTAAAATCCCTCAACCCTTGAAAGAGTTGACAAACAAGACCACAATTAATTTTATGCTCAAAAAGGAAAGCAAATTTGAAGGAAAGGTTTAACCATTCATAACCAGTTTGAGCAGGTCATAAAATTTCACCCATCATTAAGTCTTGACACTGTAATTAATAAAACTGCTGGGCGCCAGATCTCAGTGTCAGTAAGACACTCTACGGATGCTGCTATGGGAAAACTGTTTCTAGGTCCCAAAATTATGATTATCAGGTGCTTTGTTGTTCACTATCAGTAGTTTACAATTATGTTTGTAGAGATGATAATATGTGAGGCCTAATTCTCTTCAACACTATTTAATAAGTCTGTAATTACTGATTTACGTATTTGTCGTCTCCCCCCCCAAAAAAAGTGCAGTATTAAATATTAATAAGCATCAATAGACCCCATTTTATTCATTTTCAGTTATCAATACAGTGTTAACACTGATGAAGGAAAGCTCTATATAAAGCTATATTTACTTGGCAATTCAATACTTCCATTCCTTTTTAATGCCTTGGGAGGAGGGTTCAAGAGAAAAAATACTGGCATGAGAGGTAAACAGCCCCAAGGAAAAAACTGAAAGTTGAAAGATGGCAACTCAACAGCATCACTGATCCTGCTGTACCCCTGGGTGGTAACTACCAGGCCACCATCAGGTGTCTTCTATGTGGCAATGACCACATTTATGGATGCTTGCTACTTTTACTTACCTGTCATGCATTACACAATGCTTTGTACTCCTAAATTGTGTAGATGCTGCTTCCAGAGTCTCTTTATGCAAAGTGAAAATGGTTTGGACAGACATGACCCGACAAGGCAGAGAGAGGTGCCTGCTCCATATCCTGAACTAAGCCTACTTAGTTAACAGAATATTATGGGCATGATGGGTTTGTCTCTTTATTCACATGCATATAACCTGTTTCCTTCCATTTTGGCAAACTCTTTGCTATTGACTGGCAACTTTGGGCAATTTTTTTTTTTTTTTAAGAAAGAGTGTGGGTAGTTCTGCCAGTCGCCTGACATTTTAATTCTAATGCCTTACACTATAGGGCAATATATTCCTCATTTACCTGCTGAGCTTGTTCTAAAATGCAGTCTGTCTTCTCATGAGTGGTTTGCTCCCTACATGATTCTGTTCTGCTGCATTCATCTTGGCACAGCTGGTTTCTTCAGTCTTTGCTTTCAGCACAAAAGCCTGCTTGCAGGCAAAGCTCACGGCCTTTACTGTCACAGTGCTAACTTTTACCTTGAGGTCCTGCACAAAGTCTGAGATCCATTTTCACTTGCTATACTCTGCTTTGGCAGAATAGTCTGTTTACTGCCATAACTGCAGTTTGCACACAGAATTCATTCCTAAAAGATTTACTGAACTCTCCAGATATACTTTATTCACTTCTTTTAAACATAAATTGAGTTCGCATAAGTAAACAGTGTCTCCAATCCATTTATTGAAACTGCCTAGTTTCAATTAGCATCTTCAGACAGTCACACTCGTTTGATTTAGATTTTTCTTCATGAAAGGCTGTAGAACTGTCATTTTTTTCAGACATATTTTTATTGTGATGGTCATTATAATATGAATTGGTGTGAGAGTTTAGCAACTACAGTCTCACTTCAAATCCATTTTGTTCATCTCTGTGAAAGAATAAAAAAGAAGAGGTTATAATACCTTAATAGCAGAAGCTAGATTAACTGAAAAGATTTTTGATCCAGTCATGACATCTTAAGATGTTGCTGTGCATCATCAGAAAAATGGAAACTGCGCACGTGTGGATTGAGTTGCAGCAAAAGAAAAGTGAATTAGGAACTAATTGTCATTTGTTCATGGGAATGAATAACATTAGCACATTGCTGTCAGCCCACTATGGCTTAGTTACAGGTATGTGCACAAACATTTACTGCCAATAAGCTCATCTGCAGGAACCCATTAAACTGAGATAACGAGATGTCTTCTGATGTGACTCACCAATCTTGAGATAAGTGTCTCAATAGTATATACCATCATTTGTAAGCATTCAAATGCATTGCAGAGGTCATCACCATGTCAATGGAACTCAGAAGAGTTTTTTACTAGCTCTTAAGTCAAATAAAGTCTTGAGTCAATGGAGTTTGCAATTTGAGCCCACAACACATATCCAGGTAGCACGTTTTATATCTACATTAAAATATTAAAAGGAAACGCTGTGATGTGAACATGCACACAAAACTCAAGGGGCATATTTTACTAGTGGTGTCTTCTCAGTGCTGTCTGAAGTGTTTAGAAATGCTTTCCAGACTGAGCCAGCTTTTAAAGTAAGCCCAAAACCAAGAAGGAGACTGCTTGCCCTAACTCAAGAAAGGATAAGCAGGACTGTATTTGCTAATCAAAGATGACAGCCACAGGTGCATACTAGAGATCACTGTGACCTCAATGATGGTCATTAACAGCCTGGGCACCCAGCCTCCTTGTATGGGAGTGAAAAGGAAAATTCTGAGGCAAAACTGGGAAAAGGGAGTCAGAGTAGGGCTGCATTGCCTGCACAAGCAGTCTGAACTTGAGCAGTCCTGCGTTTTGTTATGGCCCAAAATGAAAAAAGCAGGGCTTCTGCAGGAAGTGGCAAGGTTTGGGGAGCAAGGAGATAACCTTTCTGCCAGAGATGTGTTTAGGCTCGGAAGTGGTCCTAATGCTGCTTTTGAAGTCATTTTAATCAAGCAGTTTGTTTTTCCCAGGCCTCCCTCTTTCCCTGCACTGCTTTTTTAGAAGACAATGCAAAGCAAAAACAAACTGTATTTAAATTCGGGTAACACTAAGTGTCTGACCTGAATCCACAAACACAAGGGATCTTTCAAGCTGAAGCTGGAAACTTTATCCCTTGTCAATGGCCTCAGTATTACTTGGAATGCCAGCTGAGATCATCTAACAGACTGAGACCACAGGTAATCGTGTAAAGAAAACAAGGTACTCTCAGGATGGAGTCGGGAGTTTAACTCTGTATGGTCTGGTTTCTGGTGGCTTAAAAAAAATACTGTATTTCCTATGCCTATTGCAGGGTCCTGAAAGGATCGATTATAACACAATCTTTTCCTAGCTCAACAAACAAACTGTAATACCCTCTTTAAAACCTGAAAAACCTCCATCTTTCAGGTGCTAACAGTTCAAACAAAAGGTCACATCTTAAAAGGTGAGCTTATACTGTTCTATTTGCTGTAATTTGCATAGATACAATGCAGGGGAGAATTTTCTTTATGCTGCAGGAAACAAAGAGTTTACATCAAAGAGAACTGAAAGGTGTTCTGTAAGTTCACAGAGCAAGAAACCCCTTTGGTCTACATATCTGGATGGAAATCTCATGAAAATAGGCTCTTCCATAACATTTCCAGTCATTTCTAATCCTAGCTGGCTCAGAAACATCAGAGTGATAACATTTCTCAAGTTATTCCAGTAGCCCTGGTTTTGGTCAAACCCAGGAAGCATGTAAACTTCACAAACAAACAGAAGTCTGACAGACAGAGGAAGCCTCAGAAGAAAGGCTTACTTCAGATTTAGTTCATCTATGGGTAAATTTTTTTATAATATTAATAAAGATGCTTTGTACTTTCATCCCAGAACCGTGGGATACCCCAAGGCCTAGTCCGTGCTTCAATTTTTAAACTATGCAATTCTGTAAACCCAGAGCTCCTTACTGCCATGGTTAAATCTACTTTTTCAGCTGCTCTACCCATGTGAGACATTTTGTACTAACATAGACTATCTTATTTCACTGAACCAAAATAAAACTCTATTTGGGGTAGGCTGCTGTGGCTGGAGGAGAGAAATTTTTCAACATACACATAACTTCCCACCAGAAGGAAAAGAATAAAAATAGCATATGCTCTTCTCATCCTGGGCTGCTGCCTTTTTTTTCTTTCCGTGATCCTTTCTCAAACAGGAGTGCTGAGGGAGGTGATGCTTCATGTGCCCTTCTCTCCTCTTTGCACATATCCTCTCAGTAACAGACCCCAAAGATCTCATCTCTGCTTATTGTTGTTTGATTTCATTCTGCTTTCATGCCTAAATTGGGAATTTAGAATCCAGTTCTCTTTTTGTTATTTCATAACTTACTTTTACTCATTTTAAAGTTTTTTGAACCTTTGCAATCCATCCACTTGCTTCACAGTAGAGCTCACGAAGCCCTAAGACCTGAAGACACTGGCACGGTATTAAATGATCAATGAACACTCTTTGTCTTGCTTTTTCAGAGAGTGGAGGTCAATATGGCAGACGCTGTGACATTCAGTAGCAGTCACATTGAAACATTAATAACCCCTTTTCTGCGTTTTCACCCACCAGTTTGTGATTTCATTTAGCAATTACATGATTACAAAGGCAGTGTGTCGAGCCCACATCAGTCCAGTCAAGATAGAAGATAATTGCTTACACAAAATAATCTTGACAGCTTGTGCTTCACAGCAGTGTTCCTTGTACGTTTAAAGAGAACAAATTGCAGTCTGCAGCTCAGCATTGAATTTGCCAATAATATTACCAGTCTAAAGAAAGCTGAGATGTTTGTTGTTACTCAGTAGTATTGTTTGCCTGGCTCCTAGACTTGTCCAGTCTTAAGTAAAAGCAACAAAACATTGCCAGAAGGAAGAATGCCATGCAGGCCTCCGAGACACAAATATTCCAAAGCCAAGGAGGTTTGTTTGAAGTGCCTTCATGGAAGTATGGAGGGACAGTGCTACAAAGGAGAAACGCTGCTGCTCTGTGAGCAGACCAGGAGACTGGGTCTATGGCTGTAGAAACACTTCCCCTGCAAAACCCCTTTGATTCCTCCTGGCTTCAGCAGAAAAGGATGGATCTGACCTCTTGGCAGGCACACTGCCTTCTAGCCCATCATGTCACTTCTCAATCTTTCATTCCTCAAAACCAACAAATGTGTTTATATGTTTACAAATAATATACTTGGTACAAGGATATCCCCCACTCTCATGAGCAAAAGCATTTTTCTGAATTTTGGGCTTATTGGCCATTTAAGATGGCATCAGAGTCATCTGACTCTTGAATGGCTGAGGATTCCTCATAACAAAGAAACAGAAGCCAGAGTTTGGGAACTACCAGCTATAGGTAAACCAAGTGCAAATAAAGGGATCTGAACCTATTAACAGTAAGTAAATTTTCCACTGGTAGTTTGCTGTTAAAGTATAAACCATGAGCCTAGTAGTGCTTCTAGAGCAGATACTTGAGCTCCAGGCATACCTTTCCAACCTAGAAAATCCAAGAAAGAAAAGGAAACATGATCCCATTCCCCCTTGAGGTACCTGCTCACTCCACAGAGGCTAAAAGAGACCTCTGAAAGATCAGTGCATTGGTGTCAGCCATAGATATCCTCTTCTTGTTGCATCTCACTCTGGTTTTGATCCAGGCTCAGGCAGATTTCAGTAGTAGGATGGTCATTCTCAGCAGAATCATGCCTGAGCTCTACCCATGCCCTGGGGCAGCTGGCTGGCCTCAGAGGCAGCCCTGGGCATTGCCACCAGCCAGTGCTCCTGCCCGCAGCCAGGCACAGCCCCATGTGCAAAGAGCCCTTCCCTTGCTGCCGCTCCTGGTGGGTGCTTTCTGCTGGCAGTGTTTGTGGCTGGCTCGTCCCACTGGTCAGGGCTGGTGCTGGCTGCCCTGCTAATTGCTCTTAGCTAGTTGTTCCAACAAGGTTTGTTCCCAAGTAATCTTTCTCACCACCTATTTGCTGCTTTGCTTGGTAATTTCCTGGCTGCTGACCTGGTTTGCAGAGAGGCTCTCCCAACAACCCCTGCAGTGATCCAACATACAAAATCCATAGGCTCCTCACTTCAAAACCAGAGGAAAGCCCTTCAGGCTTTTGTCCTCTGAAATTTAAACACAGTCCAGCGCCTTCTTTCCCCAGTGTGAAGAATAGTAACATATTTTCTACCTCTTTAAAATCTGATTGGTCATAAAAGAAATGGTCCCTAATATAAAACAAAAAAAAAAAAAAAAAAGGAAATCAAATTATATTCTCACTTCATCCTATTCCATTAGCCTCTTCCAGACTCATTCCTTTAACTTTTGAACACACACCAACTGAGGGTACCTCCCTCTCCCAGTAATCAGGGAGATTTACAATCCCTCCCTCTACAATCAAATCAGCAGACTTATACTTAAGTGTCATTGCTAGCATTATTTTTGGTGACTTAGCTTTGATCAGTATGTTTCTATTGTTATGCTCTTCTCTGAATGATGTAATATTTTTCATCACTGCAACATCCTTAAATAAAGAGCATTATATGTGTGCAAAACATTACTAGAATTACACATCTCTCATTCAGATAACAGTTTGAGACATTTTTCTAAGTGGGACCTAAATTTCTTTTGCAGATTCAAAAACAGAGGCTTCCAATGTGTAACTTAACCATTCTTTCCTTCAAAGTTTTCAACTTTTTTTCCAAAGTACAAGTCACTAGAGAGTGGACTCTCCAGCTGCTTCAGCTGAGTACCAAAACTTGTAATGGGAGTGTCTCCTTTTATCTGTGAGAGAAAGAGAAAAATGGGCAGAATTCTACATGGAATTTCACAATAGGTCTTAAAAAGCTAAACTTTATGTCCAGACCACAAGAGGCAACAGAATGAATTACAGCAGAACTCTGGTAAGAGGCTAACCGTTTGCAGAAAACATGTACATCACTAAACACTAACTGATCTGTCAGGCGTATCAAGGAAAATCAAAGCTTATTACAACATGTGCAAATAAGGACTTGATAAAAGTGTTGAACAGTGTTATACATGGAGCAGCCCACTGGGGAATTTCTGTGAGAAACACATCCATTTGGTAACAATTCCCCATCAACAAATACTTTCTGAAATCTGCCAGCTGGCCAGCTTTTAATCCATTTAGTGTGCGCTATACTCACATTTTAGCTGCCACGGTGGTACACTGTGCAGGAATATACCTATGCTAAATCTGAACTATTATGTTAACCTATATGTGATTTCCTCAAAAGCCAAAATAGTAGAAAATCTTTTTTCCACAAAATCATTTACGGTGGGTTGACCCAGGCTGGATGCCATGAGCCCACCAAAGCTGCTCTATCACTCCCCTCCACAAATGACCAGGAGAGAGAAAATGTAACAAAGGTTACTGAGTTAAGGACAGGGAGAGATCACTCACCAAATACCATCACAGACAAAACAGACTTGAATTGGGGAAATTAAGTTGAATTTATTACTAATCAAAATCAGAGCAGAATAATGAGCAATAAACCAAATCTTAAAAAAACATCTTTCCCCCATCCCTCCCTCCTTCCCAGCTCTACCTCCTCCCCTCCAGAGGCACAGGGAGGCAGGGAATGAGAGTTACGCAGTTCATCACAGGTTGTTTCTGCTGCTGCTCAGGGAGAGGAGTCCTTCCCCTGCTCCAGTGTGGGGTTCCTCCCATGGGAGGCAGTTCCTCAGGAACTTCTCTGATGGTCTATGGATCTTCATGGACTGCTCCAGTGTGGGTCCCTTTCCACAGGGTGCAGTCCTTCAGGAACAGGCTGCTTCAGTGTGGATTCCCCACGGGGTCACAAGTCCTGCCACCAAACCTGCTCCAGCGTGGACCCTTCTCTCCAAGGGTCCCTGCCAGGACCCTATTTCCCACGGGTTCACAAGCCTCTTTCAGGCATCCACCTCTTCTGGCGTGGGCTGCTCCATAGGCAGTGGGTGGATCAGGGGGCACAGCTGCCTCACCATGGTGTGCACCATGGGCTGCAGGGGAATCTCTGCTCTGGCACCTGGAGCACCTCCTGGCCCTCCTTCCTCACTGACCTTGGTGTCTGCAGGGCTGTTTCTCTCACATATCCTCACTCCAATCTTTACTGGCTGCAATTAATTCTGTGCAATAACTTTTTTGTTTCCCTTCTAAAACATGTTATCACAGAGGCATTACTACCCTCGCTGATGGGCTCATCTGTCCTGGAGCCAGCTGGCATTGGCTCTGCTGGACATGGGGGAAGCTTCTGGCACCTTCTTAGAGAAGCCACCCCTTAAAGCCCCCCGCTACCAAAACCTGCCCATGCAAAATCAATACACGTTGATTGGCATCAGTGTATTACATAATTCTTTACTTATTGATCCTGTTTCTGCTTTATTTTTGTTTTGCCTGGCAGCAGAAGTTTCCTGGGTTAAATTTCAAACTGAAACACCAGATGAAAAAAACTCTTTTCAAAATGACAGAGGAGATAAAAAACATTGGCAGAATCTGTATATTAATCTTTACAGAGAATGCTCAATACCAACACCACTCTTTATCCAAGAGGGCTTAACAGTGAGAAAATTAGTAATACTGCAGTCAGAGGGCAAAATTTTTCACAGAAAGGGCAGGACGATCATGTGTCATCAGAGAAGTAAGTTGTGTTACTGTATTGCTGGATTTCCATCATTCATTATCTGTTCTATTTTTGCTATAAACTCTGTTTTTTCTATGAACTCTGTTTTTTTAATTTGATTCAGATTTTTAGATGTATGTTTAGATGATTTTTAACCTGTCCACAAAAGGTGAATTTTTCCGTATGTAAAGAAAACAACTTTAGCACTGATTGGGTGTTAATTGTGAGACCAAAAGAGTTTGTGATTATGTATCACAGAATCATTGAATGTCCTGGGTTGAAAGGAACCTTACAGATCAGCTAGTTCCATCCCCTCTGCCGTGGGCAGGGATGCCAACCACTAGATCAGGTTGCTCAGGACCCCATTCAAACTTGCCTTGAGCACTTCCAGATATGGGAGAATCCCAGCTCTTGTGGGCAGCCTGTTCCAGTGCTTCACCACCCTCTGAGTAAAGAATTTCTTCCTAATACTTAATCTAACCCTGCCCTCTCTAAGTTTAAAACAATTGCCCCTTGTCCTGTCACTGTCTGCCCACATAAAAAATCCCTCTCCCTTCTTTTTCTAAGCTCCCTTTAGGTACTGGAAGGCTGCAATGACGTTTCCCCAAAGCCTTCTCTTCTCCAGGCTGAACAATCCCAGCTCCTCAGCCTATCTTTGTAGGACAGGTGCTCAATCCCTCACACATTGAACTTCTGGGCAGTGATGGGAAAACTTTCTAAAGAATTTGATGCAACACAAAGCCAGAAATGTGTAAATATTGATGTAGACATTTTCCTGTGCAGCATTCAATATTTAATTTAATTTATTTTCAATATTTGACTTGAATATTAAATATTTAAATTAAATTAAATAATTAGATAGTTGCTCTGGATTTCAAGTATTATGGCCTTGACTTAGTGAATTCCATGGGAAAAATCAGCGTTAAAATTATTTATAGCTTTTTACAAAGTTATAGAAAAAAGAATGGTAGAGACAATATTAGAAACTTTGTTATATACAGTCCTAAGAGATTTTGACTGAAAATTTGTGCAGTTCTGATCATAATTCCTGCCAATGTCATTATTTGCCTTTTCTCCCGAGAAGATTATAACATTCTTAACGCCAAAAAAGAAACTGTGCAACGAGGCAGGAGTTAATTGTGTTCTTATACAAATTTAGGAGACAAATATATTGTCTACTTATACAATTTTGGGGGGTTTTTGGTTTTTGTTTTTTTCCTCAGGGATCTTCTGTTACTGGATGTCTTCTGTCCAGTTCTCATTCGTGTTTTGGGAATCTCACAGAAGGGCAAAAAAAGAGATGCTGGTATATTCAAAAAGACTGCAGCCATTCCAGGTGGAGCAATAAGTGAGGGAAGGTGAAGTCTCTTTTCCAACAAAACAGAATTGGGCTCTCGTCTGTTGTATGGTTGTGATCACCAAAGATGTTTCACCCATCAAGCAAAAATGAGATATACTTGACAGATAGATGTGGATCACTGATAAAATCCATAAAATTTTATGTATATGGATAATCTAACATAAATCAAATAAATTCCTTACAACATGTAGCAACATAAATAAGGGCTTTTCCTTTCCTTAAAGCCAACTATTTTTTTCTTCCCAGATATGATACTGATGCTGCTGTTACGGACAATTAACATGAGAGATTTTGACAACAAAGACTTATGAAAATGAGGTAGGAATGGGAAACCTAAAATGCCTTACTGTCCAAGTGATTTGATGTCTGGGTAGTGAATATGTATTTATAGTGCTAGAGGATTATCGAGGGAAAATAGCCCTGCTTGTTAACACCTGATCAGAGGGATTCACATCAGACTGATAAAATAAAAAGGGGGATCTTCTTAAAGTGCTGGAAGTTGATGGAGTGTTTTGTTACTGATAGTCTCACTCTCAGCAAGACTAACAGTGTTTGTACAATCTAATTATAGGGGAAATTGGATACAAAATGTTATCATATCTGTAAATGGAGGACACAGGATGAGTTAGAGGACATTTTAACAGGCCGGGCAGGAAAATGGTGATTAGTAGCACTCATGTGACTTGGAAGGTTTGAGTTCTTACATTTAGGAAATAAAAACTTTAGTTTAACAAAGGTGTGGGGCTCACTGGAGCCATTATTGCTCCCTTTCCTTATAGAAAATACTTAGAGGAGCACTGAGTGAGAATGGGCAGAGGAAGTGGTGTGAGCAGACCCCGGGAGCAGCCCAAAACATTGCCAACTCTGGTTCCTATCCAGACCTTGGAGAAGACAGCTTGCAGCTGCTTGCCTCGCTCCTGGAGCCTCGCTGGGACCCCAGGCACTGTCCTGGATGTCAGAGTTGGAAAGCTCAGTGGCAACAGTGATCACTCCCACAGTGAACACCCAGCTAAAGAACAGCACCCACAGAAACCCAGACATTTAGTGATACCTCAGCCATCCGGGCAGTTCAAGGAGACATGTTTTAGGTGACACTTCAGTCAGAGGAAGGGAAAACCAGACAAATGGCTACCAGCTCACACTCCAAGTGGTACAGCCTCATTTACAGCACTGTGGCCTCCCTGGGAGCTTCTGTGTCCCATCCAGCTGGTTAGATCCACCTGGGACACACTGAGCACTTACACAGTGCATGTTGGTCGGGGTGTGGGAGCTGGTAGTAGGACAGAATGCCATGTTGATGCCAGGGAGAGCCCTCCTTGGAGGGAGAGCTGCCTGCATGCTGCCCAGCCCTGATCTGTCACAGGCTTTATAGATTTCCCACAGCCAAGCAGAGGAATCCTTGTAATCTGGGAGAGCAGAAATTTGGGAGGTGTGAGGAAGAACAGAAGATCCAGTGCTGGGCTTCGAAGGTAACTTTGGTGGCTCCACATCCTCCTGGAAAATGTTGCCTGTGCACCAGAGAGGGGCAGGGCTGTCTCCTCTGGTCTCTGGTGGTGTGGTTCAGGTCCTCCACAGAGCTGGACCCACCCCATGAGCCCCAGACAGCATCATCCGGCCAGGGGGAAACCTTTCAATGTTGCAGTGCAGCTGACCTCAAGGTCTGGAAAGTCTGCTTGACACCCGGATCCACAGCAATGGGAGTCTGCGCCTTTCACTGGGCAAACTCTCCTCCAGGTGTGTTTAATCAGCCCCTCAGTCATCCTGCAGCAGTGGCAATAATGTTATTGTTGACCAACCACAGGAACTGTGATTGCTCTGTCAATCTAAGACTTCGTAGATGAGATCAAGATATTGCGATAGATATTAAAATTGCTCGAGGTTGTGAAAGGAGAGATAGATATATATGTATAAATAGATGTGTGTTGATTTCAAAGACCATCTAAGTCAGTGGGGAGTTTCCTATTTATCACCATTAGCTTTAGCTTAAACCCCGTGGGACTGACATTTAAGGGAGCAAGCAACTGGGCAGGGACTCCAGAGACCAGTTTACACAATGTTTTTTTCCATTTGCTTCTTAATGACCTCAGACACCTCTCCCTATGACTCAGTTTCCCCATCTGCAAAGGGGGTAAGCCTGACCCTCCTTGGAAAAGGAGGAAAATGTACAGACAGAAAAGGTGAGATGAGCTGGGTATTCTTATTTTGCACAGAGTAATAAGAGAAGAAATTAAAAATAAAAGATGAGAAACTTAATCCATTTGAGTAAATGTGTTTCCTTCCGGTGGGGAAGATGATCTTCTAGAAGAATTTGTTAGCTATTACCAGAAAATTTCTCAGCAGCAGCTGTAGAGATTAGTAATCTGCAGCTACCCAGAACTCAAATCTATACTGTCTGTTTTCAGAGTGTGCCATTATCAAATTCCTGTTAATCACTCTGTTAGTGCACTTGGTAGCTAAGGCTGATTCCCAGGTTCAGACCCTGCCCTTGGTGAACATAAAAAGCAAAACTCTCCTTGCCACTCCTTCAGGAAGCAGCCTGAGACAGGGCTCAGCTAGAAATCAAGCTGGAAAAAGAAGTCTGGGCTCTAATCTAATCAATGGAAACTCTCCTCACCTCTACAAAGCCAGGGTTTAGCCCTGTATCCAAAAATAAATATCAAGGATTTTCCAGTGCGTATCTGTGACTTTTTAAGAAGGAGCCTGGATGGGTTTCCTGCAAGCAGCCGCAGTCAGCAGCACCCTCGGCAGCGGCGCTTCCGAGCCCTGTATGAAATGTGCTCACCAAGGCTCGCAGCTACTGCCCTCCTGCACCGTCTCACAGAGCTGCTGACCTCAGAAGTGCATTTTGGAACAGTTTTTAGCTATGGCCAAGCTAAGGGTTGCTTGGCTGGAGGGCGTTTTGGAAGATAGTGCAGCCACATGCTTTGAATAACTGAATCAAGTGAATCTCACATGTTCAATTACATTTCCATTGGTTTCTACAGCTACTGGGACAGTGCAGGGCAGGACACGAGCTCCAGCCACACAGCTGGAAATGCGCAGAAAGATGCAGGATTCAGTTACACCTCAGCTCCACACAATCCAGTAACAGGAGTCCTTTGGCACATGAATCTTCCATTAAGCACATTTTTGGAACCAGGCTGATGATCAGGGAGGGGTTTGTGTTTGCTTGATAGATTTACAACAGGATTTAACTGGCCTTCTGCTCTCTGTTTATCTGGCTCTTGCTTCTAATTAAGCATTCGAAGCAATACCCTGGGCTTTGACTGCATGAGAACCAAACCTGCTGAACTGAAATGGCTAAAATTTGAACATCTTTCCTAGGAGTCCATGAATCCTCGGAGATAAGTAAGGAATTCTTGTCACTGAGACAGTATGGACACTCAGGTTGGCCAAAGCATCAAAGTGAGTCTCCATGCGCTGCCACTAAATGCTGGAATTTGGGGGGATATTTTCTGTCACGGAGAGATGCAAAATACAGCTGTTTGTGTAAATCAGGATGCACCTCAAAATACCCACAGCCCTCCGTTACCAGCACAGACAAGGTCCAGTGAAGGACACATATCACTAAAGGTCAGTGAGCAGAAAAATGCAAATGGAAATTAAAAGCATCAGAAGGAAGATGACAGTAGGGTTCAGGGAATTTGAAAGGAAGGGTGGGCATCCAAGATGCAAGTCACCGAGGCTGACCTCAGACCATGAAAGGAAAGATCATCACAGATGCCAGTAATGAAAGCAGATGGGGATGTGACATAGAATTTGCTTTCCAATACATCATTGACTAATTAAATGACCAATACCATAAAGATGATTTTTACCACAAAAATGTACAAGTGCCTAAAGACTTCAATGACAGTAAACTCATTTTGTAGATGACAAATATTAACGAATAACTCAATTAAGACCCCCATAACCCTCCACTCAAATTTAAAGCTGCTTGCCCCAAGTTACACAATGCATTGCCATGGTGTTCTGTGAAACTTACTGCTTATTTCAATCAGGAGATATTTTCCTCTACAGTTACTGTAGTAATAATCATGGCTTTGTTTTCTTTATGGTGGTGTTAATCACGAACAGTGGAGTACAAAAGAAACCCAATATATGTCAGCAAAAATAAGAGAAAGATTTAGCCATTTTGTATTCGTTCTTGAAACAAATAAATGCAATTGTAAAGATAAATGGTTCAGGGTTATTTTTTTGTAAAAGGCTTTTACACTGCTTTTTATCTTAAAAAAGAAAAGCAATGCCTTTAAAAAAAAAAAAATTAGTTTTTCCTGCCTTCTAGCCACAGATGTAAGCCACTTTACACACTACAAAATTATCTAACGTTGATGCAATTGCTGATCATAGATGTGTTGGTCATTTTAAGGAACCAGACTCACAACTTTGATTAGGAGTCACTGAATCCACCAATTCTAAACACAAATTCAGCCTTTGTCACATTATGCTGGAAGTGTGGCTCAGGAAGCCACCTCAATAACCCTGCCTATTCACTCATGTGGCTTTTATGAATGGAAACCAGAGATCTGGGGTATGGCTTATAGTGGGGTGGTTTGGCTGTGGTTTGGGTTTATTCTGAACAGAATACTGCTTTTTCTACTGTGGGTGTTTATGTGATTTTATAGAGCTTGAGTTCATTCAGATTAGGTCAGAGCATCCGGAATTTGTCTGTAAACTGACCAACATAAAATTACAGAGAGATTTAAGAACCACACTTTGGTATCCTTCCATGTGTATTTTGTGCAGATAAACATCACCTAAGAGAAGGACAACCAGCTTTCATAGAACTGCAATATCTTTTACTAAACACAGAAGCTGTAATTCTAACAGTCTGGCTTAATTTACAGAAAATTATGAATTTCCATGTTATTGTTAATTTATTTCCCCATTGTCAAGCATTTTATTTTTTTTATTGTTGACATCTGAAATTGAACCCACATCTGTTTAGCAAAAGACAGCTACTTTCTTTCAAACTGTCTGTTTATGAGAGTTTCACCCCATTGTGCAAGTTATGGTGTATTTCACACAAAAGGACAAGCTTTATCTGTTTGTTGGAAAAAAGAGCTATTCAGCTATAAGAAGGGGCTTATCTAAAAAAATACAAATACGAATCCCTAACTAGACTGCCGCAAAATCTGCTTTCCTTCACATCATCTCCTTGTGTATTTGAATACACATTTACAGAGGGAGGCATCTTTCAGGTGATCTTCCCTTCTCATTGCTCTAACTCAAAACCAGACAGTGTTCAGCCTGGCCATTTTCACATGGGAAGCAGGAAACAAGGCAGAGATTTATCAGCTGTGCCCCACTGGCATTTGGGAATATCAGATATTTTACATAATAATTATTCAGCATTTTAGCTAAACTGATTCAATTTCTTAATGAGGCAGATTTGGTTGCTGTGAAAGCCAAGGCTGAGGGTACGAAGGATAAGCTCCTTCTCACTTAGCTGCCTGAGAATTAGGCACTTTAAAAATGATCCCTCAAGATTCCTCACGAAAGAGTCATCCAAACAACCCCAGGAAGGGATGAACAGTCATTGTCAGTGCCTATGTTTCTTTGCTGAAAAGTGAGAGAATTTGAGTGACCATCTCGGGCTCAATATCTAATACTTAGATATACAAAGTTAACAGAGATGAGCTCAAGAATGAGAAGTATATGCAAAAACCTCTTAGCAGCTTTTAAAATAATAATTATATAAGCAGCACAAAAGAGATTTGACCAGATATAGATTAAAAGAAACTATCACTCTGCTGTAAATCTGTATCTAAAAATTGTTAGAACCAAAAATCTAAGACAAGATGTTTAAAATAAGTGTGACAGGTGTATATTTAGATATCTAAAGAACTGGTAAGGATTTTTTTTAAAGTGTGTCTACTGAGCAGAGCCATATGGGCTCAAGGGGAGCTACTAGCATTTGGTGTTTTTGAAATGAAGCTATGTGTTGAAAGCTTTAAACTGACAGAGAAATCTACTTTATGTCATTACTTTTCTTATTATTGATTTTTTCCTAAAGTTTTTTTATTGTCCACAACAAAACGATCTTTTTCTTTACCTTTTTTATATTAGAATCGAAGGGCAGCATTCAGATGTCCTGAAATCTTGCCTCAGGTGAGACACACAGCCCAGGTGTTCGTGCTTACGATTGGACAGGCAATTCCTCAGCATCACTACACTGCCAAGGAGCCAAAATTCACCATGCAATCACTTGCATGTGCTCAGAAACACCCCAGCCTGCAATGACCATATCTTAGTTTTGCCTTTATTTCTCTATTCTTGCAGATTCTGAACTCTGCAAGAATCTGCAGGAGCACCTCGAAAAATATGTGTGCCCTGAACAGACCTAATAAATTCTGGCAGCAAGGGTGGACAGTACCTGGAGGGCAGTTGATGGAAGTGGGAATAGGCCCTATCTCACCAACCCCTTGAGTAATACTGGAGCTTTCACTTGAAAATCTCAGAAATCATAATGGATGACTTTTATCTGCTTCAAGTCACTGAGGCAGAGCAGCCCTCTCAAGGAAAAACACAAAGCATGTTAAATGTGTGTATCAGAGAATCAGAGAATCATATAACCAACAACCTCGAAAAGGAAAAGACCGCTGAGATCATCGTGTCCTACTCTCTGTGTGTGGGCATATACCTGTGTGTCAGTGGCAGCACTTACAGTCTGTGTGGAAATGGATTGATGTTTAGAGATGTTTTGCTGGGCTTCTTCAGAGTAAACAGGGCAAGAAGAGGATGAAGAAACACATTCAGTGCTCTTTAGCTGCCAAGTGATTAAAAATGGTAGATCTATTCCAGTAGATGGTAGACGCCTGTCCCAAGAAGCACCACTTGTATCAAAGCTGCTTCTCAAACACCTTGAAAGATGAAGGCTCCTGGAGAGCCTTTCAGTCTTATCAGAGAATTGTCTGTAACTACAGAGAGGAATATTTTCTGTTCTTGATACTGCTAAAGGCTTAGATCTCTTAAACCATAGCCAGTGAGAGGAACCAGCCTAACATGGGTGATAAAGCCCTGCACTACAAGAAAAACGCCAAAACAACAAGCACCACATTCTTAAGACTAAAAATTAAAAATAAAATATAAAAGGGTATACAGGGAGAGATATTTGCCACCTCCTAAGAAGATTTTTAAATCAAAGGGGGATACCGTGATTAGATTATGGCCCCAGAATGACAACAACTCAACTTTCTCTTTGAACTCAGAGAGGCTCCCAGGATGAAGTGGTGTTCAAAGACAATTCCTTTGCATGAATAATATGGGGGAGGGTTTAATTACCACCTCCTCTCATTCTTCATCTTCTCTAGCCAGAAAGCTCAGGTTTCAGCAGTTTTGTTTCTCACTGACACTGTGGCAGACTGGGGGAAGGGAGAGGAGGGTGGAAATACTACAAGGCTGGGAAAAAAGGGAAGCAGCCAGTGAGCTGTAGCAAAAAGAACAGAAAAGAAAAGAAAATAAAAGAAAAGAAAAGGGCACTGCCTCATTCATATATAAGCGAGTAAAAAAAAAAGAAAAGAAATTAAAGAAAGCACTATCCCACTGATATTATAAATCTCTGGAAAGGGTAGTGTCAGAAATCACAACTCTAGTGCGAAACAATCCTGTGGCTCAAAACTCATCTCACTCAAAAGTGTTACATTATAGCTGTAAGGGAACCACGGTGCATCTGAGCAGAGCTGTTTCAAACCTGGCTTCACTCTGACTGTCAGCTTAAGTAGGGCTACAACAAATGCAGACCAAGAATGAGTAAATCCTAGGGCTCGCCTGTGTAAATAAAGACTGAATTCATGTTGCCTTAGATTTATGTTGTCACTTATCCCCTCTTTAATGGACACAATATTAAGCACTGTTAATGTTATTGGCCAGTAACACCAAACAAGGACAGAAGTGCGAGTCTGTTTTTAACAGATTTCAAATATATTCAAATACAGTTGATTTGAGCTCATATAACGTTCACAGCTTAGATCAAAGGTAAGAAAAGCTCTTAGTTAATATTAGTAGTAGTTTACAATCAGCCAGGCTATCACTTGCCTCTGCAGATCTCTTAAAATATCTGCAATAAGAGTGCCCTCTCTGGACAGAGGAGTAAGCCCTCCACACACAATGCAGAGAAAGGCATCTGCTGTGTTTCCTTACTCGGAACAGTAAGGATCTGGCTGTGTCTCCTTACTCAAAGCTCTCCCTGTGACACTCAGAGAATCACCTCTTGCTGCTCTCTGCCCAGCTGCTTTGCCAGCTGAGGACCTCTGCAATGCCGTGTCCCCGACGCAGCAGCCGCACGCCCTTCCTGACGTGAAACTCTGCTGTGAGTCAGTTGGAACCAATTACTGTGTTGTGCAAAGCTCACAGTTAGGCAATAGCAGCTGTGTGAGGCAGCAGATTCCTCCCAGGTTGCTCCGTTTCCAGTGGTTTCTGACTAACTATCCCTGTCCATGCCAGGTGCTGCCGGGACACCCCACCACGAGGAAAAGGCTTCATTTGCTCTCCTCCAGCCTCTGTCTTGGGTGGAGGTGAAAGGGAGCAGAGCAGGCAGAATGAACTTGACTGGATCCACCCAACCCAAGGGCACCCAAGGACACCTGGGACCAGGAGGAAAGGATCATTCCATGCGTGATGTCTGAATTAGCAAATAGATTCAGCCTAGAGTGTGAACACCACTCTCAGGACCTCGATCTGAGCTCAGGTTTTCACATTCCATCTTCTCCTGTGCTAAACAGCAATGGGCTTTCCTAGACAAGTGCGCCAGCAGCTCTGCCTGCTCAGCAGAGGTCATATGAAGACTTAGCATACGGACATAGAAGGTTTTGGCCAAGCATAAAGTACTGGGGCCCATCCACACTGTGGGGAAGTGCTCTCCCAAACATCCAGGACTTCTCTGGAGACCTACATGGGCCAAGTCAGAGGCAGCCCCACAGGTGCCCATATAGTCAAGAAACATAAGCAGAAAGAGAACTGACACTTAAGCATGGTCTCAGGGCTATTTATACCCTGTAAAGATGGCCTGTGAGCCCCTTTTTGTGGCGTGTGCAATAAGACAAGCCTAACCCTGCACCACACAAGGTGCTGCTTGGGTGATTATCCCCATCAAGAGGGTGAGAGGGAAGTGAAGAATATTCAGTGGGGCTCCTGGTTTCTGTAGGAACAGAGGAAGATAGAAAGTAAGAAAATATATTTTTAAAAATCCTTTTAGATTTTGCTTCAATGAATGATTCCTCTCTGCTTCCGAGAAAGAACCAGAGATGAGCAAGTGTAACACGTCACCACGAACTAGCTCTAAGCACCTCCACACCTTGGGGAATTTGGTTCCTGACTTCATTTACCGAAACAATACCCAGTTGCTGAGGGGTTTGATCAGCCACCCAGAAGATGACAAAATATATTACACCAGAGGAGATGGGGGTTCCCAGTAGCAGACACACTATAAGGATTCAGAGCACTGTGCAGCCCTGCCCTCCCTGCTGCAGCCAGCTCAAGCAGCCCACACAACTGCTGAGCTGCTTTGGGGAAGACCAGCTCCTGCAAGAGAGAAGATAAAGAAAGAGACGTGGACAGATCGTCCAAGATTAATGATGGAAAAAAGTGAAAATACTTGTAAGAGGAAGCTTTCACTATGCCAGAATCATTATTAATCGCCTGCAACTCCCTGTGACTAAGAGTTGTTAAACTTCATTGGCATTTAAAAATGTAGATATTCCATTACACAGGCAAAAAACAGCTAAGATATTGGGATATGAAAGGGGGATTAACTGCAATGGGCACTTTTAATTCATTTTTAAGAGTATTTTTTCAGAAGTGTTTTTTACCTTGTCTGTTTAACTTCTGGCAAGTTGTTTCTACCTCCTCTATTTTAACCTTTTTTTTTTCCTAATTTGTCAGTGTTTTTTAATTCCCATGCCAGTTTCTATGAAATTAATAGAGTGATAGAGAAGTTTCCAGAATATTAAGGTATGTCAAGCACTGGCTGAAACAGTGTCCAAAATATGACTAAAATCAATTTCCTAACTGACATCAGCATAGCCACAACCCTTAGTAGAAATCACAGAAGCAAAACTTGACAGGAAGCAAGTCTTGATGGTCACAGCATCACTTGCTTTGATAAGAAATTGTATTTACAGAATTATCTTTTTCACTTTTTCTCTTCAAGGTCTTCTTCACAAGTAAATCTAATGTAGCATCTTTGTCTTACATTGCTTTGCACAGCACACCATTTTTTAAACAACATGAGACTGAAATGTTTGTGCAAAGAAAGACTGGCATTCAGGTTTCCCATATGTTCAGCTATAAAGTGAGACTATGGAGACAAGTCTTTTGCCTAACAGGGATGATATACACCCCATATTCCAAACTCAGGAATTCCTGACAGATCTCTGCTGAAAGACTTCTCTGCTTTTGAGAGCTGGCACTGGAACTGTGACAAAGCTGACAAAGCACCAGCACATGGAAAACCATTGGCAACCCTTTGTTGGGTTGGCAATGGACAAAAAGCTCAGAGGGGCAAAGGGCTGAAACCTCCCTCTGAGACCACAGACACCACACATGAGTTACCAGCACTCTGAGCCTCCTCAGTTCTCATGTGCAAACTCCCTTTGAATGTGCAGGTGGGGGTTTCTGACGTCTTTGCTCCGATAGGGAACACGTGATTCTGCCTCCTGAATCTTCCAGCTTGCCTTAAGCTTGCTCTGTTTGTTTGAAATGGAGTAAAGGGGCATAAATTCACCTCTTACAAGGCAAACAGCGACAGTTCATTGAAACACATGGCCCTTTACTTCCTCTGTAAGAGAAGAGCTAGAGCAGCTAAGCAAACTCAAAGGCAGGATGCAAGATAAAGGCAGCTTTGAGAAGAAGGAATTGAGGTTTTGGTTTTCCATTGCTCCATTCTAAAAATAACAATCAAACCTCAGGAAGGGGTGAGGTGGTACCCTGTTTTTAGGGACTGTGAGTGTTGGTGCACAGATGCTATGGAAGTATCCCTAGCTGAGGCCTGGGCTTGAGCTCAAGTCCCTCAGGAACGGCTTTGTAGTTCTGGGGAAGCAGTAAAAATGTTACAGGTCTCTTCAATGACTGGTGTTCACCTGCCTTCACAAATCATCTCAATACTTTCACCCACATTTCTTGAATAACAGAAACAATTAACATGCCTATTTTTTCCTTTGTTATGAGGAATTGTAACTAAAGGACAGATACAAATTCCTGCTGTCCTGGGTACCAGAAGAGAGGAAGCCTTGGTACATCCATCAGCTGGGGACACCAGAGGGTGAATCTAAGGAAGAGCCACCAGCTGCTGCTCCAGAGTACTAGGAGGAGGCAGGCTGTAGGTTCAAAGGACCCAGCAGATGTGTCTGGAAGGGAAGTGGGGAATGAAGTGTCTGTTAGCTGTCACCGCCCTTGGACAAGAATGCAAAGGGCATTGGCAAAATTTTCTCTTGTTCTTTTGAGAGCAAAGATTTATGAGAAGGTGTTCCCTAGTTTATTTCTGCTTTTCCCATTATTTCTCCGTCTCCACTCAGGATGGGTCTCCTTCCAGCAAGGAGTACAACTCACAAAAATTAAGAAAACCCCTGATCTTCAAAGGGCTGCAGCGCACTGCCATAATGCCGTCAGAGCAAGGACATAGCCCCATCTATACAGGCAAGATCAAACAGCATCCTGCAGAGTCAGGATGCTATTGCATTACAACATGATTCTTCCCCATAACAGATTTGGCCAAAAGCCAGGCAATGAAATGGGTCTGCTCAGAGTGAATGGACTCGGGGTCTTAGACAGCAGTTGGAGATTTATGCTGCTGCTGTTGCAGAAATCAAATCAAGACGCTGTTCCCCAGCATTACAGGCTTACCCAGCCATCTGCAGACCAATGGTGTGAAATTTATGCCTTGTGTGTCATCACTGAAGCTAAATATCTCGTGTTTTTCTTTCAAAAAATGTGTTCATTGAGTTCATCATTAATAATAATTTATATCAGTTAATACTAATCTTCAGAAAATGTGGGAAGGAAAATCCTTTGAGAATATCCATAGGTGAGCACATCAAGGGATCATGCTGTGCTGTCATTTTCCAATGTAACTGCCCACTCAATGATAGCTTGATAGGAAGTGGCATAGATCTTTTCAGTAGCACTTTGCTGCCAAGGTGTTTTAATGAAAGGCAATCAGCAGGACGTAGCAACCTGAAGTACTGAGCAATGCCACAAAACCCAGAGATTTTTGTGAAGAGATTTTATCTGTCCTTCTTAATACATCTGTACCCCTGATTTTGATCTTGAAGTCATGGATATACTTAATACTCCTTGCAATATGCAGGATGAATCCATCAATACTGTGGATTAGAGAGCGGAGAGTGAGAAACTAGCCTGTTATGGCTCGGTGACTCTTGCAGGACTTGCAGAAGGACTGAGACCCTTAATGCATCTACGTTAAAGGGGATTGTGCCTGCTGTAATCTGGAAATTGCCAAATGTTTGCTTTGTGCATGTAGGATTGTACATGCTGGAATTTATGGGCATACTCATCTGAGATGAGTCACAGAATATGATAAGCTCAAACCCGTTGCAAAACACCAAAACAAAACAAAATTGCTAAGGGATTTGCACAAAAATATAGATTAGCATGGCCTGAATGTGTGTGTTTGATTGGGTCAAGTGATAGGTTGCATGATCTTAAGCTGCTGTAAAATAATTCCCAGCAATCATATGCCTAACATGTTATCATGTCTCTGTTTATTCTAGCAAATGAAATTAATTAGAGTCTATCCACTGGTTCTGAAGGGTCATGTTATGGTTTGTGTTCTCGTGACCAGACTGGAGCCTGCAGTTCATCCTGCCTGGTTGGGGATAGTAGGAACCACCTGACCTGCTGTCAGATGAGCATATTCAAAAGGAAAAAAAAATTCTTTCTTGACCTCAGCAAGCTAAAACCTCTGCAGGTGACATTAAATGTCATGGGAGGACACAAGCCTCTCTGGAAGCTACTTTCAGACACAGGACTTTTTAAGTGTCAAGTCCAGAAGGACCCAGAGTTTCAGACAGATAGCTGATAGAAGATGGCATGTTTTACCACTGGTCACAGAATATGAGCGTTTGCAAAATCACCGTTTAAATAATCGTTTAATGGTGGACTTGGCAGTGCTGGGTTAACAGTTGGGCTTAGAGATCTTTTCCAACCTAAATCATTCTATTTGTTTATTATGCTAAATTGTGTGTTTGCCTGCACAGTCCATTGTGTAACAAAATCAGTAGTGTAAGCTACGTTTAACATCTAGAAACAGGCACATGAGAGGAGCATCAAAGTTACTTTAATAGTCAGATCTCTGTGTGTCCAGCCACAGTGAGGAAATCCACTCACTGAAACACAGGAAGATGCAACAGGGGAATGTCTCTTTAGCCAGAATACTCCTTTAAGGGTCAATCCACACCATAACACAACAGCTCTTTTTAATTACTTAATTACTTTAGGAGGATGCTGACTTTCTGGAAAGATCTTGGAATCCGGCTTTTGCACCACTCCCCTCCTGCCTAGGGGTGCTGTTCCCTGCATGGGGAGTCAGAGGCACAGTGGCTGCCTGTAGCCCACAGTGGGGACAGGGGGTAGCAAGGCTCACAGGTCTCCCTGACAGATGTACATGGAAGTGCACACTTCTTCTCATGGCACTGCTTCCATGTTGGTATCTACCTGGACAATTTCCACTTCCCAGCAGCAGAAAGACTTTCCCCCACAAAGGCCAGAGAGTCGATGTCACTTCAGAGCACAGCGAGCAGCAGCAAGAAAAGCTGAACTGTGCATCAGGGCACGTTGATGCTGCCAGATCTCTGTCAACTCACTGGTAGCTCTGATGTGTCACCTGCTCCTGTGGCTTTGGTCAGGAAAAGACCTCATTGTCAAGGCTTCAGTCTGACAACAGGCATGAAAGAGCTGTGTCTTTGAAATCTGCCCTCATAACCAGAACAGAAAACACCATTTTCAGTGACGGATCAGAAGAGCCAGTGGAATCAGCAGGCTCTGCAGATTGTCACTGCTCACGTTTGCTTTGTTATCAGCACATGCATTCAAATGTACGTTTGTCAAAGGGCTGTGGCACAGTTGCCTGCGCAAATCAAATCGTAGAGGAAAGCAAGAGAAGCGTTTGCCTGCGATGAGATCTCACCTGCTTTGTGTGCAAGCTGCTGGAGATCGTTAGTACTCTCTGATACTTGTTATTTGTAAGCAGCCCTGCTCTCTTCAGGTTCATTTCCTGCACCACAATGCAACACTGCCAGACATTTTCACACATTCTGGATGCATTGTGTAACATGGGGCAAAAATCTTCAGCTACTGACTGCCTGACCATCTAATAACCCAAACAGCTCAGCTGATGCATGCTGCAACGCAGGATTCAACCCAGGCCACATGCCAAGAAAATCTATGAAGGACAGAGAGCTCCACAAAATGGAACCTGCACCCTTCCCAAAGCCTAAGAGTATATGACAGGCAAGAAAGAATTTGGACTGGAAAAAAATCCAGGCTCCTAGGGCAGGAATTGATTGCTAGTGGTGTCACAAAAGGTGCTGGGTCCCATCTTGAGATGCACTCTTCCTTGGTAAACTGTGTATGTCACAGCCATATTTCCACACGGCCACACTGCTCAGCAGCCAGCTACGAGGTGCACAGCACCACACAAGTGTTAGCTTCACTCCTGATTTTTAGCTACTTTTGATGACAAATGTATCATTAACTGAGAGCTGATGCTCTGACATGGGATTTCCAGAGAAAGGAATAAGAGATACATGTGTCCTCTGATTTCGGGTGAATTTTCACACAACATGGGGAGAAAATGGGCCTCTAACTTGTGTGAGTACAGCTGCATCCCTTGAGGTCTTCTGGGTAATTGTACTCAGATGCCTGCAGGACGGGGACCCATCTCTCATGGAGCTGGTGGTGGTAAGGAGGGCCTATCAATTTAGTAGTATTCACTTTCCTAACACTGACCTGCAACATGTGTTCTTGGGAAGTAAGCAAGAGACCATGTAATTATTTAGGTAAAGTGGCAACTTTGATTGAACTGTTTGGTAAGCAACAGACAAAAGAGCATCCTAAAAATGAATAAAAGGGGTGTCCTGTGTCCCTGCCTAAATCTCATACACTCTAGGAAAGCCTCACTCGCTCTTTTTTTATTTCAGTTAATGAAAATTTCATTCCAAAGGAAACTTAAATTCAGTGAAAATTTTTATTTAGTTTCAATGATTTTTAAATTATTATTATTATTATTATTATTATTATCATTATTATTATTGTAAACAAGCACTCTAGAGTCTTTGTGTCTTTGTCCCCATGTCTTTGTTCCCACATGGTGGCCAAGAACTGCACTGCCTCTATTGGCATCACTATTGGGAGGACAACTGCAACCACCAGGCTGTCAGAGGCCAGGGTAATGCTGTAAGCAGGCTGTGACTGGCTGCACCACTTCAGTGCCCTGCCCAGGAAGAAGGGAGATTAATAAAGGCAATTACCTCCAGCTAGCTGTGGAGGCTTCTAAAAGCCACTATGCTGGCATGTGTAAAACCCATTACTCACTCCAGTTTCTCCATCTGAAGGTGTCTGGGAATGCACAGGAGTATTTCCCCATCCTGTGAGCAGCCCACTGGAGATGGGAGCCCAGGCATTCTTCCAGGGGGGCTCTGGTCCCCTTCAGGGACAGTCAGACTCTCCAGACTGGTCAAGGTCAGCCCTGCCAGGAGCTCGGCAGCAGTGAAATAGTGTGGATGAACATGTGCAAACGTTGAGCTGCCTGGCTCTGGTCAGTCTAGTTCACTAGCAGAGTCATTGTGTATAGACCTACCTCTAATTGCATGTGCTCTTTGTTTCGTGTGGTGTTATCTGTGGATCCTACAGAATATAATGCTTCTATTTTAAATTAACATTGAGACATTCTAAACTGGAATCTCACTACTGTCACATTAGACTATAGGCATGTGATTAAGTCATTTCTCTTAAATTAGACTTCACAAAAGAAACCTCTAACTGACCTGCTTTTCCTTCTGCTCCATGCTGGTTGCACATTAAAACTCATTACTCCAAACCATCCTGACAGGCATTTTTGCTGACAGTCACAGTCCATTCTAGCCAAGAGTTCTGGACACATCCAAATGTGCATGACTTGTTTCTAGTCTGAACCTGCCTGCTATTAACTTCTAACTTGCTTCAAGTTATGGCTTTCTCTGTTATATTAAAAAGAAATTGTTGGAAAGTTTCAATTTTGCAAGAGTGATTTAAAGACCAATAGTTTTCTCCGGACCCTGTAAATCTTTGCATTTACATAATCTTGGATTTAAATTCCCAGAACACTGAAAGCCTCTAAAATGGCTCTATATATGGTGAAAACAACCACAGAGTGTTAGGTCTGTCTGCACCCAGTCTTCATAAGCCTTAAACTGCCCATGATATTTATATTAAAATCCGCAAGTGGATTCTCAGTTACAATAAAATCATAATTTAGGGCATGATTCTGCTTTCACGTACACCTATATTGGTTTCTGTAACTCTCCCACTTCCACCAGAATTTGCTACATGTGAAAATAGGTGTGGAACACACCTGACATGTCAGTCTGGTTGTCGATAGCTTCGTGGAGCTTAGAGGTGGAAGGAACTGCTAGATCACTTTGTCTGACCTGCCTGTTATGGAAATCCATTCAGTTATTCTTATACTGGGCCCAATAAATTTCACTGAACTAAAATGTAGCTTCCAAAAAAGCATCCAGAGGATTTCAAAACATAGGAATCCACCACTCCCCTTCATTGCTCAGATAACTATTTAAAGCAAGCTTGCTTTTAAATGTGCCTTCTGCCTAGCATGACTACATCTACCTTCCAGTTTTAGCTTTTCACTGTTACATGACAAAGATCCTTATTTTCTCTCATTTTCTTACTGTGAAGACAACTGTGCATTGCAAAGAGTCTGCTTCTTGCTCTTCTTTTTGATAAGCCCTGCACAATAGCTGATCTGCAGTAAAAGGGTGTGTGTAAATCCTTACCTTAGAGACAACGAAAGATAAGAGCCTCCAGAGCCAGCGGGCTCAGCCACCTCAGCGTCACTGGGGGACCAGCTCTGTTCCTGTCTTCTGGGCAGCAACGCTCCTGAAAAGGCTGTTTAGGGTAGTCCTGCTGTCTGCTAGCACTGGCTGCTCGTTCCCTTCAGCCTGCACAGCCAGTTCACACATGCACATAGGAAGTGGCTGTCGTACTCTGCAGCTGCCTTCAGCACAGGCCACTGAAGGGATCAGTGAAGCACTGCAAACTCTGCTGGTCCAAGCATTTGTGTATGCTGGGGGTGAGTATTCACATATTTAAGGGCGATTGGAAAGAAGGGAGAGGAAAAATGCGCACGGAGCCTCAGGGTACCCACATTCCCTCAGGGTAAAAGTGAGTACTCAGTTGCCGAAGAGCAGCTTACATGACATCAATTCATCCACTAATTTACTCTGCAGTAACCAATTTATTTAACCATAGCCTATGTTAATCACCCCCAAAAATATACTTTGTCTGACCTCTCTCAAACAAACCCATTGCCTCATTAGAAAATTAAGTCAGGTTAGTTCATTAAGATTATTCTCCTATGGCTGCTGATAATCTATGCCTGTGGACAGTGACAGCCAAGAACTCCCTTTTCCTCACTACTTGTGGTTATAAATCACAATTAGGAGGCAGGATTGTTTGATAATGGTAACCATGTCAACATAACATATAAACGTAGATGTGATATACTTCTAATTAAACGCATCTACATCTGGTTTCTATAGCATTGCGTGGATTGGTATTAATCATATCCTCCTACTTTTAATTTCTTCCTGGTAGGCAAACCTAACTTCCTGACCTACGTTATCCCGCTTGCCCTGACAGTGTGAATGCACAACATGAGCTATGGTTGAGAAGGAAACAGCTATGGACATGAGAGGCTCACCATTCCCATTATGTCATTTTCTAAAGCAAACTTTGGTGTGATTTAAGTGCTGCTATTGCTGCACAAAGATTTGTGCCTCACCTACTGTCTCTTGATCCCGGTTCAAACCTAAGGAGCATGGGACAATGGGATACTGTGCATTTCCAGAGTAATATACATTCATCAGTAGAGGAGACACGCAGTCTTCAAATGTAACTATTAAAAAGTGGAATACAAAAAACCAAAAAACAAATAAACAAACAAAAAAGCAATTTCATTTATAACAAGTGCTCACTTGAAAAAATTAATCTGTAACATTTAGTTATTAACCAAACCAAACAAACCCAACTTCCCCCTGAAACCTCATTTCAGAAATTATCCTAGACATGAAGTCCCCTGTGCAGGACATTCATATCCCTATACATATTGAATCAAGACAAGGACACTGAGTGCCCGAGGAACACAAACGAGGCTGGCAGCAACAGCTCCCCAAGGCACAGTGTTGAGAGTAGCCATAGGTGGATGGACTAGGGACACCTGTGTTACAACTTAATCCTCTCGTCTCTGACAGTGCCAGAGAAAGTCTGATGCCAGGAAATCACACCTTAGGACTCACACACACATCAAGGACTTGGTTATGTGTACAACAGTAGGAGAGCTTGCTGAGGTAGCCCCTTGCCTGGCTAGATAGCAAACATTCATCATTCATCAGGAACTGGAGTAATAGGACAAGGAGTAATGGGTACAAAGTGAAAGAGGGGAAATTTAGGTCACATATTAGGAAGAAATTTTTCACTGTGAGAGTGGTGAGGTGCTGGAACAGGTTGCCCATGGAGACTGTGGATGCCACAACCCTGTC
The DNA here is from genome assembly GCA_013399195.1 of Dicrurus megarhynchus. NCBI lineage: Eukaryota > Metazoa > Chordata > Aves > Passeriformes > Dicruridae > Dicrurus > Dicrurus megarhynchus. The sequence continues at coordinate 668,220 of VXAD01001536.1, forward strand.
ATTGTTCAAAGCCAGGCTGGATGGGGCTCTGAGCTACCTGGTCTAGTGCAAGGTGTCGCAGCCCATGGCAGGGCAGGGTGGGACTAGATGATCTTTAAGGTCCATTCCAACCCCGAACATTCTGTGATTCTGTGATCATGTCATAAGCCTGGCTTACACCAGATACTTGGCTAGTAGGATGGCTCCTGTGGAGAGGGGGATCAAGTAGCTCTCTTGACACCCTTCTGCCCTCTGGCCCTGTTTGCAGCAGACACTGCCATATGTCCCTTGCCTAATGAGAGAGATGTGCAGGGCTCTGTAACTAAAGGTTTTGTGACACAGATTTGGAGGTGGTTGCAGTATGGGAATGGAGCTGCCTAGGGAGGACAGTCTGAGAGGGGGGAATACCTGAAAGCCCATATGGACTCTATGCTTGCTAAGTCAGACTGTACTTTCAAGGACACTCTAAACCACCAAAAGCCAGATTGTTTTGCCTTCATCCAGCCCAAGTTACTTCTTACTTTATTGCTGCTCCCTCTCCCCAAACAACTAATTTCTAAGCCAGGACAGTTCTCCTGACATAGGAAAAGGGAGAGTGAGGAGGAGGGTGAAACAGTTGCTTTCCCTAGCAATGCCAGGTTAAAACTGCCCAGAAAACTCTGGCTTAAACTGCCATCAGATTTGTTATTTGAGACATTGATCGTTCAAGGCGCTCGGCTTCAATGCTCATCCTAAAGCCACTCTCCCCATGGCAGGGACTGAACACACCTGTAAATGTAGCCACTTCCTCAAGGTAGGTACCCAAAAAATCTCCGGCCCAGGTAACCACCGACTTTAAACCATTTATTGCACACGAGAAGCCCCCAGCGTTCTCTGGAGTTTTCCCACACCAGAAGGTAACGACGGGCGATAACTCGGCGAGGAGTCATCTCCGGATTTCCCAACGGTGTCTGGATACGGTTCCCTTTGTGGGCTCGGCGCCCCAAAGAGGCGACCTCTGCGGTCCCTGAGCAACCAGTACGGGGGAATGGGAAGCTGATCCCCGCCATCCTCCCCCGCGGGTCCCCGCCAGGGCACGGCGGACGCGGCCGCGCCGGCCCTGCCCCGCTCCGGCCCCGAGCCCCGCGCTGGGGCTCCCGGGCCCCGCTGCTCCGCTGCCTCAACAGTGCCACCCAGTGCCTCTTTTGTATCATTTGCAGTGGAAACGGGGACTCCAAAGTGGGGAAACCCGCCTTGGAGGCAGAGCGGAGTCACAAGAAGCGAGTGAAAGCTGCCGGCAAGCGGCAAAGGGGCGTGCTGTGAGCTGCTGGTGCCCCTGGCTAACCGGGAACCATCGACAGAATTAACACTTCTGATTTATAACGAAACAAGACCAAAAAACCACCCTCAAACCAAACCAATCCAAAACACCAAAACAAAACCCACACGACAATTTTCCAATTTTTAAACGGCCTAACGTGTTTCCCGGCTTGTTTTATCACGAGAGGCATGGGTATGAATGTCAGGGGGAGCTTCCTTGGGTATTTACTACAACAAATCTTCCCGAGAGTGAATGGGTAAAGTAGGATTGAGAACTGCAAAGTTCATCCATTCATAGAGGCAATTCCCTTATTAATAAAAACCAGCAGCAGCAAAAACCGTCCCAGCCGAATAGTGGCGGTGGGAGGGACGAATCCCACACCCCAAGCCCATGGATGCAGGGAGTGGGGAAAGTGGGGGGTTCCCCCAACTGCGGGGCATGAAGAGGAAACCAGTTGGTGGTAACATATGTGTATTGTATTTCTCTGAAAAAACTTGCAACTTGGCTAATTAAATTCCTGGCGCTGAGCTGGTCTTTGGCTGAGATCATGGCAATTGGGAGGGTTGGGTTTTTTTCCTCCTTACAGGAGTTCCCTCCTTCTTCCCATCCTCCGCCTATTAAAACAAGTCAAGTCTCCCTTGTTAAAAGACCCCATAACGTGGAAGAGGCAGAAAAGCAGCAGCAGCAGCAGGAAAGAAAAAGACGTCTGGAAAATATTACCCGTTTGCTGCTGCTGCTGCTGAGAAACCTCATTGAAACAGTTACTCGGGCAGCAAGGTATCACCAAAGAGACTTTATCTGATGCTGATCTCTCAAACTTTCAGACGCTGCCTTGCAACTTCTCCAGGCTCCTGGCTAGCCGGGTTTGAAATAAGATCTTCAGCTTCGACCACGAGAAACTAACTCCTAATTTATTATTTCTAACCTTTTTTAATTATTATTATTATTATTATTACTATTATTTGGGGAAAAATCCCACAACTTTGAGCTAGAAACTGAAGCAGAGAAAGACAAATACATGGTAATTGTGAAAACACTTGGGAGAAAATGAATAGGACTGAATAGCCTTACACGATTTTTTTATTATTTTCAGTTTTAATTATTTTTTCTTTCTGAGCGTCTCAATAAGCCCCTGAAAAGTGCGATTTGTTCTTTTACCTCAAACTTGGAAACTATTCAGCGGGAGCAACGGTACGTGAGACCACACAGTTGGCTGGAGCCCCTCTATGACCAAAGGACAGAAGGACAAACAAGGTAGGTGATTTATGATTATGCTTCTGTCAGCTCAAGAGCAGAAGATCCCCTCCTCCCATCCCCACTATTCAAGGGAGAAAAGCTGGAACAGATCCCCAAAATACTAGTGGCGCTAGGGGAGGATCTTACCGGCTCCTACGCTACACCTATTTCAGCAATGAATAGGACCGCCGTGAGGATGAATGAGGTTTTCAGCTTCAACCCCTCCTCCGTGTAATCCGTTTAAGACATTGCTGAGCTTCAAGATCTGGGGGGGAAAAAAAACCCAAAAAAACCAAAAAAACCAACCCAACCGCCCCATAACGCCCCCCGAAATTAAAATAAACTCGAGCACAGACTGGGCAGCC
>VXAD01001536.1:671696-742392 GCA_013399195.1 Dicrurus megarhynchus
CGAGACCTGCTCCGAGCCCAGTCCGGATTCTCTCCGGCCGCCCCTCGCCTTCGCATCCAGGGCCGGGCGGGGACGCGACAGGAGCGGAGGGAGGGCTGGGACTGAGGGAAGGCAGGCGAGGCGGCGGGCGTGGGGCTGACGTCCCGCCTCGGACAGCGCTGCCGAGCCGCCCGGGCGCCGCGCAGCGCGGGGAGGCGAGGGGCGGGCGGCTTCCCGAGGGAGGGCCGGGAACGGAGCGGTGTGGGGCGGGGGCTGCCCGGAGCTCCCCGCGCCGCACGCCCGAGCCGGGCCCNTCTTGGAGCGTCGGTTCGTGTCTCTGGGACACGGCCGGGAGCCGGCTCGTCAGAGCCTCGCCAGACTCCATGGCAACGCTGGCAGAAGTGGGCAGTGGCCCTTGGGAGAGAATTTACCCCATTTCCCTGCCCCGAGAGGACCCCACTGTAGTACAGCCCTCCTGATGGGTGTTGTCTTAGTCTAGAGAAGATGGACAGGGGATCTCATTAATGCATATAAATGTCTCAAAGGCGGGTGCCAAGAGGATGGTGCCAGACTCTTTTCGGTGGTGTCAGCGACAGGACGAGGAGCAATGGCCTTAAACTAAAACACAAGAAGTTTCACCTCAACAGGAGGAAGAACTTCTTTACATTGAGGATGGCAGAGCACTGAACAGGCTGTCCAGGGCGGTCATGGAGTCTCCCTCTGGAGACATTCCAAACCCACCTGGCTTTGTTCTTGTATCACCTGCTCTAGGTGACCATGCCTGGGCAGGGGGTTGGACCCCACAATCTTCAGAGGTCCCTTCCAACCCTAAGGATTCTGTGATTCTTGTAGGGCTGCAGTGACCCCACATCTCTTAGGGCACAGCTGCTCCTCCGTGTTTCACTTGGCTTCATAGTCTTCTTCCTCTGGGCAGCCATGCACTTTTTTGAAAGTATACGTTGTGGGTAGCATGGATGCCTTGGGCGTTCTTCTGAGGACTGGATAAGGGTAATAAATCTTTCTTATCCTGCATGCAAGCGTAGAAATACCTGGGTAAAGCTTTTCTTAGTAGGAAGAGCAGCTGGATTTAATGGAGTTTTCCAGGCAAGTTCACTAGCAAAAACTCAAGTTTTCATATTCATGACATGAAAGCACATTGGCTTCATTTTGTTGCTATTCGAGATTATTGTATAGAGCAGCAATGTATTCCTCCATTCAGTGTAGTGGGACTTAGTCAAACAAGGTATGACCCATGCTTTATAAACAAATTACAAGATAATAAGCTCTGAACACCAAATAAATATTTATTTGATGGATTAAGGCATGAAATAGTCAGGTTTGTGCCAAAAGCATCAATGGACTTCATAACCAGCAACCAGAAAACATTTCTAAACTAGATTTTTGTTTAACCACAATCCAAAATATCTGAGTACAAATGTGATTTACTTTTGGTTTTGTTTCTTGGAGCATTTGTCTGGGGATTTTCTTTGGTTGGTTTCCTTTCCTTTCCTTTCCTTTCCTTTCCTTTCCTTTCCTTTCCTTTCCTTTCCTTTCCTTTCCTTTCCTTTCCATTCCTTTCCATTCCATTCCATTCCATTCTTCTGTACGTTAGGGTCAAATCCAACCAGCAGTCGTAGAATTCATTCCGTGTTAGTTACTCAAACCTGTAAGAGATTGAATTTGGGCAGTTTAGTGGGAAACATACATTGAAAAAATAGGAGATTCTTGATTTGTTGATCAAAGTCTGTGCATACAGATAGAGTTTGACATCATCAGTAATCCTGTTCTTTACTTTAAATTTAACCTCAGAGTTAACTTTAGTTTTATGTGAGCCCTTTCCAGAAGATCAATAGCATAACAAAATCTGGAAGTTATAAATAACAAAAGTTCCAGATAGAGTAATTGTGCTGTAATAAAGGTGTACAGATGGAGCATAACTTTTCAGTTTCCTTTCTGCAGGCTGTAGAATAGAAGAGGGAGTCTCGACAGCTATCTTATGCTTGTTATTAATGTGTACCTAGAATCATTCATACTCCAGTGATATATGATTTAATTTGCCACCAAAATAAGGCTAATAATGAATTTAAATATTGTCTGAGAAAATGTAAGCCTGAAACACCATGTACTCACAGAGAGTGTGTGTGTGGGGCCAGATACAGTGTGTGCAGGCACACAGGCACTCACACCTGCACTCAGACATGCTCGAACCAGCTGCCCTGGGGCAGCCAGTGCTATTATTCTCATAAGCAAGGAGGAGGGTATTAAGGCTTATAAAGATTACATTCTTCCTTTGGTTGTGTGCAAAACAGCCCTTGGTGGCTGTATGCACTTAGAGCCGTGTGTGCTGGCTTTTATGGTGCCCACCTCACGGATCTCAGACGTCCTGCTGAGTTGGAGTTGCATGTTTGTTATACACAAATCCCCACAGATTCTAACCTCAGGTGGATATAGACAAGGAAAATAGCAAGGGGTGTGTTGGTTTTTGTTGGAGTTTTTTGACTAAAAGCAGTTATATGGAACTAGAGAACAGGTGGATATATCACACCAAAAAGAGTAACCTAAGCCTTGTGAAGTTTTATAGACCTCCAAAAATTTCTGTGTGATCATGATTCCCATTTTACAGGTGAGGAAGCTGAGACAGAGAGAGGTGAATTCACTTATCTAAGGTCACCCAACAGGTGAATGACAACACTAGGAAACAAATCCAAATTGTCTAGGCCCTGATTCACTCTTAGATTCCCTAATGTAAGAAATGCGGTGGTTAAGCATTAACCCATCTGTTTTAAGGGAGGTTAATCTCTACAATAAATTTGTCGAACATACACATGCATTTTAATCTCAAGTGTCCCAGAAATAGCAGCTTTTCAGAGGAAGATTTTTTTACACCTTTACTACAGAACTGCAAGATAAATTATCCACTGATTTCCCTCTTCAGCAAAATACCTAAGTGCACACTTATCTTTAATGACACACTTACATGCTTTGCTGCATTCAAAGCCTCAGCTTTGGTTCAGTAGATACTCAAGAATTCAGCTTCCATACAGGCATATAAAAATGAGATGTTTTCAAAGGTTTTCTGTGCTCAGCACTTCTGATTTCCACAAAGGCTCCAGACAAATCTGATCTGCAGATCTCATATGTGAGGTTGATTTGTATTATCAATTTATTTTCAATGAGAAGTGTGCTGTTGAAGCTGCTGCTACAAGTGTCCCCCCTTCGACCAAATTGCTTGAGTTTCTATTGCTAAGCAATAACTGGACACTCAAATTGGATTCCTCTTGAATGAAACTAATTGCAAGGTGTACCTCTGGAGGATGCTTTTCAGGCTTTTAGTCCATTGGGTCTGACTATACTTAGTTCAAACAAAACAAAATGTATGGAGGGTGGAGTCAAGCCCTCAGCACCGGGTGTTCCTCTTTGCAGACCTGTTCGTGGTGTATTGCACTATTTGCTGATGTGACCACAGCCCTTGATGTCTAGAGAGAGGCACAGCTTTTTGTAACCTTTAAAAATGAAGGGGGCTGTGGTGGCTTGACCCTGTCTGGCTGCATGGTACCCTCCCAGCTGCTCTATCACTCCCCTCCTTAGCAGAATGTAGATGCAGAAAATAAGATGGAAAAGCACCTGGTAGGTTGAGATAAAGGCAACTTAATAAAGCGAAGGCTGTGCATTGAAGCAAAGGAAAACAAAACATTTATCCTCTACCTCTCATCAGCAGGTGATGTTCAGCCACTTCCCAGGAAGTAGGGCTTCAGTACAGGTAGCAGTTGCTCTGGAGAACAAATATACATCATAAAAAATGCTTCCTCCTCCTCCTCCATTTAGCTTTTGTATCTGAGTAGATGTCATATGGTGTGGGATATCCCTTTGGTCAGTTTGGGTCAGCTGCCCTGGTTATGTTGCCTCCCAGGACCTTGCCCACCCGTAGCATACTGGAAGAAAATGTTAGAGAGACATCCTGGAAACTGTGGGAGCACTGCTCAGCAGTGGCCAAAACACTGCTGTGTTCTCAACACCTTCCCAGCTACCAATACAAAGCACAGCACTTGGAGGGCTATGGGAAAAAGTAATTCCATCTCAGCCAGGCCCAATACAGGGACAAAATGAGCACATTTGTGATCAAACCTTTATTACTGCTTCCTGGATAAATACTGGCTTTTGCAGCTTATGGTTAGTGTTTTTTGAAATGTCTTCAGATGTTTGCAATTAATAAGTGCTAATTCTTTCAAACAACCTTCCAAATCATTACATTATGTACAAACTTTCTGTGTCTCCCCCTCTTGCTTTTTAATCTTCTGGGGAAAAGCTACCCAGAATTACTATGTTGCAATGTTTGAGTGTTGCACGAGAGGGGATTTCTGAAAGAGATGATGTAGTGAGATGCATTCCATGTGTTACAAGCAAACCTGACTTCAGTTTGACCCCCATCAGTCACTGGTTCCATGTCCTGTATCAATTGATGCCAGGCACCACCTGATTGCTTCCTTTGTCCTCATAGCAGCTACACAATAGAGGGTGCAGAATTGAACAGGCTGCAGATAATATTGATATCTGCTGGCACCAGTGCACATTGGTTTTATGGATATCTATTTGTCCCTATTCTGTATTAGTAACAAAATAAGCTTTTTCTTTCTCTTTGCCTCCTGACTTCATAAAGGGATGAACTATCTTCAGGTCCTTTTACTCTCAGAGATGCATGAAAGCTGATTAATAGCCATGTGGATGAACTTTGCCACAGGATTTTGAAGGAGGGAAAATTGGTGCTTTACCATGGAGGTCACCAGTATTCTCTGCTGAGTAAAGACCCAATTCAAAACAGGACATAAGGACCTGCTGAATTTCAGTCAAGTGTCTAGATCTTATTAAAATTAGATCTATGTACCATAGCTACAGTAAATACTAGCCTAAATATTTTTCAGAATAGAGAAAACTGAGGCATATTTTGCTATGTTCTTCTAATTTGAGATCTAAGGCATTATTCAGTCTGACAAAGGAGTGTGATCTCTGTGCTACAGTTAATACCCCAATCATTAGATGTACCATGTAGGTATCAGTCATTTGTTAACCTGATTTTATTCATGAAAGCATTGTTAGAATACTACAACTTTTAGTTATGCCAGTTGTTAATAGTAATGTAGAGTAAATTCACCTTCATCACAAAGGAGAAATGCTCTTTTTGTATATATATTTGGCTTTATCAAGATGCCAAGAGACACACTACCAAACAGTTCACCAGGTGGACTCTGATGTCAAGTACATGCAAGGGTTCATTTCTTGGTCATGCTTTCCCATAGGAGCCTCCAAAGAAAGGCACTCCTTGCCTCCTACAGTCACTACAAGGCACATATATACTTGGCACGGCTTGGTGAATCAAAATGTGCGACTGAATCAGCAACAGCCTACACAGCATTAGGATTTAGCATATGGCTTTCACATTTCAGTTCTGCTAGATGGGCTGGTGAGCACTGCTCAGCTCCATCCCTGAAAGGAAAGAGCTGCTCAGTAGTAGACTTTGAAGACTCTTTACATACACTCACCTTGGCCATGCAAACCTCGGGTCTGCTTGCTGGAGGCTGCATAAAACTCATACTGGGTTCAGCACCACGGGGTTAGGTGAAGGTGCCTGTAAGGGGTTTAGGTGCCCAAATTGCAGGATAGAATTGTTATAGTTCACTGTGTCAGGCCAGGCTAGATGCTCATAACAGCACTGTCTGATCTTAAAGTCTCTGATGCAGCTGCTGCCTAGCCTCACTGCTAGTGTTTGACTCAGCAGTTCATTTTTGGTCCCAGACTTGGACAAGCATAATTTCCTTTTAACTTCTTGGCTTAACTATTGGAGATGGGTGGAGAATTTTTGGCTTCTTTGCCATTGTTTGGGCATGTTAAAGTTAATAGAGATAATTTCTGCTGGGCAAGCTATCAGTACCTCGTGTTAAATCTTGAAAAAATTGAGCAACTTTTCCAGTTCCCCTGAGATTCAGTCAATTAAAATACTGTACATAAAACCCTCAATTGCACATACAAAGGGGAAAATTTCTTTGATGGAAGCCAGGAATTTAGATCAAAATACTGTTTATTTTCCTAAGGTTGACAGTGAAAAGAAAAAAAATAAAAGTTGTTTTATTAACACCAGAAATTAATTTCTTTATCTTAAAAGGCTGGATTTGTGCAATGGAGAGGATCTGTGCTGTAATGACAAAGTCAGAGAATTTGGGTTGTTTTTTTTCCTTTTGTGCAGAAACACTTCATAGGTAGAGCAAAAAGATAGCAAATTAATGTAAAAGATGCCTGCTGCAGTATATCGTCATTCAAATGTAGCCACTCCAGATCTTAATGTAAATCCTGTTTATTTCAGCCATATAATTCTTAATGTAAGCAGACTTTAGGACCCCAAATGGGAAAGCAGAGTGCAAGTGCACCATTAATGAGACATTTACCTTGATGTTTGTGACATTTTGCATGCTTGAGGGATTAGTAAACATATGGGCGATTTTACTTTGAAGTAATCTAGGGGGGATCCATTACTTAATCTGTTTCCTAAAGCAAGTCTATTTTGGGCACTGAGTTTCAGTTCACCTATAGTGGTTGTAAGCATAAGCTGTCTTTTATTAGGCATCTTTATGACCCCCACTGTGAAAGATTTTCAGACAGGCCAGAGCAGGGAGGGTCCCTTCTGCTGGTGGATGATTACAGCACCTGTCAGAGCCCAGCCTTAAGTATTCAAGGAAGTCCTAGAGACAGGGTCCAATTTCTTTAACAGTGCCTCCAAATATACATTTAAGAGGCTTCCTCCTGTCTTTAAATTTAAGACCCTAAATAGCCAGTGGAAAAAAGCAAAGTCTTTGTAACCTCAAACTTCATGCTTGCCTAGTTTATTTTTATGTTGTAAGTGATTCTGTGTTGACTTTTTTGTTCCAAGCCTGTAACTTTTCAGACATATATATAGTTGATGACAGCTATGCTGCTGCATCTTGGTAGTAATTTTTCAAGGAAGAGTTAAAAACATATATGATGTAAGGTAGTCCTGTTCCAACTTCAGCTTTGGCTGACAGATGGTGAAACAAACATGAGCAACAGATGAGTGAGATGATAACGGTAGGGAAAATATGAATAATAGCAAGAAAACACAAATATTAAGTCCATCACTCTGAGAGGACCTAATTCAGCAAAATATTCAAGCATTGCAACACACTTGCTGGGTTAGCCTTAAACAGACATCATCTGTTTTATGTCTTTCACATAAAATGCTTCTATTGACAGAAAACGTTGTCATTAACCTCCTGTGATTCTGAGAAAGCTGTTGCATAAAATGGTCAATGTGATTGTCAAAAAAAGCAGTTAGGTACCAATATATTCCACCTGCCTGCCTGTCCATACTGTTTGTTTGTTTCAAGAATGCCAGAGCACCCTCCATGCCAGCCAGTTCCTCCATAGCCCAGAGTTTAGGTTAGAAGATTTTACAGCCAGGTAACCTAAATGTGTAGAAGTGGTCAGAATCAGCTGATGTCGTAGTGAGTTTCTGAGTCCAGGGTGGAATGTTGGCTTTGTTAAATTTATTCATATTTTTGCCACAGACTTAATCTCAGTCAAGCTTTAGCCCCTATGCACACATGCTCTCATGTGCATATATCTATGTACACAAATGTATGAATAATACATTTTTGCAACGGTATTGAGAAGACCTTTTAAAGCAGATGTCTGATTATATAAATATAAATTATAAATATAGTCAGACATCTGTTTTAAAAATTATAAATACATTCAGGCATCTGTTTTAAGAATGTCTTTCCAATATTTTTGCAAACATAACTAAGCGACAGAAACAATTCAGGGTGGGATGCAGTCATGACATGGATGGGGATGAGGAGGGGCTGCCCAGACATTCAGCTGTTCCTGTGCTCTCCTGTGACCGTATGAAGCAAGTGGTGGCCCAAAAGCCCCTTCTCCAACCTCCTCAGGATAATGTGACAGGGTATCTTATCCAAGCAGCCCAGGCTGCCAAAATAAGATCCTGACACAGATATCACCTTCTGTGAGGACATTACAAATAGTGGAAAACATCTCTGCTACATTAAGTCTGTTTAGATTGTACTTCACATGGAGGAAGTACTGCAAAGGGATGTTAAGCTGAGCAAGGGGATGCAGTGAGTCCGTGAGCCAGAAGCTCAGGGTGTATCTGTTGATGCTGAGATCTGTGTTGCAGCCACGTGCACCCCTTATGACACCTTATATCAGCAAATGGTGGCTCTGCTAATGGTTTTCCTCCTTCTTTGCAGATGTATTGTGAGAGGTTTATATGTATCCTGAGAATACTTGGAACCACACTCTTCGGGGTGTCCCTCCTGCTGGGAATCACCGCTGCTTACATTGTGGGCTACCAGTTCATCCAAACAGACAACTACTACTTCTCCTTTGGACTCTATGGTGCTATCCTGGCATCACATCTCATCATCCAAAGCCTGTTTGCCTACCTAGAGCACAGGAAAATGAAACGGTCGCTAGAGACTCCAATCAAACTGAACAAAACAGTTGCCCTTTGTATTGCTGCCTATCAAGAAGATCCTGACTACTTAAGAAAATGTTTACTTTCTGTAAAAAGATTGACCTACCCTGGAATTAAAGTTGTTATGGTCATTGATGGGAACTCAGAAGACGACGTTTACATGATGGACATTTTCACTGAAATCATGGGTAGGGACAGTTGTGCCACTTATATCTGGAGTAATAACTTCCACGACAAAGGTCCGGGTGAGACAGAGGAGTCTCACAGAGAGAGCATGCAACATGTATCTCAGCTGGTCCTGTCCAACAAAAGTGTTTGCATCATGCAGAAATGGGGTGGAAAAAGAGAAGTAATGTACACAGCATTCAAAGCACTGGGGAGAAGCGTGGATTATGTACAGGTAGGTATTAGAGCGCCAGGTCAGTGCCAATTCAAACACACTTTGAAAGAAAGCAGCTTTTGTATATTTTGTGCAGCATGGTAGAGGCCATCCTAGTCCCTGATGAACACAGTGCTCCTTTCAGTCTGTTTGGAAACAGCTTGACTGTTGAAAGGGTATTTTGCTACCTTTTAAAATGGCCAGTCTATCTGTGACGGTTTTAAATCTGTGCACCAGCTACTGGAGAAATCTGAAATCTTTCCCCTGCCTTCAGTACTGCCCCTTCATCCAAATGGTTTTGCTTCAGACAAAGCCAGTGACCTCCTGAAAGCCCCATCTCTGCTCCTGTAGGTGAGGGTCCCGGGTGAGGCTTTATTTTGTGAGTTTGTTAGTGGCCCCATATGCAAGCCCATAAGACAGGTATTTGTTCTCACTAGGGAATATCTTGGAGAAGTGGTGAAGTCTGTAAAAAAGATGGGGATATATTTTAAAGGCTTTGAAGGCCATGTGGAGTATTCAATAAAAGGGTCAATGTGTAGATTTGAAAGAAAATTTCTTCAACTAAAGCCTGAAGGAGCTTTTGCTTCATTACTTACAGCTGCATTACCTCACTCACTGCAACTTGGCCTTTAAGGCCCTTATGACACACTACTCACTTAAAAATGAATTAGGCTGGGTCCTCTCTCCCTGTTTCCAAAGCAGCAGAGACACATTTCTTTCCAGCTGCCTTGGATCCCCTGAAAGATTGTCTATGTTTTTGCCTTACTTACATGGACGCACTCTTCACTCCTGCAAACAGCCCTGCTGACTGTGGGAAGGGGAAGAGGTCATGTGTGGAGGAAGGTGGGTGGGTTCAGATACTCTGGCTGGACACTGAGGACCCTTCCAGGCAATCCAGGCTAACAAGGCTCATTTGACTAATCCCAGTGAATAGGAGATGATTTTCCTAATGAACCACCCTCAGTTCTTCCTAGCTTCTCCCACACTCAGAGCATCCAGCAGTCTCCTGCAGTGGAGCAGCAGCTCCCTGCGAGGTGCTCTCTGCTGGCTCAGGGCAGCTGCATGGCTGAGCCACATGTGTTTCTGGGGCCTGTGCCCAGCCTTGTGTGGATGTGTGTGCACGCTCTGCGCAGCACAGCATCCACGTGCAGTGTCCAAGGACCTGGAGAGGCTGCCAGTAGCTGGGCTGAGAGCAGCGAGTCTTCCATGCACAGGAGGGGCAGAAACTGAAGAGTGCCAGGAACCGCTCTGTTATTGTAGCTGGGAGAATAAGGCCAAGATTTAAAACCCATCCTCTACCACTTCCCAAACTGAAACTGATTTATTCTTTGAAAACAATGGGCTTAAGCTCTCCATTGTCTGTGCTTTGGTTTTGTGCTGTGAGGAACTATGATGGGATAAAAATGCTGGTTTTCTTTATTAGCATGGGTTTATAATCACTTCACAGAGACATACCAGATTGCAGAGAAAGAAGGCAGAGAAGAAGCAGATTCATTGCAAGTTTCCTCCCTCAGTTCAGCTCTTGTGTTTTTCACGGAACCTGGAAAAAGCGTTTCTATTTCAACAGTCATAGCATAAACTGAGAAAATAGAAGAGGTGTTTCTGTTCAGTTAACACTCCTGACCTGGCTCAGAAGTTCTAATGAATTTGCCAGGGACTGTAATGCTGCTGTGAGCACAGTCTGCAGTAGTGACTGATGCCACAGTCACATCTACAGAAACATCTGTAGTAGAAATGCAGCCCCTTGATGGCCCTGGCTACTACAGAGTCATAAAAAAATGCAGCTGAAATGTGGATCTGTTTTATGAATGAATAAAGGTTGAGATATTTCAAATGGTTCTTTGGGGTGACCCAGAGTAAATTACTTTAAACAAGCCCAATATTTCAAGGGCTAAGTAATCTGCAGCAATGATTAAGCACTTAAAAAAGTGGCCAGTGAGCACCACTGCCCAGCCCCCGAAATTGTAGGCCTTATAGTTCTTAAAAGACACCCTGGAATTATTAACAGGCAATCATGAACTGTCAGACCAGTGCAGATAACGAGCTGTTACTCATTAGTGGTGTCTCATTAAGTACTCAAAACTGCTGTGAAGGTTTATTTCCATCCTAGAGGAGTTTAGGAGTGTGCAAGTAATCAGGTGGAGGAGTTAAACTGGCAGGTGTCATCAGTGCAGAGTTGTGAGGTAACCAGGGTGCAATTCATCTTGGCTTGATGGAGGTGCCTGTGTGGACAGTCCGGTGCATTCTGAACTCAGAGCAGCTTGGATAAACCGTCACTGCCTATAGCAAGGAACTGAACAGCTCCCTTAAGGTCAATTGTCCATTTCATGTAACCCAATTCTGTGACCCAAGGCAGTGATGTTTGGGTCACTCGGCCCTTATGTGGAAAGATGACAAATTGTCTCCTGGGCTGTCCTGGGCACCCCCTGGCTAGGCAGGGGTCAACGTGTTTTATTTGGGCTCCTAAGCCAAATAAGTCTGTGTTTCTCTGGGTGTATCCTCTGTTCACCTGCAAAAACCTCATCCAGATGGAAAATGATGGCTTGTTAGATTTGTCCCAGAAACCCAGATATATCCACTCTGCTGGCATGCCCAGGATGTGTGATGGTATTTTGTTAAAAAATCCAGTGTTTTCAGGATTCCTCATCTCTAATATATTAGTGATGTGGCTCGTGGGCAGGCCTTTCTGCCATAGGTAAATGCATCTGATGGGGTGGGAGCTGCTCAAGAGACAGGTGCTGGAGGGAAAGCAGAGGGGCTGGGAGGCAGCTGATCCCAGCCCACTGCTCATGGTCACAAGAAATGGCATGCCTGTCACTGCCTGAGCACCTTGGGAATTCAGCAAACTCCAGATTCCCTGTGCAAAACACTCAGCAACAGGTTTGTCCAGGAAGACCCAGGTAAAAATATAGGCATTGTTTCCCCTCTTCAGTAGAATTGTTTTGCTCCGTTTCTGTCACTCAGTGCTGCCACTGATAACAGCTTTCCACTGTAGCTGGAGTCACACCTTGGCCAGGTTACAAAGATGCTCTGGGATGAGGCCTTTGAGGAGAGGAGATGGATGCATCAAGTTAGTGGGAGCTGGAGATGCTTGTGGTTTTTCTCCTGATGGAGATATGAGAGCTTTCATCACCCTTCTCCTCTTGGCCCCCTCTGAGTGAGCAAGGGGGGGGAGCATTCTGGCAGACTCCCAGCTGCATCCCAAGCTACGCAGTCCAGCTATCCTGGGTAACCTCTCCTCTTGAGTTTGGTCCAGAGCAGAGCCCCAGTGCTCTCCTCCCCCTTCATAGAGCAGACATGAAGGTTACCTCTTCCCTGGTGTGAGAGGGCTTAGGTTGAATTGAAAGTTTGCATGAAAGGACACCAAAATTAGGATACACGTTACAAAGCCTCAGGAGAATCTGTCTCAATGTGCTGTTTATGCAGAGCTACTGACTTGCTCCTACTGACCCCATCTGAAGTCACAGGAATGCAATGTAGAGACAAACTGGAAGCAGTATGAGAATTTGTAGGGTGGGATTCAGCTGGTCGGAGGGGTGTTTCTGGGACAGTCTCTGCTCCATTTCCTGGATGTCTGTGAAATGAGTTCACACACCATGTCTCCAGTTCTATCAGCTGCAACAACTGCAACAAGGAGACACCCTCTTGTTTTAAACAGGCTGCAGCCCAAGTCATTCTCCTCAGAGCAAACGAAAGCAATGCCAGCTGCCTCACAGATCAGCCAGCCTGTCTGAGCCCTCCTCCTACTCTCCAGGGGAAAGCCAATTTCCTAATGTACACAGTGTTTAGTTGACTAGGAGTGTTTGTGTAGCTGAAATGCCGTGTATGTCATCTACTTCTGCCTTGGTCTTGTGGAGTACTGAACTTCAGGACTCATGCCTTCTGGCCTTACCTATTTTTTTATAAGAATGCCAGAGAAAAATAGCAAATAATTTCTCTACGTCAAATGTCAGATCCCTGCACTACTAATAACACATCATGCATCTAAAATTAAAAATGAGTTCGTTCTTAAATACAAGATACATATTTTACATGAATTGCTAAAGCCTTCCATGAGTGAAAGAATTATTCGGTTTCTTCCCAGACTCCTGCCTGACTTTATTTTCTTTTTTATAACAAGTGCCTGGGACTTCCCTCGTATGGCAGTGGGAAACATTTGACCAGGGTGCTCCAACTGTGCAGCTGATGCAGGGAAACCCTATGTCAGAGCACAACAGGAATCTGCTGCACACCCACAAACACAGTCTTACTCTGCATTGCCCCATATCTTATTTGAAGAAGCCAGCCCAGTGTGCCAGTTAAACAAATGGAGCTGATACAGAGGAGAGGATTGTTTGTGTGCACAGCCTTAATAAGCTCTGTGTTTTGTGCAGCACTATGCCTTGCTGCCTGGTACAAGTGACCTTTAACAGAAACATCAGTGCAGACTTCAAAGTCGGATTTAATTGCATTCAGGAGAATATGCATTTAGAGTCATTATAACCACTTGCATGATTTTTATTTTCTTCTCTAGTGCACTCCTTAAGCCATTTTTGTTCTTGTTTTTTCTTACTTGTAGGTCTGTGATTCAGATACAATGCTTGATCCAGCTTCATCAGTGGAGATGGTAAAAGTTTTAGAAGAAGATCCAATGGTTGGAGGAGTTGGAGGTGATGTGCAGGTGAGTACAATTTTCAGATTAACAGAGGTGTTTCAGCAACTATTTGCATTGCAACAGATTTCTCTGTCTGGAATAGCATTAAATGTAATTTATGTGTCTGTACTATATGTGTATATATATGATATGTGATACCATTATAGATGCTTTTATCATACCTTAGCCTTTTTGTCCATTCAATGGAAACTCTTATTCTTGGACGTGAGCACTGTATGGTTTTAACACCCATAGCAAGCAAACAAATAATATTCTGCCCCCTATATGTGAAAAGGGGGGCACTGGCATTGTCAGGACTGTTGTGGCATCTTTGAATCTCTGGGTATAGCTGCTTGCTCAAGGTACCATAGAAAAGCTGTAGAGGAGCAGGGAATTGAGAACAGGTCTCCCAAAGCCATGTCCAGCACCTCAAGCTCTTCAATTATATTACTACTGGCAGCCAAGATTGTTAGAAATAAAAGTAATTTTGAAACGCTATGCACTGTGCACTCTGTGTGTTGCTGGGTCTCCCATCTCTGTCAGGCAGGGCAATAGAAAACTCCCAAGTCATACCAGCTCCACATGTGTTAGGATTTCCAGCATTGCCAAGTTTGTCTGACTACTACAGCAAAAGGCTGTTGGTTCCTTTTGACACAACTCCTTCTGCTGCAATTTATAAAGAGAAATGTGTATGAATATCTCAGCTGGCCTTAGGATCAGTCCCCCACACTCTGTTGGGCTTTTTATGTGAGACAGGAGAAAGAGCCATGTAAATGAGCAAGAACTTACTAATGAATGCCCAAGTAGTCAGAAGTATTTCAGGCTTGTGGCTAATAACTCCAGAAATTAGGATTCCCACAGAAACCTGAATAACTTTGGAGCTCTAGACTGACCATAAACCAGGTGTACACAGCCTATGCATGGGAAATTCCAGGCATATGTGAGTACAAGTGAAGGGAGGAAGTAGAGGTTCAGCTGTGACAGCGAAGGTTCATAAGCATCTGCAGTGGGAAGGACGTGTGTCCTCTGTGGGGAAAGGTGACAGAATGAAGCCTCTGGGCTTTTTTTTTTTCCCCAGCTCATTTTTCAGCACACATAAAATACATTTGAGCCAGGGTTGACCTATCCCCAAGCTTCTAATATATTCTGGAATTAAACCTGACAGGTTATTAGGGCCATCAGAGCAAAAGACTGTTTTTTTCTAGTTGCAGGGCAATGCTTTATAGTTGTAGAAGGCCAAAGATCCACACACTTCCTTGCCACATCCTCTGGCACAAGGTGTGTATTGAGAACCTAGATGTGAAGCCAGGACTAGTGCATCTGTATGCGTTCATACACCCACTAAGTGTTCAGACACTTGGAATACGTCTATGTCATAAAGTGTAGGTCTGAGCTTTGGGTGAGCTTTGCATTGTGCAGAAGAGAAAGATTGAGACATGTGGGCCTTTATGTGGGCCTGAGGAAGACTCTGCTGGAGTATGACCATATGTCTTGGGAGAAGGTAACAGGCTGGTACTGCAGAGACAAAACAGGTTGTTCCTCAGAAGACCTAATGCTGGGTATGGGGACACAGTTCAGGGTTAAACCTCTAGGGCCAGCCTTATGATAACAAACATGTAGGGCAAAGACGATGTGCTCAGCTTTTCTCATGCTCCAGCATAGTTTTGGGAGGGCTGGAAGGAGTCCTGTGAGTCTCAAAGATGTGCATGGGGAGAAAAGCAGCAGGAGACCATGAACTCACCAGCTCCTCTTGGGAAAGACTAAATCCAGCAGGTCTTTAACTAGGGGGAAAAAGGAAGGAAGAATGAGACAAAAAATAAGGAAATTTCTTGGTGGAGAATAGGAAAGCTTGCAAGGAAAAAAAGAACATCTTGGTGAAACAGACATTTGAAGGTTTCATCTCACCCTTCCTGTCAATGTCCTTGCAGAGCTGTTTGAGTAACTCCTGGGTTTGCCACGGGTTGGACACACAAGTGAGGTTCCCACCACATTTCATCTAATGGTGCTCTAGTCTCTGCAAATTCCTTATTGATCCAATGTGCATATTTTCTGTTTCAAGAGCTCATCTAAAAGGAAAACCTTTTTTTTTATTTTGCAGATTTTGAACAAATATGATTCCTGGATCTCCTTTCTGAGCAGTGTGAGATACTGGATGGCATTTAACATCGAAAGAGCCTGTCAGTCCTACTTTGGCTGTGTACAGTGCATCAGTGGACCTCTGGGAATGTACAGAAACTCTTTACTCCATGAATTTGTGGAAGATTGGTACAATCAAGAGTTTATGGGTTCCCAGTGCAGCTTCGGAGATGACAGGCATCTAACTAACAGAGTGCTAAGTCTGGGCTATGCAACAAAATACACAGCTAGATCCAAGTGCCTTACGGAAACACCGATAGAGTATCTCAGGTGGCTGAATCAGCAGACCCGCTGGAGTAAATCCTACTTTAGAGAGTGGCTTTATAATGCAATGTGGTTCCACAAGCACCATTTGTGGATGACCTATGAAGCTGTAATCACTGGATTCTTTCCTTTTTTTCTTATTGCCACAGTCATTCAGCTCTTCTACAGGGGAAAAATCTGGAACATCCTCCTCTTCCTGTTGACAGTTCAGTTAGTTGGCCTGATAAAGTCTTCCTTTGCCAGCTTCCTTAGGGGCAACATTGTCATGGTTTTCATGTCACTCTACTCAGTGTTGTACATGTCAAGTTTACTGCCAGCAAAGATGTTTGCAATTGCCACGATAAACAAAGCAGGGTGGGGCACGTCAGGAAGGAAAACCATTGTAGTTAATTTTATAGGACTCATTCCAGTCTCCATTTGGTTTACAATCCTCCTAGGTGGCGTAATTTTCACTATTTACAAGGAATCAAAAAAGCCATTTTCTGAGTCAAAACAGACAGTTCTCATCATTGGCACAATACTCTATGCATGTTACTGGGTTTTGCTTTTGACTTTGTACATGGTTCTTATCAACAAATGTGGCAGGCGGAAGAAAGAGCAACAACACTACGACATGGTGCTAGACGTATGATGTTTCCGTGGGAAGTTACCCAGAGTTGTAAAGCAACCCAACGACCTTGTAGTAACTGTGGCATCAGACATATGTTGCCAAGGGAAATGGATCACTGCTGCTGGGATTAGGACACTTATATTCCTCTGGGTTCATTTTCATCCTGCCAAAGTAAGGAGAAAAAAAAAAAAAAGAAAAGAAAAAAAAAAAAGGATTTTTTTGTTTCCAAGGGGGGAAGGACACAAACCACACAGTTACGACCTGTTCACAAGAAAAGGGGAGAACTTCTATGTTTATGCACTTTTTTATTGTGCATATGCCTGACAGTGTTACATTCTATATACCTCACTGGTCATGCTTATGTGTGTGGACAGAAAGAAAGGGAGTTTGGAGAATCAAGAAAAGGACTGTACAACCCCTTGCAACCTAATTTATGAACTTCTCTTTTTTTATAGTTCTGTTTATAGGAAGGGTCTTTTGTTTTAGGCTGCCAAATGTAATGCCAAAGGTAAATTTTAAGAGGCCATTGGCTGAGCTGTATTTTTATATTATTGTATTATTTGTGTGTGTGTATTTTTAAGCCAACTTTTTTTTAAATCACATATTTTATATTTTACTATCTGCCAAAAAAAGATGCCTCCCCAACATTTTGTTCTTTAGCCTTTTTAAATATATTTGGGGACAAAAAAATCACACATTCTCCCCCCAAATTTCTGCTGAGATGATATTGTTCACAACAGAAAGAATAAAAAGTCTCTCTGCATTTTTGCAACTAATGAATGGTTATTTCTGTGAAAAGGCATTTAAATGTGCTCTTTTAAGACATTTATTAGGTAAGGCCCGAAATTGTCAGGTTTTTCATACAAGTGTATTTGTGCATAAAAAAAAGGCCAAAGGGGTAGATATGTGCAATTTGGGGTTTTTGTTTTGATAACATTGTAAAAGGGAAATTTGCTTCTCTGTTGAGAGCTTAATATCCCTGGCATGCACAATAAACCATAAGGCAAGGCAGGCCTCCATGCCACTGGAAAAGACATTGCTATGGAAAGCCTCCCACTGATTTTATATGGGACCTGAGCAGTCAAAAACTTCTGATCTGGAAACATATTGGGCACCTGAAACTGCTATTGAATTCACCGATGGTCATAGGTGTTCATAATCTGCTAGCACCATGCAAATAGTTCAGATTTTTTATTAAAAAAAACATGGAAGGAAAAACTTATCAACACTTTCAAAATGTGTATGTTGTACTATAAAACTTCTGCAGAGCCGTTCATACAGTTTACAAAAACTAAAACCGTCACCTTCTCAGACATCCAGTGTAATACAGACCCCAGTACTGAGCCCAATAATTTGTTTTTGACTACAGCATATCTACCAGAAAAGAAGCCAATTTTTTAATCAGAAAACATCAAGCCTTAGCAAATGCATCACTTCCTTGGTGCCTAATAATCAGTCTTGGACATTTATTTTGGACCATGGTTTTGAGAAATAATATTCAGGACTAAATTCTGCAGTCCTTCACCAGCCAAAGGAATGTGGCATTGAGCTCTAAAATACTTTATAAAGAGCAACAGAAAGACCAGCTGCCCTTTTTAGATTCTGGTATAAAAAGCACTGTGGTAAAGCAGAAATCGGCATATGATGCTTAAAGAACTTAGAAGCATTTTCAGCTTCTCTTTTTTATGCAGACATGAATAGATTCTGCTGTAGAATGAACTGCACACACACTACCTTATTGTCTGATTATCTTGAGGTACATGATTGCTTGAAAGTCATACTAATATTATGTTAATGATTGGAGAGTTGATTCATGTTGATTACAAAATAGAACAGTATTAAAAAAAACCGAGAAATGGTAAAAATAAAAAAAACTTGACTATGCCTTTTAACTATTTATGATGTAAGTTAAAGCTTGGGTTAACATTCAAATGTCAAATAAATCTTCTCATTCTATAAAAAGATTGAATTAATTGCCTGTATTTATTCTAGCAATTATTCAATGTATTTCCAATATAGGTTGTATAGTATAATTGTTACTTTCATAAATAAAATATTTTTGATAAGATTATGACTAATTCATGGTATTTCTCACCAGCACTTGTACTTTGAAGCCACAAATCTGCACGGTTTGAAGGCTGTTGTTCTCATGTCACCAGCCTGATTTCCAAGTGGGAATTTGCCATGGAGCACCCATGGAGTGCAGTGCGTGCCTGAGGCACGCTGGTCCCTGCTCTGGGAGGCAGCTCAGTGCATACGCAGCACTCAGCAGCTGCTAGATCAATTCAGTCAAAACACTTCCTTCCCTTTTTCCTCAGCTTCCTGATTTACAAAACAGGAATAGCAATCCAACTTCCTTTTGGGAAGCACTTTGAAGTTTATGGCCAAAGTACTTTACATGGGAGCTGATGTTTTCCAGCCCTCCTGTCCACTGGAAATTACCACCCTTCATAGCTTGGGAAGCAGAGGAGGACAAGTCCATGGCCTTCTCCTGCTCCTCACTGCTGCTGTTTGTCAAGCCCCCTTTGCCCTGGCACAGCTGAAGTGCAGCTGTGTATTTTCTGTTACTGAGGGTTATGGGCAGCAGCCACTGCTGCAGGGACACAGGGAGTAAAATGAAATACACAGGCTTGCCACCGGTCAGGTACTTAGGAGACAACTTCCCAGCCCTCAGTACTTGTTACCCTATGTCCGCATACCACGACCAGTATGGAGTTCCCCAGTACAAGGACATCATTGATAAACTGCAGCAAGTTCAGCCCAGGGGCAGCGTGTTGGTTTGGGCCAGAGTGGAGGGTCTGAGACACCTGGGCTGGTGGGGCTGGACAAGGGAGAGCTTTGGCAGGAGGACCCTAAGGTCACATCCAATACCTTTAGGAAGGTTTTCAAGGAAATTGCTGCAGGCTCTTAACAGTGCTGCTTGGTGTGACAACGAAAGAGTCCAGGATGAGAGGGGAGAAGTTCAAGGTTCAGGATGCAGCCTGGGTATGAATAGTGACTTCTTCCCCATGAAGACATCTAAGCAGGTTGCCAGGATGGTGCAGTCTCCCTCCATCCTGAGAGAGTTTCAAGACTAAACTAGGTATGGTCCTGAGATGCCTGGTCTGACCTCAGAGCTGCCCCTCCTTTAAGCAAGGGGTTGAGCTGGAGACATGAACTCTCCTGTCATCCTTTCTGAAGCAGGTGCTGACAGCTCCCACCCACACGGAAGCTCATTCCATCTCTGTTCCAAACACATCCATCCTGACCCCAGGCACAAATAGCTCAGCAGCAGCTGGTATTAAGTACCTAAAAGCTCAGAGCCCTTCCTGTGACTGGGTCACTCTCCTCACCGTGTTTGCAGCTGTTTAGAAAAAGGTTTCAGCAGAAAAATAGACCATGAAACAGTTCTTAGTGAAAGTGTTCTCAAACAAATTAAGATTTTTAATAATAAATCCTGGTTTTCATTAATAGCAAATATATTTTTGAGAGCTCCATCAAAGGAAGAAAACTTGTTAAAAGAAATATTCATGCTTTGTTTTGAACTTTTTTAAAAACACAGAATTTTTTTTAGTCACCTCTGATAGACAGATGGTGCTGAAAAAACTCCCACAAATTATGAATTCTACATAAAAGTTTAAAAACAGCCTTTCAAAAAAATGCCATGAATTGGCAATATCTCAAGTTATAAATCATTTCCATAGTAGACTAATTTGGGTTTGAGAGCATCTGTTTGCAGATACCAGGTGTGATGCAGAACCTACAATAATCAGAGGTGCAGCAGGGAGGAAGGACCCCTCCTCTTCTGTCTGCTAATAAGCTTCATTTTGGCCAAGAATCAGGTTTCTTTCAATGGCAAATGCATGAATATTTAGCAGAACTTTTCTAGGAGGCAGAAAAAATTCCTGTCAGACTCATACTGCCAAACACGTCCTGATGCACAAGCTGTTGTGAATGTCTGTTAAAAAATTTGGTCTGAATTTTTTTCTTAGCAAGAGTTAAGATGGTAAAGAGGAGACAAAACCACTGAAAGCTGTTGATGAGATTTGGTACTACTGAGGTTTTGTTGCAAACGCCACTTTTCTCTGGAGTTAACACAATTATTTTATATATAGTACATTTTTTTCCCCTAACTTTTATTTAGCCTAAATTTGCTGCTTCAGCTTTGTCTTGGATGGATGGATGGATGGATGGATGGATGGATGGATGGATGCCACAAACTGTTTCTGCTTCTTCCAGCTATGGAAGAAGAATGTTATATGTTTTATAATAAATATTATACTTTCTATAATATTTGTCTCGGCCAAATAAATCCAATTTATGCTCCTAAAATAACACTAAGATTTCTATAAGTTACCAGACTGCCTAGAGGAAAATAGCCTTGTAGTTACATTTTCACTAAATAAATGAGTATGATCCAGGCCATGTTTCTGAGCTTTGGTACATGATAATACTCTATCGTTCAGGTGCAGTCTGTGGCATGTTATTGTCATAGGCCAGAGAGTCCTGCCCCAGAAAATGCCAGACACAGGTGGGATTGATAAACGGAGCAGGAACCAGCCTGGTCTGGGAGACTGTAGAGCTTAGGTGTGATCTCTGCTATCAGCTGTTCTCAAGATTGAAGAGTCCCCGGTTTTTTTTTTTTTACTAGATTAAATAAAATCTATCACTATCCCACTGAATAGCAAAAGGCAGGTCAATTCACTCCTTTACTGGACGTCATGTGTGACCTTATTCTCTCAAGAGATCCTTAGATGTCTTATAGTTCTGCAGTTTTCACACTTTTGTGTTTTCCTTTCAATGATGAAACTCCACACATTTTCTAAGTCCTTTGCAGGAAGCAAGAAAAAACACTAACCAGGGTCTAGGACCCACTGCATTAACACTTCCATTGCTTGTTTTACAGCATCCCTGCCGGGCTGACTTTCTTCTAGTACTTCAATTTGCTCCAGTTGGATGCACTCTGTAGAAATTGTATGGTTATGACAGGACCTTCTTTTGGCTGCTTCTCACAAATATCAGTGAGAACAGAAATCATTAAGAGCTTGCCCATGATCAGTGCTGCTTTATATAACCCAAGGGAGTGAAGTCTGGAATCTGATATTATCAGTCACATTATTAGAAATCACAAAACCCACAGAAAGAGCATGTGAAAGAGTGACAGCTAGCAAGTGAATCACACGAAATTAGATTTTGAAAGTCCCTCTGCCCATATAATTATTTATTTCATATATCCTTATGAGTAGAAGTAGCACTTCTTTCTATGTCTTGACCCCACAGCACTTTGGGGACATACTGATGCATAGAACACCGTAGTCATGAAGAACTGAGATGAGTGTGGCTAAAAATAGATCAAATGGGCAGCTTGCTCTAAATTAATTACAAGACTGCAGACTATATCTGCTCCCCAAAACTGTTTTTAAGTTTTCGATTTTGATTCTTTTTAATGAATGTATCTTAAAGGCTGAATCCATCCAGTTGATGGTGCAGATACCAGTGAATTCTGTCTGCCCTCATTCTTCAAGCAGGACAGGAGGAAACATTTGATAACAGAGATATAAAAGCAGTGTTGCACAGTCCAGAAAATGCTTATTTCATGCTTGTAGAGAAATAGACTTTGTTCCCTTCAAGTGCCTGTTGCTGTTCACTGCCTATGGAGGTGAGGCTCTGTGGCCAGCTCAGATCATGGCTCATAGTTTAATTCAGGTTGGAAGGCTCTCAGGAGATCATCTAGTCCAACCTTTTGCTCAAAGCAGGGACAGCTCTGAAATAAAAACAACCCAGCAGAAGAGTCGATTCCAGAGTCAGCACAGCCTTTCCCTGAATGCTGACTTTTGCAGATGCTCGGATTTGGTCAAATGTGTAAAAACCTATGCACTCTGAAAGCCTTGTCTACACAAGAAAGTGTGATGTAACCAAAATCTTTGTGATTTTACTTATTGTTGTCTAAGTGTTATTATATTTGGTTTGGTTTGATTTATGTTTCTTGGGAAATTATGCCTACCATGGTAAAATTGAAACTTCTGTTTGCTAGCTTGTACAAAGAAAACTTTACTTAAATTGTGGTAATAAAATTATTTAATCAAACTTGCAGAGAAACATGACACTTTTTATGTCAACCTATGCCAGATCAGTCTCATATGATTTACCTTAAGATGAGCCATGATGTGAATTTACAGCACTTCTTTTCCATGAGGATTGCCCTGGGCAAATCCTTGCTCTGTACAGCTTAAGCCTGCAGTGTCAGAGTCATTAGTTATATTGCATTGGCCACAGGGCATGAGAGGAAATATGGACAGATAATGTATAACAATTAAGGCAGTGTAAACTCATGCCCTAGGCCATTCAAAGCTTTTAGATGTATATGTACCTTAAACTGCTCAGCACTTCCTTCTAGGTAAGCCAGGGGCCTGTGCCATGTGCACACAAAGACACCGGGGACTTGTGAAGTGAATTACCAAAATTTCAGCCTGGTTATTTAAACTGTTGAAAAAATCCTTTAAGAATGTGTTTTCAGAATAAGGGCAATTCTGATTTGATTTAGTAACACCTCCTCTTCACCATATTTTTTTTAGGTAGGACTTTAAGACAGTTTACCTCTTGCACACTAGAAGTGTGACCAAGATGTGTTCACATGATCACAAGTGTGGGATATGGAGTTGCCCTCCTACAGGCACTGGAGAAGATGCTGAAGATACCACCTACTGCAAAGCAAATGAAGCTGAGGTAGTTGCAGGTGTGCCTCAGGACATGCACTGTCTCTGCACTGGACTTTGCACAGGCCAGAACCAAAATACCTCCTCCCACTGCCAGCACCCACTTTGCTCAGGCTGAACAAGAAGCAGGCTGTTGGCTGAATGACTGCATATGCCCCTCTGAGGCACCTCCAGCCTGACAGATGCATAGGCTGCATGTATGTTGTACCCAAGTGGTAGAACAGAACATGCTGTATGTGCAGCAAACCCGTATTTGGCCAGCAACCACAGAAGTCGGGTGTGCAAGTAAGACATCTGGTCCTGCCAGCAGAGGAGGGAGAAGAGGGATTTAATCACTGAAAGAAGCATAAATAAGCTGTAAATAAGCTAACTCACTGCATGGCACATCCCTTTGTGGCCAGATGAGCATTACTGTGGCTGCTCTACCTGCTGGCATTGGCACATCAGCATGTTACCACAGGGGGAAAAGAGTATGAACCTATGGTGCCTTATGCTGGGTGCAGCTGTCACGGTGCATGGTCTTCCTTCTCGGCCCACTGGAAGCAGTTTACTCTTTCCCTGACAGACCAACTGCTTTATACATACTGCAACTTGACAGCATGATCACAGGCAGCTGCCAGATCCATTAATTTCAATTTATATAATTATTAGTCTTTAATTCCAGTAATTAATTATTTAATGGTCATTTGGCTTAATGCAGTTCTAGTTCTAAAACACATGCTGTAATCAGCTGGATTCATCCCATGGAGAATGAATCACCTGCCCACCCTCAGCAGAGTGTGCTCCCTGGGCAGCCTGACAGATCTCACATGGGTATCTTTACCTGTTGGGGAGCCCTTGTTGTCCTCAGCTGCCAGCTCAGTCCCTCTCTTGCTTTGTTGCTGCTCTGATTGCTCCTTATGTTCTTAATTAAATTAAAGGAGTGTGAGGTTCTGGCCAAATTAATCATGGCTGGGAATCAACGTTCATATTTCTCTTGCAGCTTTGAAGTCTGTCTAATCTCCCCTGTTATCACTATAATATCTGAGATGTGATGAGGGCTTTGTAAGTACACAGATTAGACAGATTGCAAAGTTAATGGGGACATATGGGTGTTTTTTCTCTGCCATTATTCTCTCTGTAATTGTGGTGGAAAGAATCTGTCAGCAGAAATACACTCCTCAGTAATACATTGCTGTAGCATGTTGGTAAATGTTGGGGAGAGTGCTGGTCTCTGCGAGTGCGTTCTGCACACACGATAGATCACTCCATACCCTTTGTTTGTTTTGTTTTTTTTAAACAACTAACCAGTGAAGAAGTCATTTGGAAATATATCTGGCATTGATTTCAGCTTGCCAAGAACTGTGGGAAGTTTTCTGATCAACCTGGTGTTGAAATAAAACAAAAAGCTTATTATCCTTGTGGTTTTCTTCCCGTGAATTCTGGGTGATACCCTATGTGCTAACAAGCAAAGCCCCGGGAAACTCAGCATCATTGCACAGGACACCTGTATCCTTTTGTTTTCCAGCCACTTCCTCAAATCTAATTTGTTACTTCTCTATTTAAATCAGCAGAGCCAGGCAGGTATAAAACTAAAGTCTTAACCACCCAGAGCAAAACATGTTTCATAAGATTAGGCAGGAAACACTTCATAAATTCCAGTAGTTAACACTTGTTTTAATTGAATTGCTCCTGAAGCTTGAATGGAACTGGTATTTCTCTGCTCTGAAGGTTACTTTTCACAAAACACACCTGCATAACAACAAACAGATGTTTTCCAAGGGAGACAAGGCCACATTTCCAGTATTGGTAAAGTGATGCCTCTGTTTTGTACATTTATCATATACTTCCACATCTAAAATAGTTGGAAAAAAACCTTTGCTTTGATTCAGCTACATTGAATCCCTTGGCATTAACAGAAGTTTAAAAAGATCTTGCAATTATCTCGAGTTTAATTCATATTAAATAATTTGATCTTGATTTGTCTTCTTGACCACAGGCAGAACAAGTAATCACAGTGCAGGAACACATGTTTTTCTAAGAAAAGCAAAAAAGGAGCTAATGGATCATTCCTTAGATCCATTTAGGCTGCAAAGCATGCTATGCTATAGGACCGTATCCTAGCAGAGCAGCTTTTACCTGTTCGTATGAGGTAAACTACTAAAATAACTTGCCCAGGACAATAATGTGCTTTAGAAGACTTGTATCTAGACTGATGATAAATAGTTCATATTGATTTAGAAATAGGTGAGGCATGCAAGATGCTCCCACCTTTATACCTGTTGCCATAGAGGTTTTATGCTTTGCATCCTCACCTGCTTCAGCACCAGGTCAGCCAGGTTAATGCAAACCATGCTCATCAATGCTTATTCAGGTAAAATATTTGAACAGAATTATCCAGGCAAATGTCACTCTCAGTCCCTTTTATGACCCCAGCTGTGGAGGCAACAGCAGCAGCCAACAGCCAGGGGTATTTACTTCTTCGAGAGTTACAGCTCCATCAGAAAGCACTGTCTGTCTTTGCCCTGATACAAGCAGACTGTAATCCAGCTGGCATCGTCCTGTGCTGCTGCTGCCAAACTTCTGAGAGGGAGGGGCTGCATATTTTAAAAGCCTTGTCTGCACATGTCAGTTTATTTAGTATATGTTAAGTCATTTATTTTAATCAAATAGATCAATGAAACTCTTGAGAGTTTATTCAGGCACACCTGTTTTGTTTTTT
Source organism: Dicrurus megarhynchus (assembly GCA_013399195.1). Taxonomy (NCBI): domain Eukaryota; kingdom Metazoa; phylum Chordata; class Aves; order Passeriformes; family Dicruridae; genus Dicrurus; species Dicrurus megarhynchus. Next base: position 697,597 of record VXAD01001536.1, read on the forward strand.
CTTTTAAGCCTATGTTATTTGGAATCAAAGCCAAAAAAGCCATTCTTACACCGCAGTAAGTCTGTTCAAGAGTAGAAGAGGCCTCCTCCATGGATTGTCCTATTATTATTATATTCATGCAGTAAAATTCAGGCAGTAAAATTCAGACAGTAAAATTCAGACAAGCCACAACTCATTGCAAACAGGAACATATAAATGCTAAAATTCTAGAAGGAGCAGTCTTACATTACTTACATAGGAGCAGAATACTCTGGAAAAGTAGGTTCCAACCCACAACTCTGAGAGTCCTCAAAAACTGGCTGTTTTCAGAGGAGATGAGTTAAAAGAAGAGAGCAGCAGCAGAGCTGAGCTTGTAACTTCTGCAGTTTTTTTGTAACTTCCACTCATGAGCTAATTGCAAACTGAAGAGAAGTGAAGAGGGTTTTTTTCCCAACTCCAATGGCTGTAAGGTCACTATTGAATTTCTTCTTGTTAAATTCAACACTAATTATGCTTTAGTATTTAGCAGAAAGGTAAGAAATTCTCCATTTAAGAAACTCTGAAGCCCAGTGAAATTCATTCCCATTTAACTTAGCTCTGTTAAAGAGTCCTCAGAAACTGTTTTCCACTTAAAGTTCTGAGTATGTTTGTTAATTCTGTACAGATTCTGTACATATAAATGCTCAATGAAACCAGATTTCCTCCAATGGAATTCTAAGATTTCAAGAACATTCTATAAAACTGTGTGAAATGTTTCAAGGATGTGTCAACTAGCATCATTCAATGCTGAATAACAGACAATTACGTAGCTTAGGTTGTGGCACCATTACTATGTCCTAGAGTTTGAATAACATTTCAACCAGCATTTGACTGATCCCCAAAAGCCATAAAATCCATAAAATGGATTCCAGGCAGATCTTGACTGTATCCCTGCTGAGACATCCTCTTTGAAATGCAACCTCTTTTTTCAATCAGCTGTCATGCAATTGTTGTCTATGTATTTTCACCAACCATGGAACTTATAATGGTTCCTTATCACAGGTCCTTACTTCGCTCAAGACATTGTCCTGTGAAATGTCTTGAAAGTCTCATCAAAATGAGAAATTGATGTCTACAGCTTACCTCTCTTCTGCTCTCTCTGCTGTTGAACAGTTTGACTGTATTTGTTGTATTTGTCTCAGAAAAGACACTTTAGCTAACTTTATCACTTACTGTTTTTTCTCCTCCTTGCTTTTCTCCTGCCTTCCTTTTCATGATGCCAGCCTCCAATCCACTGGAGGTTCCCATGTCCCAGAGAGTCCCTGCTGGTCCATAAGAGGTTTCGTGTTAACTCAGCGAATGCTCAAGGTCATGCTAACCTGCATAAATAGCTTTTTCAGCACAGTCTTTCCTTTTAGGCCAGACTATAGATATTGGGTAGGAGTCAACAGAAGGCAGGTGAGGCTGGACTACCTCCATTCTTATAAACTGTGCCCTTTGATCCTTGCCCTGAGGTAGTTCCCAAACTATAATCCAGAGCCACCCTCAATATTCAGGCAAACACAAGCACCACAACCATGTCAAAAAATATGGAGGTGAATAAAGAGTTTGAGGCTTTCTCGATCAGTTCTCTCAAACCTCAGCCAAACTTTATCTTTCCTTCTACATTTATTGTGGTAATCAAATCTTTCATTTCACCTCTTCTCCCTGACAAGTCTATCTTACTTCACTTGTTTGAGCTACCAGAACTGAAAGCAGGTGGTTGCTACAACATGTTTTAGAGTGGTTCAGAGCACTTTACATCCTCTATCTGAATGTACTGCGCAAGGATGAAAATTTGAGTCTGTGCTGTTCTTAAACCTTGAATCAGTTCTATCCGTAAGCTAGAAGAGAAGATTCCCTTCATTTTCTTTCCTAGACCAACACAGCACTTAATGAATTCAAGATGTGTATATTCTAAGTCAGCAGGGACACTAGGATAATGGGAATTACCCAATTGACACATACCACCACCCACACACTTCATAAAATCCAGTCTCAAATTTACTAGTATGCCATTCAGAAGTAGGCTTTTCCCAGTGTAGCTCCATGTAAAACTGCTACATGTTTCTGGTCCAGTATTGCATAGCTACGGGTCTAGTCTTGTGAGGTACTGGGCCCATACATAGAGTGGAGGAGGCAGGAACTCTGCCTGCATCTACAGGTCTAAATTCAATGTGCATTTTGCCTGAGGAAAGACTTTTATTTTTTATTTTACTTGTCTTAATAAAAATTCTTTGAAGTGCTAATTAGCCTTCTGCTGCCACTTGTTGGTATTTGCAGCATGTATTGTTTTGTGATATTTCTATCTTATCTGTTTACTATTTTCTAGTGAGCGGCTTACTATGAGCAATTCATTCCTACATTTGCTCTTTTACCTCCTTGTAACAACATTTGAGTTCAGAGTGGAAACTTCCACTTCTCTGCTGGAAGAGATCAGACAGTTAACAGAATCTTTGCCAAGGTATACAGAATTTCTACAGGGGCTTTTTCTACCTGCTTGGCTATTTGTAGCCTACTTGGTCCTCTTATACTTTTGGTCAAGATACGATCGGTACTGTCAGAAAGGTTGCTTTTTTTTTAGATTTGCTGTTGAGACCAGGTTTCAAAAACCCCCACAAATTCTGTTAACTGAGCGACATGCCAGAGTGCAGCATATTTTAGCAACTGTCTTTTATGCACTTCATTAAGTGTAAATGTAACAAGCATCTCAGTGTTCTCCATAATGAAAGGATTCTTTGAGTGTTAAATACTCCTTTGGTTGTTTTTAATCAAGCTTAATATGTGTGAAATTTGTGGGAACGACAGTCCCATAGACTAACAGCAACAACAGGTACAGCCAGAAATCCTGACTTGCATAACATATCCATAACATACCGCCACTTTCCTTACTCTTTGGCCTACCCAGAAGACCTTGTTGATCAATTTTGCTCTCATGGACATTCAGTTGGTGTACTCCCTGTTGTCTTTCAGCAAGGATATCCACAGGTGGCTTTTTGACATAGGAACTTAAGGAGAAGGTGTAAATACCACTTGGTTTCCTTATGCAGTTTAACTCACTGTGGAACCCTGTCTGTGCTTTCACAGCCAGCAAAATGGGCAAGACCTTTTCACAGTTGGACAGTGCCATGTCAGCCATCTGCAAGTATTCTGGGTGGCTAACTTGTCAGTTAGATAATCAGATTTTAGCAAAAATCTCCCAGCTAGGGTTATCTTGAAGCGCAGACACAGAGCAAGTGGGACAGGTTTATAGGTTTGTTTCAACTTCACTTAAAACAATAGGCTTGAGGTGTTATTTGCCTGTTCATTTCAAAGGGTTGTTAACTAGATGGCCAGTGCTGATAAATGTCATCACACTATGTCCTTTTTACAGTATGTTCCAGATCAAAAACCTGGAGTGAGCACATGTACCCTTCTTATGTTGCTTGCTTACAGAGCAATTATGTCCTGGGCACGTTTTAGCCACTGCAGAGCCAGACAAACCCATCTTAACTTGCCTGTCCCAGGGGAACTTGGTTCAGGTTGACTTGGGAGCACTCAAAAAGCATGGTGAAGGTGAAGAAAAGGAGAGATGGGGAATCCTAGGAAACTCCGACAAAGAGGAATACAGGCAGGAACGTCCAGCAGTCTTTTCCAGTGATGTGACCCAGGCTGAGTGTTCACCTCTCAAATGGCTGCACTCAGCTGTGCAGTAGAAAGAGTATTATACAATAAAGCAAGTTATGTTTACAGCCTATTCAATGCTATAGCTGGTCTTATAAAACTGCCTGCAGACATAATGCTGACAAATGTATTCCAAAAACCATACGACAACATAGCTTAAAATGAATCATGACTGCCATGTAAATCAAATGCAAAATCCATTTTAATGCTCTGAACTGTATTTCCCCTGATTTGGTTTTTTTTTTATTCTTTCCCATCTCATCTTCACTTTTTACTCTTTTCACGCCTTGCTAGAGCAGTCTCCCAGACACAGGGACATCTTTGGTTGTTTACTCAGTTGCAGTGAAACATTTTTCATATAACTCCTTCCCTGGTAATATATATAGAGTATAGAGCTTGTATATACATTTGAATGTAAAAGGAAGAATAGGCATCACTTTTCCAGCCATAATTCAATAAGAAACTGAACATCAACAGCTTTTAAAACTTGAAACGAACTAAAATCTGCAAATTTCATTTTTTCTGGTCATGCCCTATCTCATCCATACCAATGATCTCCACTTTTTCCCATCTGTGTTCTCTCCCCTGACAGCTCCAGACCTTTCCATTCCCTCACTCACCACGCAGATACTTCCGTAAAACTCGTGGTTTTTTCACGCACCTGGCAAACTTTTGGTTAGGTTTTAAAAACAGAAGGAAAAAAAAAAAAATCAGGAAATTGTTTTCACTCCCAAATTCCCTGAATGCAAGAAGTGGGAAAGAGACATGTTCTTAGAAAAAACCACACAGCCTGAGGTATAAGCCTGGATCCCTGGAATAGCTTATTGTGCTGAGCAAGATGGAGCTACTCTTCCTTGTCTACTGCACAGTGAAAGAGAAGCTGAAGTGAGTTGCACTGTGCCAGAGCAAAAGCAAAGTGAAGCAGCAAGGCCCCAGGTAGCCTTTCCCTCTGATACTGAGCAAAATCTACATCGAGCCTCACTGAGTCGGAGCCCTTCTCTTTTGTTGCTCAGTTCCAGCTTGAATGATCCCAGATTTTCCCCAGATCTTCAAACACATCCCCTGACACTCCCCAGCCTTCACAGAAAAAGGAAAGCTGGCAACTTCAAGAGCAGCGGCCACTCCTCCCCGCTCGGAGGCCGCCGCACATCGCGGCTTTGATGTGGCTGACCTCCCCAGAACTGGAGAAGGCTGCTGCTTCTCAGCTCGCATTTCCCCCGAGGCCATGAATTATCCTGACAACTGACTCCTGACAGCCGACACCTCCCCGAAGGGCTCTGTCCTGCTGTGGGAACCGGCACTTCAGGGGGAAGCTTGAATGGACGGCCCGGGCTGGAAGTGGGGCACTCGGTGCTTCATGAATGTTTCTATTTTGCTGAGGGACAGCCACAGGCCAGAGGGCCTGAGCCGGAATCTGAAAGATTGAAAGTGTTTCGATGTGAGGACTCAGCTGGTCTTGTGACAAAACAGAAGCCAATTGTGAAATCTGGAAACATTTCCAAATTTCCCCAATTTCTAAATGGGCATTAAGATCAGTTCAATGTGTAACTTCAACAGGAAGCCTCCATGGGTCATTGGTTTGTGACTCCCTTTACTTCCTCTTTTGTGTCATCTTTCCAATGCATATATCGTTCACCATCCACTTCAAAGAAATAAGAATTTATAAAATTATTTTTCTTCTTTACCGGACTCTGTCCACAAAAAATTTGCAGAAATGAAAAGTGTTGTAAACAAACAGTGATCACAGTTATTTATAAAATAACTTTTTAAAAATATCTATACTTTTGTCCTGGGGAATAAAAAAATCAAACTGCATAATGAAAATTGGAAATGTTAATTTTTTTTAAAAAATTGACATGCTAAATCCACTCACATTCTGCTCCAGCTGCAAGCTTACACATGGAGAACACAGTAACACATTCAAAAGATAATTCACAATGTGTGATTTAGGGCTGGACCATTCTGTGAACCAGGGTTTTAGGTAAAGACCCTGCTGGTTTTTTCTAGTGTATTATACTGGGAAACATGCAACTGAAGAAACCCACTTGGATTATTAATTCCAGCCCATAATCATAAGTAAATCTGCATGGTGCAGGTGACTTGACAGATCAATCTATCCACGCCAGCCACATAATAGCTCCTCTAGAAAGAAAAGAATAAAAAGGCATCACCAGTGTACTGTATTAGTTTGGTCAAAAGCTCAAGATGTTCTTTAAAAGTTCAGCAACAATACATAAAACTGAAACATCTCCTTATCTGCCAACATGGCCTGGGACATGCTCCTTCTAGCCCCAGATTTCATAGCCAGTCTTATGTTGAGCAGGTGAAGTAGAGCAAAAGACCTGAGAGTGGAAATATTTTGGAGTGCCCTTGGGAGCAACCCGTCTATCAGGTGTACTGGGACTAATTCACCAACCTCAGACATTTTTCCATCAAGGAATATAAAGAAGCATTAAATAGAACATATCAAAATCTACTTCCTCATTTGAATAAATCAGCCTTATTCTGATTTATGCTGACTTACACCAGCTAAACTCATAATGAGTTTTAAATTGCTTTCTACACTGTGCTCACACAAATTAGGATATTTTACTACATTTTTACCAATATTTTTTTCCAGCAAACCGAAATGGGCTTGAGCTGTCCTTTTAAAACAATATAAATACTTTTGCATATCTCAACTTTGAGAATGTCCTCTTCTTCACTGTCACTGATGGGTAGCAAGTGATTGCAGCTGATAGTATCTGCTAGCCAGGGGATATGAATGTGCTGATCTTACTTCCAATATAAACAACAGTTGGGGCAACTTTTTGCAATGTAAATGGTTTGTTGGGTGCATTTTATGACACAGATTGTGTCATCACAAGCACTGGTCATTGTTTGCTTTTCTTTAAAATTAAGTCAAAGTATTTCACAGCATTGTTTGGCACCAAAATAAATTGGGTCCATTTGTCTATGGTCTAGGTGCAAGTGCACACGTAGGCATTTGTGCTCAGTTTGTAAAATGGATGCAGTTTTCAAGAATTCAAAAGGCCTGAACTGCATGTGAGGACTTACAGGGTTTTCTCAACAATGAAGATGATTAAATACACAGAAAAAAAATATGTAGGGTTTATGGTTTTGCTCCCCATTTACTGAGACATGCACTAACATTGTATTTTCAGGCAATTGTTTGTGTCAAGAAAAGATGGACATTTACCCTGGTTGGTTACTGTTTGCTTAAAAATTGCACTTCATTTTGTTCATATGAATTTGAGACCTGTGAAGGTGCCCAAAACAACCCCAAAACCAAGTCAGAAACTTGGATTTGAGTCTTTCTGTTTGTTTGTTTATCCATAGTAATTTTAAAAGACATTTTAAAACTGCTGTTAACTAAAGTGAACTTCACATTTCCAGTCACTGAGCTCACTGGGAGATGAAAGGATCCTCCTGGCCATTACTCAGCACTTTCCTTTAGCACTGCCCTGTCCCACCATGGAGGTTATTAACTTTTTACAAGCACTGCTCGCATCCTCTCTTTGATGGATGGTGCTAAGCTTGTACTTAGATTACAGGGTTTTCTAGCAAGGCTGTTTTGTTATTGAGGGGGAGGAAATTTTAACACAAGGTGATTTTTCATATCAACCTCTCCCTTCTCCCCATAAGAATTTCCATGGGGAAAGTGTTTCAAGGAGTTTCACACCACACCAGCCTGAGGCCTGAATGGATGGTCATGGGTGTCCCAAGCACAGGGTGCAGAGGTAGGTTTTGGACTAGTCCGCCCCTGCTTTTCCTGTCCAACTGCAAGTTACAAAGGGGGCTTTGCCCTGGGCCTTTCAATGCTGCTCTCTTGAGGTTCCCACTGGGACACAGGAAACCTGGGGTGACCCGTGGGAAGGCTGAATGAGAACAGAGAGGAAAGGGGGCAGAGAGAGGGGAAAGAAAGCACCCTTTTTCCTTTCTGAAACCGTTGCCCTTTTTCTAAGTGGAAAAAAAAAAAAAAAAGGAGAGAAGGTGGAGAGGGAGGCCAGAGGGGAAGAAATTTTCCTGCTACCTCATTACTCTCCACTCACTGTAAACTCCCAGCTGTGGCCAGCCTAGCTCCCACCCTTCTCACCCCTCTGGCCTCCGCACCTAAATTTCTCACAACCTTCTTCCCAGCTGGAAATGTAAATCAAGACACATTCAGAATTAAAAAAAAACCCAAAACAAAAACCAAACAAACATGAGTAAGAATGCCCCATTCTCCTTTACGGATTATGTAAAAACAAATATAGCTGGTCTTCACTGTCTCTAATTTTCTGTGATTTCTAGCTGAAGTTTCATGACTCATGAACTTACTTTTCTCTCTAAAAAACTTACTGGCTTTATTTTTTTTTTACTTAGTGGAAAAAAAGCTGACACCAGATGTTTCTTCAGACCCTTCCCTATCCTGAGTGAGTAAACACCAGAGACAAACAGGCTGTTCTGTCATCTTGCTCCTCTCCAGAACACCAACAGTTTTATCACTTAGCTAAGATAAAGAAATTTAAACTGCTACCAACTGCATTTCCAGCTAAAGATATGTAAGTCATCACTCTTAAAATTAAATAAAAGTTTTTGCTCGTGAATAATCCGACTGTTTATGACCAGTATGGTATGATGCACAGATACAATAAAGCTCTTGTGCTGTCTGAGCCCTTGGCTCAAATGAGTGTGTCTCCTGGCCCAGGAAAGCAACAGCCCTTTCTAACAGCCGCCTGTCAGTATTTTTAAACCTTCTCTCCTAAAATAACATGTCAATGTTTGCCTACCTGAACTTACAGGAAGACTGAATGAAAATTTGTGGGCACACCACTGTAAATGGATTTTGTCACGGTTTTTAATGATGTCATCGATTATTTATCCTGCTATGCTGAGAAACTGAGAATTGCATTTCCCCCTGCAGCCCCCTCATCTCTGAAGGCATTTTTGAACTCTTTTTTTTTTTAACACCTCTGAAAGTAAGGGGTTGAAATCGTGGAGAGCAAACTACCCCTCCTGAGGTGAGGGTGAACGTGTTGGAACCGTTCTGCCAGCTGGCATTCAAGCTTACCATGTTGCTTACGAATATATCCCAAAGTGAACCTCAAAAAAACCCACCACACAGACAATTTTAATTCCTTCCCTGTCAGTAATACCACTACATTTGTTTAGCAGCTAGGCATGGGACTGTGGCACTAGCTGGTATTTTATCTTCTGGTAAAAATCTACTTATTTTATATCAAGACATTTGAGAGAGATGAAAGAAGCTTTCAGGTCCCAAGATGTTTTTGTACTGAGACCACTACATCTGCAAATTACAGATATTTTAAACTTCTTTTCAATTACACACACATTAAATATTAGATCACTGCATGGTTAGCTAATATTATTTTAATATCACCTTTCATGTAGAAAAATGTTACTTCTACCTCAGTCTTTGCTTAGCAAGTAATTCAAAGAACAAATCTTGGGTATAGGTGTTTTCTCAGCTTGCCAAAATTATTTAAAATTAAGTTTCATTCTATCTTCGTTCAGTAGTCAGAAGATAGAGTTATGTATCTTCTGGGATCTACTGATCCATTCAAAAATAGATGCCTACTTTCACATGGACACAGGTGGGCTTTTCTTGCCACTAGGATCCTGGCGTGCCCCAGGGCAAGACCTAATCGGGTAAGGCAGTGTTTTCACTATAGGCAGTAAAACACATTTATGCATATGCGCATTTTGCAGCACGAATGGTACCCGGACATTTGCATCACAATTCCCGGAGCAGCTCTTCTGCACAACCCCAGGGGTTTGGGTTGCAGCACTGGGATGGGTGGAATGTGTTTGTGGATGGTGTGGAGGGATTTCAGACTGCAAAAGCCATCTGATACAGGTCTGGGGGACATCTGGGAGTGAGGAAAGTACTGTCTCCTACCGTCAGTGGGAAGCAGACCCTGGAGCAAACCCTCTGTAGCTGGGTTATATCTCAAGGGAAGCCAGTTGCTTCATGCTGGGAAAGGTCCTGAGTGAGAACTAATGCACAAAAACTGTGGGTGATGTGGGGAGGGGAAGCTGGGACAAGGGAGGGAGCAGGGTCACTAAAACAACCAGGAAGTCTGTCTGGAAACTGCTGTTTCAGTAGTGCCAAGATCTTCAACTTAATCTAAAATCTGATTTCTTCTTTGGTTCCCAGCAGTCTGTGCAATGCAGCCCTTCCTGTGGAAACCATGTCCCTGAGTGTGTACTTAAATAACTTGCAGAACTGAGGGGCAGCCATGGGGAGAAGGACACCTTGGACAATGATGTTTGCAAAACCTTAAAACATAACATGATAATTTTGGGGGCTGCATCAGAGCTGGGGTTTTGTGGAAGGGTGTCAAAAGCTGTTCCTTGTATTGTTTTGGTTTCCTCTGAGCTTGCCCACTTCCTTCAGTGTTTCAAGCCATCCAGATGGAACAGGGTGATAAATGGTGAGAAATTGCTTTGCAATTTAGCTACATATGGAAAACATTTTGACAAATGTATTCAGTTGTCTTTTTAAAGGTGAATGTGGAGATTTTCTAATCTTAGATGTATTTTTGGGTCTTTAGTTCAGTTTCCCAGTATAGATCTATGTCTTGATTCCACCAGAGTTAAATTTAAAATTATATTAATGTCACAGTCAGGAAAAAAATGCTTTATCCTTGCTTGTTTCACATTTCTGCACCATCAATTCACAGTAAGATGAATTTTTAAGATATAAGGTAATTTTTTTGTTGTCCTCTTCCAGGTAGGATTTTATAACAATGGCAGATAGAGACGTGAAGACTAATTCCTGTCCACTTAGACAGAATGAGCCCCATCTATGCTTCAACATACACATCCAGACCACATTGCTGCAGCTGGCACTGAATTACCTGTTGTTTCTACTTTTCTGCTGAAGGAACCAGGGTCAGACAGACCGGAAAACTCCACAGTCTGAAATGGTTTTAACTTTTGAAGGACAACAGCATTTATGTGGATGATGTAGAGCCTACAGGTCTGATAATATACTTACTCTCTAAATAGAGAGCCATTGAGCACTAGCAACTTTGGATAGAGATGCACGTTCTTTGAACATTAGTTTCCTGAGTATTTAGAAAGAGCATATTAGCAGTTAAGAGCATCATTTGGTATTGTAAAAATGTGTGGCAACCTAGTTCATAGGCAACATGAATAAGGATAAGTGAATAAGGAGAGACTTTTGTGCTAATCACCAAAACTCTGTGAGTCAGATGCAACCCATTCACTTTCTCCACTATCCAACAAAATGCCCATGCAGTGAGCAATTTCACACAATATGAGGAATCTGCTGCTGCTTTATTGTATCGCTGCATACTAGTAAAAAAAAAAAAATGTGACAAAATATTGATTTCTTTATTAACCCAAATTCTGGGATGAGTTTCAGAGTATCAGAGAAATGTCAATACTCTCTCAAGGAGTGTTAACACAGTGGAAGTGTTGTCCAGGCATAGTTGCTCTGGAAATTCATGCTGTTGCTTCATTCTTTGTCATTTCAGGGGATGCTGGCTCTTACTATGTGGGGAGAGGAAGTTTTTCTCTTGTTGAAGGTTGCATGGTGTTTTTGAGCACTCTCGGATGTCCACCCTAGCATGCAGGACAATGTCACATGCAATTAGTGCATCCATGCAAAACATGGCCACAGGCCATGAAGAAGTAGTGGGAATACCCATCCATGTTTTGTAGGAACCCTATTTTGCATGTCCAAACCTGAGGATAGTCTCAGGCGTTTTGTGGGGTCTTCTATACTGAAACAGGGTGTCTCAGGAAGTGAATACACTGAAGAGCATTCAGGACAAAATTACTTGTCTCCGGCATTATCAGTCTTAATGTTGGTACTTTCTAGAGAAGATTTAGTTTAAATATACAAAATAAGATACTATAAATCAGCCTTATGATATTTATATGTTTTCCTTGTGAGATTCATTAAGTCTGTTTCTTGTATCATCTTGTCTTCTCTCAGTCAGCCTTAATTTTCCAGATGCGGTTGACACACAGTTAATCCAAACACTTCAGATTTCTGTTACGAAGACATTACCTTACAGAATTTCTAACTGCAGAGATGACTGTATTTAACTAATTTCAAGGTTTCAGATTTAGGGGGTTATGAGAAGTATGGTCCACACATGCAATATCTTCCTTCAGGATGTCTGAGGTTACGTTAATTAATCAAGCATCCAGGAGAGGAAACATTAATCATTTGTCTCTGTACATTGCTGGGATTATTCCAAAACCTCCTTCCTTTTCTCTGTCAATATAAATAAAATAAAGAGAGAAGAGGAAAGTTTAACATATGGTCAGAGATAGAGAGCATGTCCTTTTCTCCAGAAGCATACATCAAAAGATTTGCAGAGATTGGGCTGATTCATCGGCAACGCTCTTAGGCCAATATAAGGCCAAGGATGTGAGTCAGTCATAAGCAATGTGACTTTAGCCTTCCATAAACAATTTTTACAGATGATACAATAAATTTATATTTTCCTTGCTTTCTCCCCCATTCAATAGTCTGCTATACTCCCTTTATAGCATTTCCTTTTGCCCTTATCTCCAAGTCAGTAGAAAGAGCCACGGGTGTAAAAACCTGAAAATCTCCATTCTTGAGCAGAGTCCAGGAATCAAACTCAAAAAGCCATATCATGAACCTGGATGCAAGCAAAATGTTTTGTCAAATCAGTGTCCTTAGGGTTCACATTCATCGTGTTGATAACATGAGGGAACTGATAATGTTATGATGTTCTTGAGGCACGTTGTCTGTTCATGTCAGACACAGATGAAGTTTTCCAGAAGAAACACAGCTAGGTAAGAATAAGATTGGCAGTTCTTTGAAAGATCAAGCTGAATGCCATCTGCCTAGAGAATTTTTTCATCTAAAACTAACAGTCATACTCTGTTCTCAGCTACATGAGAGAAGCCCAGGTTACTACAGCTAAACCAGTGGAGCTGCTCAAAATTGTTAGTGGTGTTGATGTACTTTATTTCCGGGAAAGTGCTGGGAACCTTTTATTCATTCCCTTCTATTCTCTTGATATGCTCAATTTCCAACTAGTCCTTCTTTGTTCACCTTTTCAAACTACAGGCAGTAATCCAGGTTTTCCATGCTTTAGGGAATTTAAAATACCACAAGAATCTAAGCCATCTGATCTTCTTTTCTTAAATCTGAGTGACACCATCTGTGTGAGTTTGTTTTCTACTGCACTGTTTGGAAGAGGTAAGGTATCCTGAATTTATCTTGGTGTCTAGAATTGCATGGTCTAAGTTAGTCATAGGCCAAGAAGATCGGTCAAAGTCATGGTGGAGACATGCAGTGTATCACAGTTCTATAGCTTTCTTACATTAAGCTTCTTTCCCAGACATACAAAGAAAGGAGAGTAACAGAAACCTGGGGACAAAGGATTTTTTCCTGCTCTCTGTGGAACTACAATGAATTAGAAGAATAAATATTAAATAATTAAAAGGAACAACAGGCTTTGAAGGAACAATGTCCTCATGATCAAAAGGCTGCATCATAGCCTAAGCTAAAGAGTTTTTCTATTTATACTCATTAAGTTTAGCCACTGGGGTTTGCTTTTGTTAAAAAAAATGTTCTATGTCCCTGAAGGATAAAACCATGTGGGAAAAGAGCATGAGATTTTTGTTCTACTCTGGAATTGCTGCACCCTTGTACAAGAGAGTGAACCTTTCCTCAAGTGTGTTCCATAATCACTGGGCCATTCTCTTGGTTTCAGTGGTTCCCTGAGGCATCCAGTCCACATCAGCAGTCAATGTGCCTTTGCAAAGGAATAAAGGTGGTTCCATTAGTCAAGACCCCCAAGCCACACTGAAGCAGCAGCATGCCAAAGTGCACAGATGCTAGTAAATGTATGCATAATTCCAGTATTGTTTCAGAAAAATGTAGTGTAACTCATTACCTTTCCTTCATAAAGAGAAAATGCCTTGAAAAATAGAAAACAAACACATGACTTTAATTGGAACTGCTGATTTTGGTGTTACTTGTAAGGAAGAAGTCAGATCACACTGGAAACAGCATGGATTTCTTCTCATTTGATTCACAAGTCTAGAGGAGAAAGGAAGGGTTTATCACCTCACGTAAGAAATTTGGAGCTTTCAAAATAAAATACAAATCTCCATTTAAATTTTTTGTGTTAGTGAATTCTTTTCAGTACGACATATGGATAGAAAGGACTTTTTAGTTAGTATTGTTTTGGAACAAAAAAATAGCCATATTTTAGTAAGCAATTTTGGAAATAACCCCACTTTTGCATAAATCTCTGTCCTGCCTCATCCTGTTTTACAGAGTTCCCTTTCTGTGCAGATTCTGGCAGAAGTCAGCTTGCTAATTCCCAATGACTTGAATTAGCCACAGATGGTTCTTATAGAGCTGCTAAAACATTTGACTCCCTTAATTGGCCAAGAATATGTTTACTTTTACAAATGGCTTGCTTAGAAAATTCCCAAGGAATAACCTACACATTGAAATAATTTTTGCAGTAGATCCAGCCTCTTTTGCTTCAGTTTTGGGAAGCTTCATGTGAAGGCAGTGCCTGCGTGCATGTGCCTGCATGCTTAGATATAGGGAACCACACCAACAGATGCTTTCAGGGGACAGGAGGCAGAATTGAGATGTCTAAGTGTAAAACTACAACTAAACTAAACTTGCCTAGCCCGGCAGGAGATAAGAGCCCCAACCAGCGATCATTTCCCCCGTGACGTTCACTAGGTGCCTTCAGTGCTTAACAGCCTGGCCTGCTGCTATCCCTGCAGAGCTGAACATTTTGGTACCTTTCCTATGACTGCAGTCCTTTGAGACTTGCAAACTGGACAGTCCTACACTCATGTCCCCAGAGGTCCAGTCTAGCCGGTGTTTCCTGGAAAAGTTGGATGTGTTGTGACAGCACTCACTTCTACACAAAGCACAGCCAGCCTTGGATGAATCCTGCACCTGGAAGGGAAGCAGAACTGTTACTTTTACCTAACAATTTAGAGGTTTAAAGCATGTACCCAGGAATCTGAAGCTCAAGGCTTTACTCCTCCTCAGCCAAAGGCAGTTCCAGCTCTGATCTGCAAGTCCTCATGGGAGCACAGGGAGGGAACATCCTCCTCTCAGTATGTCAGAAGTGGTGTGGCTGAAAAAGACAGAATCAAAGGGGCAGGAATAGAGTGAGCCAGAAATGGGTGATGTTGTCTTTGTCTCTGGGAAGCACAGACTTCAGGCTGCACAGCATAGTAAAGATCTCAGAGAACATTAATATTTTTAACCTAGAACCACAGTGAGGGAAGTTACCCCCAACACCTAACTACTGTCTTTCTGCTGTCTCAGCTGCTGATCAACACCCTTCATTTTAGACAGAAGACTTCAGGTAAGCACTTCTCAGTTTGAAGGACACTTGCTAGAATTTCAGTTGGCAAATTAAAAACAAATTCTTGGAAATAAATTTTCTCATGAGATCTAAGAACAAAAGCAAAATAACAGAGCCATGTAACCTAACATTTTCTCGTCTTTAAATCAGAACCGTGTAACCTACATTTCCTTGTCTTTAAACTCAGATGTGTATCAATTATTTCCTTATTTATTAAAAATTTATTAAAACAAGGGGCAGCCTGGAACATCTTAAAGAGTGCAGTGACTTAATTCCATTCTTCCATATGAAGGACAGAAATTAATTATTTTTATATACAAGAGCAAAGCAAAAAAGTGTATCCACAAATTGTTTTTCATCATAAGGATTTTACTGATGGCTTCTAAGTCACTAATTGTACTTGCAAATGAATTTCCTCCCACTACAATGGAAAGAGATTAGTTATTAAAATTTGGCATATTAATATAAATTATGTCTGTGGTGCTTTCTAAAGTAAATTGAATATGCTTTTGATGTTGTATGTAGAGTTGGAAGTGTTTCAACCTGCCCATTTCTCTAACAGACTGAGAAAGACATTAAAATGTCTGTACAGTCATGAAGCTAAGGGCACAGTGACAGGCACTAGGGAAGATTCTATAAAAACTGAGGTTTCTGATCTACATCTCTTTTTAATCAATGGAAGAATTATGTAAAAGCTAATCAGACTTCTAAAATTAACCAAACTGCATTTGTATGAAGACTTTCAAGAGTTTTTGTCAGCTCAGCTCATTTTGAAAGTTAATTTCATAAAATCATAGAATTGTTTAAATTGGAAAAGTCCCTTAATATCGTCAAGTCCAATTCTTAACCCAGCACTGACTAATCCAGCAGTAAACCATGTCCCTAAGTGCCACAACTTCATGTCTTTTAAATACCTCCAAGGATGGTGACTCCACCACTTCCCTGGGCAGCCTGTTCCAAAGCTTGACAGCCCTTGCCATGAACAATCTTTTCCTAAGGTCCAATCTAAACCTCCTGTGGTGCAACCTGAGGCTGTTCCTTCCTGTCTTCTCATTGTGACCTAGGCAGAAGAGCCAGACCCCCACTCTGCTACAACTTCCTTTCAGGGAGTTGTAGAGAGTGATAAGATGCTCCTGGAGCCTCCTTTTCTCCAGGCTGAGCTCCCCCAGCTCCATCAGCTGCTCCTCACAGGACTTGTGCTTCAGACCCTTCCCCAGCTCCATTGCTCTCCTTTGTGGATACCTTTGCAATTTCAGAAATCTTCTTCTATTTTCTACCTGTTTCAGTTAAATAGGTAACTTCACTAGAAGAATCATCTTTTCTATGAGACCTCATTCTGTATCCAGAAGCAGTTAGAACAGTGCTTTTTCTCACAAAAAAATATATTTTTCCTTCACAGGGAAATAACTTGCTAATGACCTTTATGAGGTAAAAAATTTCTCCAGTGTACCTGAGGACCTTACTACATGTTGGATTTCTTTGAAAGAGGAAGCTCATAAATCATTCTCCCATGTTATATATCTATAATACATCTATATGTGTGGATTTAATTAGCAAGAATGTAAAACTTACATTGAGTACTGTAGTACTTAGTCCTACAATGCTCAGCCTGAAAAGCTATTTTTAAATTTATTACTTAGAAAGTGTATAATCTGGATTTCCATCTCAAAAATATAATTTATACATGGAAGTCACAGGTAATCTGTGAAAAAATTAGCAATACTCAGAAACTGAGTAATGTTGTCCCAGATCCAATTTTGAATTAAACTTTTCCTTGAAACTAGAAGATGTTAACTATGCATTTGATAAAAACTTAAATCATATTTTCCAGAGAGGGAAACAGAGGGAAAAGAAGCATATGGAGGTCAGTCTGGGTGTGACACCCATTACCACATAGATCTAATTCCCATTAGTCATTTCAGTGTATATTTTTTTTACTTCTAACAGGTTGACGCTTTGAGTGCTTGTGTACATTGTGGGAAAGGAAAGGGAAGAGAAAAAGGAAGAGGAAAAAGATGAAGGAAGGCAAGAGGAAAGGGAAGAGGAAAGGGAAGGAAAGGGGAAAGGAGGGGAGGGACTGCAAGAATACACACTGTCTCTGGAAAACGGCAAGATGGACGAATAGCATACAGCATGCAAATAACCTTCTTACAGTTCCTGGGCCCTCAGAGGCACAGTTCTTAACTGGGCAGGTGTACTGACTCTTTGTTAGTTGCTGTCAGGGATCCTGAGCTTACACAGAGTTGTTGGGTACTTTTGAAATGTGATCTTTATACTGCTAATGTGATAACTAGATGATGGCCATCTCTTATTCCCAGTTTTCCTCCATTTTCCCACCAGAAAGGTGGACCCCCATTCCCAATCTGGGCAGAGAAACGATGCCTTCACTGAAAGGTTTTAGACGTATCCATGAAGAGAAGGTATCTGCTTTGCAGGACAGCTCAGAGAAATTTCTCAAGGGACAAGAAAAATGGCAGAAAGCACAGTGATGTCAGAGTGGCATGCTGCCACTGAAATGGGTGATGATATGGGAAAGAGCAGACTCACCGAAATCATCTGCAGGGGTGCACAAACTGGGACAAAAAGAACTGTGGGAGGATTTAAATAACCTTGTCAAGGTTATTGCATGTGTGCACCTCTGCCTTCACCTCTAGATCTGTCAAGAAAAAATAAGAATATCTTTAAACCATATTCCACAGAAACATCACAATTCTATAGGGTGCTGTAGACAGACAGCCCAGTGTGAGAGTCCTGGGCCTGCTCAGCACATCCAGAGATGAACTGGGGGAGGCCTGGAAAGAAAATCCTGCCATTCCTCCTGCTTTGGTCCAATTCATGGGCGGGAGGACACAACCATGGGATTTAGTAGTGGCACGAGCCACCCCAAGAACCTCCTTTTTCCCCATTTTAGTTTCAAATGAGAGAGTGCATTTTACAAAGGGAGACTGATCACAACAATGATCTGAAATAATGCTTTTGACTTTAACCTTCCCCCTCCTGAATTTGCTTTACCCATTTGTTGTGCTTTATCATTGATCTACAACAAGAACCTTTAGCAGCAGGACATCACCTTCTTCCTGCACCTTGTGCAACACTAAGCAACTGTAATATTGATAATATCAGATTTTGGGTGGCCTGAGCACTCTTTTGGTTTTCATGAAAGGGGTAATTAAGCAACTTCTGTAGAGTCAAAACTTGGAAACAACTGAAGTCGCTGCCCAAGGCAAGTGGGCCAATCATGCCACAGCTGGACTATGAACAGTGTATTAACTCTGCTTCCCTGTAGGAAAGCAGCAGAGTATGAGTATGGGTTTTCAGGGATCACAGAGCCATGAGAAGCAGCTGCAGGAGGTAATCTGGCCAAAAGGATAGGCAGAGATTTGCTTCTGCCTTCTCATTGGAAGTAAACTAGATGACAGCAAAGATGATGCCTTGTGCATGATACCAAGGTTTCCTCCTAAAGAGGAAAAAAAACCCCAAAATAGCCCTGAGAGTTCCTGTAACATGTTCATGACACAAGCAGTGGAAAGGCTCTGAGGGGGTCTGTAAGAGTTAATGGATTAATTTTTAAACAGTTTGAGATCTTGCCCTAATGCTCAGAGGGAAGCTCAGAACACTTGCTCTGCATTTATTTGCAACTCTCTAAATAAAGACCAGAGTTCCAGGTCTTGAATTTCACACATTAATCCACAGGGACCTCCAACCCAGACAGATGGCTCTGAGGCAGCAAGGAAAATAGTTCTTTGCTATTTTTCAGCTCTATCTGATTAGGTGGATTTCCACGGTATGAGCAACCTTACAGTGAAAGAACAGTCACTTCTTTGGAAAACAGCTACAAGCAAAACTTAGATACACTCTGTTAGGAAAAAAGGTAGTGTCTGTCTGCGACCACCAAGAGGACTAAATCTGAGCTGATTTGGGTTCTGTTTCCCACAGTGAGAGAGTGGGAAAATTATCTTCCCTTGCTCCTGGGATAGAAATGGTATTGGATGAATCAGCCTCTTACAAGAACTTTTTGGACAGAATACAGGAAAATCTTCATATGATTTGAATTTGGTTAACTCACAAGCGTTATTGTTTTATGTTGTTGGCAAACATCGTATCATTAATAATAGGATCTGCCAAATGCTACTACTTTATGGGACCTATGACAGTTGAATCTATGCCTCAGTAGCTTAGAGACTCACACACCTGTTAACAGACCTCATCCTGCCCAGCAGCAGAGACCTTGTCCATGGGAGCAGAGTGTCTTCAACTTCCACAGCCAGGCCAGTGTAGGGCTCTCAGCACTTTGCAGGACTGATTTTTATATTTCTGTCCTTTCCAGCAGACCCCTGGGGTATTGAAAAGAGCCAATAAACAAAACAAAACAATGCAAAAGCCAACAAGCAAAAAAGACCAGCAGTTGCTGAATATGCTGACCAACATTTGCACTGGTTCTGCTAATGTGCCCCTGAAATTTCCTGCATGACCTGCTGTGGAAATGCAAAAAAACAAAAAAGGTTTTATTTTTCCAAATATTAGGGAATATTTTCTTTGGCTTTACTCTATATGCATCATCATTCTTCACATCCTACATTTCAGAGCATGGTTTAAACAAGATTTGCCTGGGGAATATTTCACTTACTTACTCTGAGATTTGAGCTTTTATTGGACAGAATAATTTAGGTTGGAAAAATCCTCTAAGATCTTTGAGTCCAACCATTAACATAATACTGCCTAGATCCTAAGGATCAGGTGCATTTAGCAGGGTGTTTCCATTTTCTCTGTGAACATGGTGTGCAACATTGCTTACTGATCATTACCTGCTGCCAGCATCCTTATCCTTACTTACTGAGTCTGTACAAGAGAGTCATGTGAAATTGTTTTTCCCAGGCTGTGGCAGGCTTTGGGGTTATGACAGAATAGCTTGAATTTCAAACTGTGGGTTGAAATCACAGCATCACGCAGGGTTGAGACCTTCTGGGCTCAGTAAGCTGTGATCTACTCCAACTGCAGGCCCTCTCCACCATCAAGGGATTGTATGTACAGATCCCATTTATGGGCAGCAGCTGAAGTCATTCCAGCGCTTAATTTGGAAAACCGACTCATTACCATGCAGCTTGTGCCATGCATGCTGCTGCTCTCATAAGCCTTATTTTAAATTTGTCATTCTTGGCTATCAGCAAAAGAACAGAAGTGCAGCACGCAGAGCAGAATAAACTCTGTACTCCAAGTTCTGGGCAAAGCTGCTACAGAATGTATGAAAAAATGTAAGAAGTACTATAGCCAGTCAAATCAAAAGCCTGTCTAGCCAAGTATCCTGTCTCTGATAGTGATTATTAGCAGATACTGAAACAAAAGTATGAGAATTAGGGTATATAGAGCCCTTTTACTGCCTTCCAGCCTCTAAAAATCAACAGTGTAGAGATTTCCTGAGACTGAAATTACATCCAGAGCATAGTATCTAATAGTCAACAAAGCACTCATCCTCCATTAATGTGTCAAACCCTTTTGGCATTTATTTATTAAATTTATTTTGCCACAATGTAACTACAGGCCACACAAAGTTTTCCTTTTTTGCCTATTTTTAGCTGTGCCTGACAATTTTATTGGGTGCCCCCAAAGCCCCAAAGATTTTATGTTCTGAGAGACTGTGAGCAATCAGTGTGATCAGTCCCTGTTTGTTTTCCCTGCACCAGCCAGGGTTTATGGAACTGTGCTATATTCTGCCTCCATTATCATTTTTCCAAACTGAGAAACCCTATGATTTAGCAAAACAGAGACATGCCAAAAAGGAAAAGGGACTTGTGGTAGGAGCAGCTGTGGAGCAGTTTCTGGAGGCAGGACTTGGTCCAGACATCTTCTCACCCACACTGTAGACCTGTGAAGTTGAAGAACAGATACTGTGTCCTGGCATCAAGGAAGCATCAGGCTCAAGTGTCAGAGTAAGAAAAGCCAAGGACTATTCCTGCTCTGCAACTCTGACATTTCTCCCCAGGGCCACTAAGATATGAAGGTGGATGGCAATTTTCACCTAAGGGTGGCATGAGAACCCATCTGCCACAAGGCAGTAAAAAAAGAAAGGAGATGTCACCATCTTTGATGTATGTGACTGCCTGTGTTGAAGGGCTTAAGGAAGTTGGGCAGCTGAGCGGCTGAGGACGGGGAGAATTTTCTGTGTGATTTCACAGGGAAGTCTTAAAAACTTAAAAACCTGACCAGGAATATCAGGTTGATGATGCTTTTTATGAGCAGAGGACAATGATTCTAAACACAGTATTTAGTGTCGGGGGGGGGCGGGGGAGGTGCTGAGGATCTGAACTGCTGGGTGAGAAAGGAAATAGATCATAAGTTGTGTGCAAGTTTGGAGAAGGGGCTGCACAAACTAGTTTGACATGATGGGAGTAAAAATTCACCTTGGTCTGATAATAAGGCACAGAGAAAATAGAGGATGAGTCTCTGAAAAGAGAGTTCACAACTCTTAAAAAAATGAGGAGGCAAATAGAAAATACCAAGTCTCAAAAAGAAAGTCCAGAAAACTTTGAGTCCATGGCTGAAATTTCATGGTGCTACAGCCAGAGCAAAAGACAACGGAGACAGGAGGGATGTAGAAAGCTCCTGCGTGTAAGGTGGGAGTTGTTCCTGGGAACAATAGTAATAATATGAGCACAGCCTGTCCCAAAGCAGAGAAAGGGTAGGAAAGCAAGCAAGAGATCAGCTTTTCTGACCCTTACCTTTACTGACCTTAACAGGTTTTACTACAACTATAGATAAAATTAGGCCTTTATAGGAAAACCTCTTTTCCCTCTTCTCATCTCAGGTCTGGTTCTGAGTCATAAACTCATAAACTTGCAGCTTCAGCTTCAGTCCTTTTCACAAAGAGCTAGTTATAATATAGGCCTGTAAGGTCATTAAACCCAAGTGTATGTGGAGGAGATAAACAGCAACAAGCACGTTGCCAGAACTAAAAGCCTGTACAGATACATATAACATTGTTCTGACTTTGCAGAAAAGTGAGGTGTAAAAGGAAAAGATGTCCAAATGTAATTATTTATCACCTTGTGTACAAGATGAGAGATGAGTCTTTTTTACCACATGGATAGGACGGGCCATGGGAGGGGTGATGCCAGAGTTACATGTGCACATGAAAAATCCAAGGAAACAAGGAAGCCACAGCCTCAAGTCTGAGGCAGCCACCCTGGTGCCCCTTCCCGCTGTTGTCAGAGCTGCCTCCAGAATGAGCAGAGCCAGGGCATAACGCCCCAGGTCTGCTGGCCAGGAACAGCCTGTTCTGCAGTGTCACACTAAAAACCTTGCCTGCACCACAATCCATCATTGAGGATTTTCTGACTGTTCGTGGAAACGACTCCCTCACTCACAGATTTCAAACAAAAACCATCATCAGTGCGAACTGGCGGCCAGAGCACATGTTTTCATTAATCAAGATGTTAATCATGGAACCACCAAGAGCTCTGCCAGACAAATAAACATACTCAAGAGATCCAGGGCTAGTAAACTTTGCCCTTTGTATGACTGCTTTTTCCATGATTCTTTGTCTAATTGGGTTCAACAGCAAGCCTCCCTATGATAACTTGCATCAGTGGCTTTTTTTACATAGAAAATAGTGCCTAGAGAGCTGCTTGTCTTAACTTTAGGATATTGCCTGCTAAGAATTGAGTGCTTAATTTGACAAAAAATAATAGATGATACCCTAATCTGGAAATAGTGTTACAAAAGGAACTGCAGCCTCGTGACCTTTAGCCCTAAATCCTGTAAGTTTGGGCAGGATGTCTTGTTAACAATTGAAAGCAGTGAAAGCTGCTTTCTCACTCACAAGTTTTCTCACTGCTCCTCTGCCCTGCTCCTAGCCTGTGAGCTCAACCCTACGAAAATAAACCTATCTCCTTCATTCAGTGCCACTCCTTGATCTGTGATTGGAAATGGTTTAACTAAAAGTCCCAGTCTGGGCATTCCTGTTCTCAGTGCTACTGCAGGTTGCCCTGCCCACCTCTACATGAGCAATATAGATCTGTACAGCAATGCTAACAGTTTTGAAATACACTCTGTAGATCAATAAGGTTTGTAAAATACTTATTCTCCTGGTAGGAGTAACTTGTGGTCTGTATTCTTGATTTTTTGGAATAAGCTTTTTAGCATCTATCTCAAGGTCATGGTGCCTGAGACCCCTGGAGGCTGCAATGTAATTAGCCATTGTATTTACAGGCATTGTGGTCTCTTTCCTTTAGCCATTTTCTCTGCTAAAACCTATGAAAACCACCTTCCCTACAATTTCTATTCCAGAGTATTTGATTCCACTTTGCTGTAGCAAGGAGAAGACAGAAGATTTGATCTCTTCTCTTGTTGTTGCCCTCTCTTTGGTACAGCTACACAGTAAACATCTCTTGGCCTAGAGATTTGCAGCTCTGATTTGCTCTCCTCTCCCTGACAAGGCCCAGGGAGAGGAGAGTAAGACTTGGTCAGGGGCTGCCTGAGCCAGAGTAGATACTGTGCTAACTCCTGATCCGTGTCTTTATTGGAGTGGTGTGTCCAGTGAAGATACAGGAAGTATTTATAGATGGTGGAAGGACCAGATGAAAACAATAATACTTATTTGATTAAAAAGGAATAAATTAAAGACTCAGTTTCATTTCGTATTGTTAAGGAATTGAGACGTGGAAAGCACGAGAGGTCAGACAAGCCCCCAGAACAGCTCCCAGCTCTGTCAGAAGCATCTTCATGAGGATATTGTCAGCTCAGTAAGTGATCTAAGTCCTGCCTAAAGTAGCAGTGTCCTACAGGCATTTAAAAGAATGTTGAAAAATCTTCCTGTGTCCCATCTGCTGTTCCCCACCTCAAAAGAGAGACACTGAAGCTTAGGCCTGTTTTAGAGTTGTCCTCCCTGTGTCCCCAGTGTTGCTCATGAGCTGACTGCTTGTTCTCCCTTCTCTCATCCATTTTTCCCTACTGTCTCACCCGCAAATGTCAGCACTTCCTGTAGTTTCCAGAAGTTCTTATTTCTCAGCTAAGAATGATTCCATAGACAAATCCTGGCCAGCATTACCCAGGATCAGGTTTTCATGTATGTGACCTGCTTCAGGGCTATATGAATGAACACTGTGCAAGTATTTGACTTATGGAGGAAATACACAAACCTGCTCAGATAAAACAAGACTTGCTCAGTGAGGTCTGTGCTATTTTAAGTTCAAGATCTAAATTAATGGCCAGCTGAATATGACTGGAGTCAGCAGAAACGTCCCTGATGAACCAGCCTCATCTTCTGCCTGAGATGGATTTAGCTAATCCTCCCATCCAGGCATTTTTCTCACCAATGAGCAGAGTGTTTTGCTGTAGAGCATCATTCCTCTAAGATTCTTCACAGATCTTCAAAACAAAATACTGTCTTAGGACTAAGCTGAATTTCACTCCTGTTGGGAGGAGTGAAAATAGTGGAGGGAGACAAAGGTGGAAAATCCAAAGCTAATGTCATAGCTTTGAAGAGCAGGCATCCAACTCAGTTTTGTGGCCACCACGTGTTTGTGGGCTGCATGATTCAGATCTGGTTGGCTCTGGTGTCTTTAGGCCACTGAGACAGGTTGGGCAGGGCACGATGTCAATATTCCCCAAGCAGTGTATGGAGCACCCGTAGCAATGTATCACATCACTGACTTGTCCAAATACCTCCAGAACAAAGAGACAAAAAACTGGCCATGCCAATACAGTGCTCATCAGCTTCCAACTTCCAACCTTTTTGGCTCCCATACTTGGAAATCAGTTGAGCATGAAGTTACAACAAATTCCTGATTTAAGCTGTTGAAAATCAAGAAATGACAGAGCGGTTTTCTGGACTAACCACAGCTGCCTGCTTTTGGTTTTTTCCCTTACAGTAAAATGAGAAGAAATGGTAGGCAATTTTTAATTTGACATGTTCCTCCTATCTTTTCAGTTCACTACTATTAACTATAGAACAGTTACAACATAAGAAATTAACTAAGCAGGGGACGGTGCTTTGCAGTTGGAAATGATCTGATCACATTGATTAGGACAAGCAAAGCCAGTCTAGTATTCAACAAAGCATGCACGCATTTTTCCTCTGCCTAATTTCTTGTGCTTGTTCACAAAGCTGTTTGCTTCTGATTGTAGGCAATGCTCCCCACCAAATGTAGAATCAAACAAAAAAATAAACATCACCTCAAGCTGTTACCAGAACAAATTACAATTTACTCATGTTTCTTTCTCAGATATTCTCCTTGTTCATTACAGAGCTGTCTGGATACAAAAAAAAAACCTGTAGAGAGAAACATTTTTCAAAGGTTAGTTTAAACAGGTCAATGAATGAACAGGAGGGAAACATAGGGTCTGCTTGTGCTCTCTGTTGCTGCATGTAACAGCATTCTGAAGTATTAAATTAACTGTTAAAACCACATTTAGCAAACTTCACTCTCCATCAATGCCCAATACTCTTCAACTCTGCAATCCTGATTCAAGGCAGTGCAAAAGTTTCCCTGCAGAAGAGCCAAGACCTGTTGTCTCAGTAATCCAGGGGAGTCTTTTCTTTAAATTGTGGTTTTAGAGGTGGACCTTTAGCTGAGACTGTCTCTATAGAGCTTCCCTCCCATACCCTGACAGGTCTATCCTGTAGGCTTGCTCACCTCATTTCTCTGCCAGTAATATGATAAGAACAATAAATAATAAGGCTAAAAGAGGCACCTCAGTTTGCTGAATGAGCTTTTTATCATTTAAATTAAAAGCTTAACTTATAGTCACAAATGGCTTAAATATTTAGCCAAAGTAATACTTCAAAAACTACTCCTTCCTTAAACCTATGAGGTAATTCATAAGATATTGTCATTTGGGAACCAGAATAAATGTTATGAAAGTCAAAAGATGTCAAATCTTGAAGGCAATGGAATAGCCTAAAATTAATTCCAGTAATGAATTTTGATACAATGATTTCTAACATGTCTCTTTGGAGCGATAAACAACCTGACTTCGAAACCAACTCAAAATCCAATATTCAATACATTTATGAGTAACCACATGGTAAAATGACAGCCAGTTTGTTTCAGTCCTGGAGTCTGCCTCAGCATAGCTGCTTGTGCTAAACTTTTCAGTTCTTTCTTAGCAGGATTGCTGGAAAATTGCCAGTTACAGAAATCTCTGGCAGTTGTGAAGTGCAGCTGTGGCTATCTGCTTAATTTTCCATAAAATTAATTTGCATCAGGCAATCTCCAACATATACTGAGTAAAACACACACAGGTACATGTTTCAAAAGTACTATGGTGATCTCACCTGCACCATATGAATCATTTAATACATTTTTATTGACATGACAAATAACCTAAGGCCAGTGATTGTGGTTTTTAACTACTTCAGAGTACATGTGAACTTTTTGACTGTGTAGCCAAAAAGAGAAATAAAGAAAATGAATGTTATGTAATTTTTTTGCAGTCAAAGCCTGTAAGTGAAAATGGATAACTGGCATGTGTCAGGTCTTTTAGTGATAGGAATCCACCTCACCCAGTACACAAAAATGAACTATAAATATATTTTAAAATTATTAATTCAGTGAAGTCTTTGGAGCTTGCAAATGTTCAGGGGAAAGGAAGAAATGGAAAAAAAAATCATTTTTTTGTCAACTTCCAAATCTTCTGCCAATCTTTAGCTCATAGTACGAGCATGAAATTAGCTACAGAATAAATTGGCCACTTCCACCTGTACATTTATTGTAACTGATTTAAGCATTATTTAATAATTTTCTCTCTTTATTTAACCAGGCCTATACTTCAACCAGCATAGAGGTTTAGTTAAAATTGCAATTTCTTCTGTGTCGTGCATATATAAAAACTTTAACACAAACACAGGCTGTATCAGCACTAAAGTGTCATAGCCAATACTGTCAGCTCTCTATTATCCAGGCTAATGGGAGGCTGGAAATAGCTCCCCATACACGGGATCTCTGTCCCTGCACCCTCCTCTGGCTGGACATACATTGCATGGTGCCGCAGTTGTGCTTCTGGCAAGTTTTACCTACTGGGAGTCAAACTGAATGTGTGCACCCATCCTGCAACCAGGGCCAGCTGCTGCCCACTCACAGCACCACCCTGTCCGTGTGGTACTGAAGTTGCACCAAAAAGTCCCACTGAACTCAAGCTCAAGCTGGCCCTCAGCATGGCTGCTCACATGCTTTCGCATCCATGACATGGATCAGACCATTTAATTAAAAATTTTGTTTACAAGAGGTTGGTTTATTTACCTGGGGAACTGTTACAACTTGCATCTACACAAGGAAGGTGTGCTGGTGCAGCAGAGCAGTGTCAAGGCTACAGTAAATCATTTGAAGTCCTGAATACCTTTGTTTATTTTGCCTGGATATGTTTCATTGATCTGATTCACTTGTGAGTGTTTGATTCATCCTGTCTTCATCTGTTAAGGCTTTGATCTAGTCTATACTGCTTGTCCTGCCCCATCCATGTATAAAAGAGTTTGAAAAAGTTTACCCTGAACACACGGTTACTCAACTACAGCTATTGAGAAGAAGAGGGATTGCTAAACACTTGGTAATTCGCTTTGGCTTCCCCTTTTACTGCTATTCAGCTGGTCCTTCTATCCATCTCAGCTACAAGTACAGAACAGTTGTTTTATACTGTATGACTTTTTTCAAACTTGGTAGATTATCTCGATTCACAACATCTGTCTTGCATGTGATGGTGCTCAAAGCAAGAGAAGCAGGATAGTTTGATGAGGTTGTGTTTCTGTCAAGATGTTCTTTGCAAAAAGGATGAGTATTTTTGTTCTAAAGAAATATTTTGATGACCTATGGTATCACAGAGGGAGTTCAAGGAAGCTATTAATATGTATTTTTAATAGACAGCAGCTTTCCAGGATGTGCATCTGTTCAAACATACCATTTAGTCTATAGAGATGGGCTAACACAGACCACTGTGCATCAGCAGAGGCTGGGAGTCCTCAGTGAGATGTGTCTACTGCATTTATCATCCATTGTTAAACAGATGAGCTATGATATCAGAAGTTCAAGAGCTGAAATCGCCAAGATTTAAGGTAACTAACTTCCTCACTTTCTTACGTATTTATATTCACTTCATATTAATAGGGGATTAATTCAGTTGAGAAAAGAGAAGTGCCACAGGGTATTTTTCATGGCCTTCTGCTGCTTCTCCAGAAGCATTGGGTCTGTCATCTTTATACTGGACACACTACAACCTCTCACATGGCACTGGGTGCTTAGGCATAGGAAGTTACACTTAGATATCAGCCTAGGTTCTACAGAAACCCAGAAATTCAGCTTTGAAATAACAAGTTCCTGGAGGAAAAAAGAGATCTAGGAATTGCAATACTGAGCATAGCAACACTACAAATTTAGGCACCCTTTTTAGGATTTATTCTACACGACTTTGGGAATGTAACTGAACCATGTAGATTTCAAGGCCATTTCCTGCAAATTCTCTCTGCAGTTAATGGAAAGAGGCCAGGCACCTTCAGAGATGACAAAGACCTTACATGTAGATGACACATGTTGCCCATCTGAACTGTACAGTCATTAGTTTCTTACTGTAAATGCCACTGTCAAAAGAGTAAAATTAGGTGGGATGGGCCTAGGGCCTGGTCATGCTGTATGACACAACCACGGTACAGGGACCTTGACTCCCTCTCATGGGGAAAGGTGGTCTGTAGAAGCCAGCAAGTGGAAATGTCTTTGAGCAAGGCAGGAGAAATTCAAGTAATGCAGAGGTGGTTTGCAAAATGCCATGGGAGCAGCACTCATGGCCTCATACTCTTCTCTGAAGACAGACATTTGCCTAAAGGTCTAAGGAGGTTTCGGCTGTAGCTACCACCCCTTGTCTGGGGGTGCAAACAGCTGGTTATGCAAACAGCATAAACCCAAGTTTATGATGGCCAAGAGAAAGTAAACACATGAAATAGCTGATGGAAGTTAGCACCCAGAATCAAGTGGGTTGAGTAATTATGAGAGGAGAGATCTTGGCTGTTGCTATCCTATAGCATAGCAACATACCCCTTGCATGTCACTCACAGAAGTTGCAAGTCCTGTAACAGGCCAGTGTGGTCTGAAATACCCTCCAGCTGTTTTGTTATTTGTTAGTTTGATTTTGTTCCTCCCTTGAGAGGTCTTTATTGGTTTATTGTCATGTATCTTCCTTTCATGATTGGTTAATTCTGTTATCTTTACCTCATGATGTAATACCTTAAAACTGACTGTGAGAGAACAAACTGGGGTCTCTCTGTTTTAGCTTCCCTTCAAGCTAACTGGCCCCTGCCCTCTCAAGGGCAGGAGAAAATAAACTTGGAATGCAGCTGACAGAGTTTCCACTCTTTCCTCCGTACCTTCCGCTGCTGGCTACAGCATGCCTACATGCTGTGAGGAGGCGTTGGGCTGCACTGGTAAACTGAGGCACGCAAACCTCAGTTACCATCAATTCAGTCGCTGGTTCACGTGGGCATCGGACCCCGATAACCTGCGAGCCAGGCTGGGAACAGCCTGGCCAGCAGAAATTAACACTTGGCCTTGTTTGAAGAGTTGTTATTGCTGTGGTTTGTTTTGTTATGACAGGAAAAAATAAGGAGTATCCAGAGAGGTAATCTATTAATTAATTCAGATATATACAAAGGGTCCATCCTTCTAAAAATAACATCTTCTACGTTTCAAGTGCATATCAATAAATTTTCCTTATAGTGAAAAGCTCACCAGCACTGAAATTTTAACTGATAAAAATGGATAGTGAGAAAACAATACATTATCAGTGACACTAGCCACCAAGGTGTCAGTATATCCATGGTGTCACAAAAGGCCTTCTTTTGCCCCTCTTCTGTAAGTACAGTACTGGTGAAGGTGAAATCTAGCGTATCTCCTGTTCTTAGGTCAGGATTGGTGAATACAGCAGCTCTGATCAAGCTCAGACACCAGCTTCATCTCCTTTCTGAGAATTTGTGTGAAAACCAGGGACAAAGCAGACCAAAATATTGTTTAACTTAACCACAGGATTAAATTATGTAGAGGAAAAAAGCATGTTAAAAACCCCAGCATGCATTCTACGTGCCTTTGTGGCTGTCCCAGCTCTCTCAGACACCCAGTTATATGACCAAAAGGAGCGTTATTCCCACAAACAACTTTACAGCCGCTCTTGTAGGAGTTCCCATTTTAAGCTACTGCACTTCTTTTGATCTCTGTTGGGCGTAGGCTTTCTCCTGTCTTGCCAATGTCTTTAAAAGTTCCCAGACACTTTGCAAAGAAGCAGACTGGTGTCAGCTATTCAGTTTTGTCCCCTATACGTCTTTTGTCCCTTTTATAGCTTCTATGAGACTGGGACAAGAAATTAATTGTGAACATCCTACAGTAAGCAGGTGGGCCTCCAGTACCCATATATCATCATAAAGGAACATCTTCCCTGCCTTCTTAGGGCAAATACATGAGAACTTTTCCCACAAAATGCATCTCTTCCAGATACCATGTTCTCATGAGCATTTCTCATGCAAAGATGAGCAGATGAGGGCATAAACTCATCCTTCATAGCCTCTATCCAACTGTCTCCTGAGCCAGAGGGTCACCAGCAGAAGACAAAATGGGATCTGTGTCTGTGCACAGCAGACACAGTACCACTCTAGACAGCTGCATGTCAGCAGATGATGAAGTGTTATTATGCAAATTTCTTTATTAAACTAACATTTCCTTTCTGCTCTGATTCAAGTCTGTGTGTGTTCTACTCAATAATGTCTCAGCTTCCCAACCCATTCCACACATAATTAAGATAAATATTGTTGCACTTAGTTAATAAAGCATGGCATTTACTTTAAACAACCTCAAAATCAACTACCATAGAAAACTGGCTAAAAGAACTGCTGTAAAGATGGTGACATTCAGAGCTGAAAATTTCTTAATTATGCACCAGTTAGACATTTAGATGCTTCTTATCATAAAATGGAGAACTTCGATGTGACAGACCTTTCCAAAATACATTCTTACTTATTTTGTAAAATTTCTAGATTTTTGCTTATCAACAAATTACAGTGGGGAACTTTACACTGCTATCAACCACCTGTAGTCTTCAAATCATCAGTTAACTCCATTCATTTAACCATCAGTATTGTTCACTCTCTGCTGAAGTATACAAACTGCTTTTTTAATAACAACACTCTGGATAGCATGAAAAAGGTTAATATAATATGATTAATACCATATAGTTATGCTGATTAGAAATCAGCGACAGGTTGGTGTTATGACCAGCAGCTCCTAATCAAATGGAACATATATGGATGCAGTGTCCTCTGCACACAAATCCTGACTGAGTTTTCTTCATGCAGTGCTGGTTATACTGTACTGTATTGCTATCTCAGACAGCAATCTTTCATTTAACATTTTTATTATACTGTTATTGCTTTTAGGAATTTAAATTTAAAGATGGATTTTTCTTCAGGGGTACCTTTACCTCAGTTTCTAGACTGTAATTGGCAAATCCTTATCATAGTTTCTACTGTCTTGATCAGTATGGTAGTCACACTAGTGGTCTGTAGTTGGAGCTATTTGTAGCAGGATGTCATAAAGGAACACAATCTGGATAATTATGCAGTGTGTTTATGGCCTGGGGGGAGTGATGATTATCTGTGTGATCTTCCAAATATGTGTTCCACTTGTAAGCCAATTCAATCTTATCTTCAACAGGATTGAGGATTAAAGTTTTCTGAGCTCTTGTGAACTAAAAAACCCTGATTTCTGCATAGAGGAAAGAGACTTATCAATACTGCAGCGGGAGCTCTCCTCCTATTTGTTATTGGAGAATTTACATGATGAATTTTTATGAATACTCCAGACCTTAAGGCATTAGAAAACAGGTAAAAAATGTAATCATAAGACACAAATTCAGTGGATGTGAAGCTTCATTAGTTTCACTGATCATGGAACAAGTTCTTGCATTGCCAATAAAACACTTGCTTCAAGTCTGTGAGTTCATGCCAGGTCCCTCTTTACAGGTTGGAATATCCTGCTTTAAGGAATTTTTCCATTTCTCTGATTTCTCTGATTTTAAGCATTCCTGGCAATGCAATTACTTGTGAATCAGTCAGTTACCTCTGGAAAAAGTGTCTCTGGTTGACCAATCTAGCTGTATTTAAAAATGTCATTTTGGATTATTCAACTATTCAAAAAAAAAATAGGAGGAAAATTACAAACCATTTTGCATACTAAGGTAACATCAAAGCAGGATTTGACTGAAAATGTCAGACTTCAAAAAGGCTACACCTACAATAGTGAAGGTTTTCCATTTACACAGAAAACCTGTTAAGAGATAAATTCCAATCTGCAGAAATCTGATTAAGGCTTCTCGTTTTACAGTTTACTCAGCCCCAGTTCCCATCCAAGGAATTCACTTGAATGAGAACTGCAAGATTGAGCTGGACATTCAGATGTTTAGTTTGACTGTATTTGATTTCTTTCCAAGTGTTTCCCCATTCCTGGCTCCTACACACAACTTTTATATTATGTCATAAATACTGTCATCAAACTAAATATGCTGTGCTGTAGATAGGTCAGCTGGAAAAAGATTATCACTGTATATGGCAGAATGTTGTATGAAGAGCTGGAGCAAAGAAAATTCATTAGGAAATGTGGCTGATCATCTACTTGGTAGATGATTTTTCTGTTTTTTGTTCAGACTCTCATCAGATGCCACTTCAACCCCAAAGGAAAATAAAGCAATTTCAGCAAGAATTAGGCAACAAATGATTTAGCATAGCTGAAGGCACTCATTCTTTTTTGATAACTGAGAAGTCATGACAAAGAGATGTGAGCATCCCTTGCACAGATTTGCCTCTTTGTGTCTATATATTTTCCCCAAGATAACCTCAATTAGCTTGAGTCCAAATTCATTCCTTTTTTTGATGAGTACCCAAGATTGGGCAAAGCTCTCAATAGAAGCAGTTCTGCTCAGCAAAACAAAGGAGTCTGAATTGCTGTAATCTGCCTGCCAGGGAGGACAATGGCCAGGAAAATGCAGCACCTGAATGTTATCATCTGCTAATAACAGGGTTCACATGCTTTAGAAACACTGGCAATACACTTCACTTAAATGCTTCTTCTAAAGCTTATATGGTGTCATTTTTACTGCTATTGCCACCTTGGCTTGCCAATGCAGGGATGCCAGACCTTGATAAAATCATAGGGTGATTCTGCTGTGCAGACTAACCTTTATAATGCATCGTCTGAGAAGAGCTGGGGTTGATACTAACCTCCAAAAAACCCACTACTGTAATGTACCACTTCAGTCCCATCTAAGCCAAAAAGAGTAGTCTCTTGTCCCAGAGGAAATTTCATACCCTGTGCTGTTTAACCTTGTTCTTCTTCCCATGGAGGGTTGTAAATGGGCTCTTTATTCCACCTACAAGCCTTAGAAAACTTTTTCATAAGTCTATCTCTGCCAAAGACATAGTGATCTCATTGTTGTGGCTAACACTGAACAGATAATTCTTGCAATGACACTTCAGAGCCCTACAGTACCCACAGAACAGGCTTTAGCAGAGGACACTTCAGTTCGTATATCCATATTTTATTTGTTTGTTTTGCCAATAGACTGCAAAGGCATTTTCTGTATGAAGCTGTGATGATTTGTTGACAGCAGCTTGGCCCATATGGTTTTTTACAATGACAGTCATTGTGTTCATATATTTCAAAGAGAAACTGTGGAACCACCACCGAGATTTGTGTCCTATGGGAAAAGAAGTTCCCTGAGCTTGGAAGTTCCTAATCCAGGGCCAGGAAGCCTGGAAGCCACAATGTCCGCAAGCTGAAGGCTGAAATCCCATACAGTAGTACTAGCCCAAGCCCATGTCATGAGGAAGCCCAGTCTGTACATAAAGTTGCACTGGAGTCATGCACCTTTGACCACGAGCCAAGTGAGTTGTCAAGAAACCAAATAATTTTCTGATGGCAGCTGAATTCCTGGCAGGAAGGCTTTCCTCAGAACTCTGCATGGGTTCTGTCTGTTTGCCAAAACCCACCCATTTCACAAAGCATTTTGATTTCAACAAATCACTGGTTTCCAAAAAGCCAGGAAAAAGAAAGAAAAACATAAAAAATAAAGTGTTGTTTAAAGACAAAGTTCCCAACCAATTCAAATGTTTTCACTTAGTTTTCCCAAAGCTATAAATCAGTGCATTTGATGTGTTTCAAAACAGGAGCCTCCAGTTGTGTTAGCTAGTTTGGAAGAGTCTTACACACCAAGTCCTGAGATGGCTGAGAGCACTGCATTGCACAAATGTCCCGATCAAACCACAGCAGTACACCTGGATATAGCCTCCTGCTCCCTTGTGAAGATTCTCCCACTGTATCCAGCCTAAAGTCCGTGTGCCTGTTCCCCAGGAGGATGAATGGCCACAGAATTGTGCTTACCACAGAGCCCTTCATTCAGAACAGAAATTTCAGTCTCTGGAGCGTGGAATATGTTCACTGCCTTGTTGTGCCCTGCCACCTTAGAGTGTAACCTAAACAGGACAGGTAACAACCAGTAAAGGCATCCAGGTGTATCCGGTGGTCACTGGCCAGCAGAAGAAAAACTGTCCAGCCAGGGTCACGGTATCTCATCTGGCTCCTTGCCTGAGCAAGGTTACTGTTACAACAACTTCCTTAGGTAAAAATAATCCCCACTTAAAGCACTGGTAGAGCCAGCCTAGAGGATTCTTAAGCAGCTTTCAGCAGATTACCTTTTCCGGTGATTCCTCACATTTATTCTCAAAATGAGCTTCTTGGGATTGATACCTCTGCTGGGTGATTGACCAAAAGGTCTTATGCAGAGTAAATGAGAAACCCTGGCACCTGACAAGACACATGCCACAAATGATCATGCAAACTTCAGTCTCCAAAAGCATTTGTGTGTCTGAGTCAGAGAGATAGCAGGGTCGCTGTGCAAGCTTTATACCTAAATGACCTTCTGCAGTTGTGATTGCTTTACACTGGCATGCTTTCCCTGTGTCCAGAAGCACAGTTGGCTGTTCCTCCAGAGCAAGCCCCTCCTTCCTTGTGGTGCAGATTTCCACCAGGTTCAGGCCCAAGGGCAGGTGATCCTCTCCTCTGCACCATGCATGGTGTCACCATCCCTGTGCTGTGCCAGAAGATAAATAGCAGAAAACAGGTGAAAGTCCCTGCATTTCACTTTGAATAGTCAAATCAGAGTGTCCATGACAAAATACTGGGAATATACTGGTTTTTTACTCAGGCGATACAAGTCCTACAGACAGTCCTTTCTCATCTCCACTGCCTGACCCTGGATCCCATCCCATGATATCTCCCTGATGCTCCTTATATGCACATATGCTGGCACCTCAGGAGCAATGAGGAAAGTGAATTAGGGGAGCTTTTGAGCTCAAAGAAGGGTATCAATATTTAAGCAGGGAGTAACACATTGTTAATTAAAGCGATTGGCTGGGACAGGACATAAAGCAAGAGAAAGGCAGGAAGGGGACCACCAAAATACGTGGGAATGAAGATGTGACAACATAAGTATTACTGTAGTGTAAGTCTCCAACAGTTCACCAGTCGTATTTTTATAGCAAAACAACAGTTTGTAGAATTACAAACTGCCTATGCAGACAGGCCTTTAATGTTTCAACAAGGAAAGCAGGAACTGCAGTCACTCAAACAAAGCCAGAGCCTTGTGTATCAGTATTTTACTGATTCTGGAAGTCTCAGCAGCATTAAACTGTTCCATTAAATAGGTTTCCTCCACATAACAGAACTAGACCTGCAGTTTCTGCAAAATTCCTTAGTGCTAAGATTTGAGCTAGGAAAGGTTTCTCTTCATTCAGTATAATTCAATAGAATTCTCAGAGAATACCAGAGAAGCCTGGCAGCACTACCTTAGCACTAACAAATACAGGTATCCCAAGCAACCACCCTGAAACCAGAAAAGACACTTTTTATGATGACTGTTTCTAATGATGTTGGAGTTCGTTTGTTCAGATCTTTTCAGTCTTTCGCAATCAGTGGGGCACTTAGACTGTGTGAGGCATTGGGATTGCAAGCAGACAGGCTTTGCTCTGCACTGCACAAACACCAGGTAGCAAAGCCCTGGAACAGCAGAGGTAATCCATGAGCTGGTTTGAAGACAAACTCCCTGCTGTATCTCTAGCCTACTTTCAACCTCAAAAGAATGTGGGGATGTTTACAGACGCGGCATGCCGAAAGCCAGCGCAGCTGGAATTTCAGCTCAGCTGGCAAAGCGCTCCCACCAAGAGCCAAAGTGGCCAACGTGCTGCTCCCAACAGCCAGTCTGTCCCTTAACGTGGTTTATTGGCTTCATATGTGCAGCAGCTTGGAAATGTGGGCACAGCAGAACAAGCACATCTCAGGGGGAAGCCAAAGATGGAAGGAGAAGCTGGGACAACCAAAACCTGGATGTGCAGCTGGAGAAAAACGCCTGGCTGTGTCTGGATGGCTCCTTTGGGGGTTTTCTGCGGAGGCTGAGGTGAGGCCAAGCCCTGACCTTCTGTGCCCTCTGGTGGCTAACAAAGGAGTGGAGACAGAGGAGGTCACTCCTGTCCCACCTCCATCAGCACAGGGCTGACACAGCCGTGCACAGCCGTGGCCGTCCTCTGCAGAAGAGCCCCCACGGGACTCACGGTGGGTAACAAAGGGCCAGGTGGGCATGGCAGGTGAAATGCCTCCACTCCCCCCTCTGGCAGAGCGCATGTGACAGCATTTTCTCCAAACAACGTATGTCCCCAGTGGAACTGATGAGGGTGGAAAAAAATCCACTTGGGAGACTTGGAGGCCCCTTCTCCACAGTCTGTTCTCCCGCCAAAAGCATAACACTGAGCTAATGGCCCTGTAACTTTGTTTTGATTTCCCCAGCGGTCTTAAGTTACCTAATATCTGGCTGGCTTCCCTTAATGGCTTTCCAGCAAAGTAATTCTCAGAGAGTTTTCATCAGATACCAACTATCATGAAATTAGTTATCATGAAACTCCTGTTCATATTATCAAACATCTTGATGCCAATCTTGCTTTTCTCTCTTTTTCTTTTTTTTCTTCCCTGCCTGCATTGATTGTTCTCTTTAACTTATATAGAGAGGACATACATTCACACATAAGTTTTTGTTTATTAATATACATGTATATGTAGATGTAAATACACGTTTGAGTATTTAAAAATCCTTGAGTTGTTTAGGTTGGAATAGACCTTTAAGATATCAAGTCCAACCATGATGTAGATGTAGATGTAGATGTAGATGTAGATGTAGATGTAGATGTAGATGTAGATGTAGATGCCTGTGAAGGAAACATGAAGTACCACAAACCTCTGGGCCAGCCCCTCTTTCCCCAGATTGCTCCTCTGCCACCTGTAAAGGCAGAGGTAAGCTCAAGGACCTCAGAGACCATCCACTTTACTCATTTCTGAGAGAGCATAAGACCATTTAAGTGCTTATTCAGCAGTAGTCTTGTTGTAATGATTTTGTGGCTAAGACACAGCTGCTCCCAGAACTCTTTGGTAAGTGGCAAAATTATGAGTAACCTGTCCTTAAGCTGGTGTCATGCCCACTTCTGCATGTATCCAGCCAACACAAACAGTGAGAGGACTGGGATAGGCAGTCCATCTATTGTTTCACCATCCTCCTCGTCCTCTAAATTATTTGAATTTCTAGGAGAACTAAGAAGAATGATGTTTATGCTAAAGCCATGAAAGAACAAGGGACTGCTTAAAATCTAATATTCCTGTATTTGCTCGTGCTGACCATGTAAGTTGTAAAAACAAGTCACACTAAAGATTTCTGTGCATTTCCACAAGCTACCATTCCAGGTGCCAGAATTAAACCAGTGCCTCACTCTCTGAATTTATTTCAGAAGGCATCAGTAATTTTGGTGATTGCTTTTGATCAGAGGATTTTAGAGCAACAGTGCTACAGGGCAGCTCTAGCTCTGCACGGCTCACCAAAGTTCCCTGTTCTTCACTCAAATCTGAAGGACATATTTATGGCTCAGATTGGAGTGAGATGCTTCCAGCCTACCCAACTGCACCTGAGCAGAGACCACACCAGTCAAAGCTTACACTCTCCTGGAAGCTGCTTTTCTGTTTCATTAGGAACCACAGTAATAGGACAAGGAGTAAGGGGTGCAAACTGAAAGAGAGAAAATTTAGGTTAGATATTAGGAAGAAATTTTTTACTGTGAGGGTGGTAAGGCACTGAAACAGGTTGCCCAGGGAGGTTGTGGATGCCCCAACTATATCATTGTTCAAAGCCAGGTTGGAAAAGACCTTGAGTAACCTGGTCTAGTGGGAGCTGTCACTGCCCATGGCAGGGGCTTGGGACTGGATGGTCTTTATGTTCCATTCCAACCCCTGACCATTCTATGATTCTAAGACAGAACTGTTGTTTCATAAGCATTCTGGCATCAATTTCATGAAACCCTGCTATGGATTAGGTAGAGGAAGAAATCTGTCTCAAGGATGCTTTGCTACCTCATTTATAGCCTTTATTTGAATGCGGCATAAAAATTAGAAAGAAATCTAATTTTTTTAAGAGACTACCAGTTTTCCTGTGACTGTGTGAAGAGAAGCAAGCCATTAATAAAATTTTGCTCAACACATCTAAAGAATTTTATCTCTGCAGACTTTGAAAAAACTGATCATTTGCTATTGTTTTTTGTAACAAGGATGACTCAAGCACAGATATGCCCCTTTCAAGGAACTGCTTATATTGCAAATATTATTAAATCAGGGGAGTGTATTTCAAGTAGTGATGTCCAGATTATGGTGCAAATTCTTTTGATCTTGTTATTGTAGTATATTAGTGCATTAAAGCCACATTAGATATGTTAGGAGTTCCTATCCATACAGAGAAAGCAGTTTCTCGGCAGACACGTAAATTATTATCAGATCGTCAGCAATGAGAAAAGCATCTTAGCTGTTTTGTTATGGTATAAACAAAACATTAGATTTACCTGCAAGCATGACACCCCACAAGCGTGCATAAGACAAATTTGTGAATCAGATGAATTTGCATAAGTTTTAACATGAGTAAGAACTTGCTCCAACATTAATATCACTGAGTATTTTGGCATTTCTTAACTTTCTTTTGCTGTTTCAAAAAGCCTGCAAGAAGTGGAAGCAGAGCCTGCTGTCTGGAGAAGCAATTAGCCTGGCCTGTGAGCAGTGTAGCAGAATGAAGCCCTAAATGAGATGGCTCCAGGGCCTAAGAAAAAAAGGACAGGGACAGCCAATGATCAGCTGCCTATGGAAAAAGAATTGGATTCAATACCACCTTAATCAAGGCATTTATCTGACAGGCAGATAATACTGGATAAGCATCTTGTAGGATTCATTCAATCTGTCATACAATGGGAGCTGGGGGAGTATAAGGTTCTAAATAATCAATCCACATAAAGAAATCTACTGTTTTACTGATGGAATTCTGTTAGGAAAAGGACAAGACCTGTTCTTAGCTGAAAGATTTCATCCCCTGCTTCTAAAGCAATTGTGACTCAGAGTGACCTCAGCCTGTGTTCAGAGCAGCATGGTCTCCCCACTCTGCCAGCTGCTTACTCAAACAGGACCCCCTTGAGCTGGGCCTGCCACCATGGTTCAAGGGCATTTAGATGACTGAAAATGCAGATGACTGCTGTCTGAGGCACAACCAGTTAAAAGCTCTCAGAAATCTCTTTGCTTTAGGACCCAGTTTGTTTTGCTGTGCAGAAACAGTGTGGCCAGCAGGACCAGGGCAGTGATTGTCCCCCTGTACTTGACACTGGTGAGGCTGCACCTCAAATCTTGTGTTCATTTCTGGGCCCCTACAAAAAGGACACTGAGGGGCTGGAGCATGTCCAGAGAAGGTCAATGGAGATGAGGAAGGGTCTGGAGCACAAGTCTGAGAAGAAGCAGCTGAGGGAGCTGGGGGTGTTTAGCCTGGAGAAAAGGAGGCTCAGGGGGGACCTTATTTCTCTCCACTGCTCCCTGAAAGGAGGCTGTAGCCAGGTGGAGGTCGGCCTCTTCTTCCAGGCAACAAGAGGAAACAGCCTCAAGTTGTGCCAGGAGAGGTTTAGGTTGGATACTAGGAAAAATTTCATCATGTAAAGGGTTGTCAATCTTTGGAACAGGTTGCACAGGGAGGTGGTAAAGTCACCCTTACAGGAGGGGTTCAAAAGGTATATAGATGTGGCACTTGGGGACATGGTTTAGTGGTGGACTTGGCAGTGCTGGGTTAATGGTGAGACTTAATGATCTTAAGGTCTTTTCTAACAAGGTAAAGGATTCTGAGAGTCTTAGATTCTAAATCTCTTCTAGATGTGTATCTGAATCCTCTCTGGCTTATCTGCCTATTTTTTTCTGCTCCTGGATGAGAAGTAGGACTGGTCTGTTTAAGTTGAAAAGTGAGAAAAGGCAATAGTCACTGGCTGAACATTGACTTTCATTGTTGAAGGAATGGGTGAAATGCACAATTAATGCAGACAGCCTCTCCCTGTCATTTGCAGCACTCACCTGTAATTACAGCCTTTTCTCACTGTCAGACTAGAAAGGATGGGAATGCTCCTGATGACTCCCCATAATTCCTGATGGACCCTTGTAGGATCTCAGTGAGGCTCATAATCCACAATTAAAAAAAAAAATCAATATAGCATGTATAAGTGATACATACAGAGTGACTTAACTATAGAAATGGAGAAGTAGCATGGCAGTCCCCCTACCCTTCAACATCATCCAGAATACACCAGATTTTTTGCATCTTGGACTTAGTAGTGAATTCAAATATCAAGGCCTGACACTTCTTCCATGCCTCTGTAATTCAGAAGTAACATGTCAGGACAATTTTACCACTGAAGCTAAGATGAAAGTTAGACATGAATTGTTACAATTTTCAAAATTTTAAAAGAAAATATTTTAATTATGATGCAATGAAGTGGGTATTAGGCTAACATTATTGTTTATTTTACATGATGCCCAGTCCTTTTCTTTTTTCTCTTTCAATTCCAAGACAAATCTCCCATTAATTTCATTATGAGCACAACGTGATGTGTCTCAGCTAACATGGGAAAGCACAACAGATCCATGTGGTGGATATTAAGATACAGCACTTACACAAGGGTAAAACCTAATTCTATGATCACAGAGAGGTAAAGCAGGGACACTTCCAGTTAAATCAGGGATACTTCACTGCTAAAAAATCTGTGCAACTCGATCTATTCCTTTAAAAAGGGAGTTGATCACCATTATTTTACACTCACTAATCTGTAGCTTATCATAACCTTAGGCCACTAAGCAGACTAATTTACTGCAAAACATACGCCCCTGTGCCTAATGGCAGGGCACAAACCGACTGGGGTCCAAAAGCCGTTTGCATCAACGCATACACTAGTAAATCCTGACTCTTGGTGGCCTTGCTGCCAGAGGCCAAGCCCTGGAATAACAGAGGCACATGGTTTCAGTGCTTCAAAACTATCCATGATGGTTAGCCTGGAACCTTCCATGGTCTCATAGCATTCTGATAAGAACCAAACCCATATTAATCTTCCTGACTATGCAAAGGACCTGATGTATTTTTTCATTCTGCATTGCAGTTTTGAAGCAAGGAAAGTCTTAGAAATATGAGAAATATTTGGTTAAATTGAACATCTGTAAACCAAAGACTTCATGAGTCAGATTCTCCAGCAGATGGGATACAATTTGCAGCAGTGACTAAATTATTTAAAAGTCAAAGATCTTTAAAAGTTCAAAGACAGAGGTGATTAAATATCGTTGAAAGTCAAATGGAAATAAATTTGTGAGTCCAATTCAAAAATAGTATTTCAGTCTGTGTGAAAGCATTACGTACTCATCCTTGAGAACATATTTTATTGGCAATTTAATGAATCCAGCCTCTGGATTTTGGTCTGGACATGTTCACATATAAACAGAGGGCAGCAAATTCTCCCTCCCGTGGGAATTAGTGGTGAAATGTTATGTTTCAGACTATGCAGGGATTCGGAACAGATAACAGTGTTTCATCCTGGGCTGAAGCTATTGAACAGGTCTTTCACTCATATGAAGTGTGGAGTGTTTCTCTGCAATATGGAGCAGGTGAGGCCTGGCACTATCCCTGTACAAGTTCCATACCTCTGCCACCAGTTCAGGGATTGTGGGAGGAGAAGGAGGTCTGATGACACTCCCCCAGAAGACCAAAACACCCACACTAGCAATCAAACCACAAAAACTTTCTCAAGGAGAGCTGTGCTGCAGGGCTCTGCCTCCTGGTGTCTGTGGTTTCCCCTGAATCAGCAAGGGCTGCAGATGGGGCTGTTTGGAAGAGACCATGGCATATCCTGCATGAGAAGGGGTGTGGCAACCTCCTCCACCACCCCACTGAGCAGAGTTAAATCCCCACTGACTACAGGTTTGTTCACTACTCTGCCAGCTCCCCGCCATGCCCATGAAAAATCACCCACCTCTCACCACTGCTGGCTGTGCTGCACCGGGAGGAGCTGGAGGGAGCTGATTGCCAGAGTTGTATCAGAGCAGGTGTGCTGGGAAATTAGCCAGGGAGGGATTAAACCCAAGCTTAGATCACTGTGACTGCATCTGTTTTAATTTCCTGGAAAGACAGTGTTCAGCCTTAGGGAGACACTGGGAAGGATGAACAAGTCCTATGTTCGTCAAAGGAACACAACAAAAAAAGCAGGAGCTTTTTGAGATGTAGAACAAATAATGCTTCATTTCATAAAGATTTCTGTCTTGTTGGTGATCTCTCTCACTGTATAACAAAGGGTGACCCATTTTGGGTTGTTCTTCTATTTACATCTAAGCCTCTGAAGGACCCAGAAGTCCTGGAGGTGCCAATTTCCCTAATTTGGGACTTTCCCTTCCTCCACTAGAAGAGATCAAAGGAGACAGTGTGGCTGTTTATTGGTGTCCTGCTTTCCCTACTGGACCTGAAGCTGTGTACAGCTTTCATCCCTCCCAAACTGGAGTCTATTCTGATTAGATGTCACTACATTTATTTCTTTAGCCTGACAATATCCGTATGTGATCGTGGGGACCTTACTTCCAATGTGTTAATAGTCCTGTAAAACTTAGATTAAAGGCAATAAATTACACAAATGATTACATTTCCTTTGTTTGCATCCTAAGTCATGTGAGCATGGTTTTGAAACAATTGCGTGAATTTTTGCATTTCCCCCTTCCCTCACAGTAGCACCAGCCCTCGAATTCCCATCACCCCTTCACAATCTCAAGATAGAAATTTCAGCACTGACGAACCCCTAAAACCTGCTCTCCTGCATCCACCAGCACCATCAATCAGCCTTTTCCAGGAGCATCGGTGTCTCTCTCGCCCTGCTGCCGTGTGGCAGCGTGACTGACGCTGCGGGGATGCTGTGCCCGCTCCCGCTGCCGCGGCTCGGGGTGCCGGTGCTGCAGACACGCAGCCGGGGGGCACTGGCCCTTGAAGGGTGTCGGGTGGCCGCCTGCCAGCCGGGGCACAATATGGTGGCTGCTGCCAAGCCAGCTGGGCTCTCGCTCTTCCAGCTGGTACAAAAGTTGCCAGGCAGCCTCCACTCCAAGAATTTTAAAGCATTTGGGGCTATAATCTATGCCATGTGTTTCTCTGTTTTTACTACATAGTAGAAAATAATTTATTCAGATATGCTAAATTATACTTTTAATGTTCCACAAACAGTTCACTGTGAAATGCAGTTTTGGCATTAACTAGAAAATGCGGTACTTTGCTCATTGTGTATATTATTATAATGGTTCTTTTTTAGTTTAATCTAAATATTGTAGATCATTTATCTTCTGGGATGTCACAACCAGCTCTAGACTGCATAGTTCTGCTGTTGTCTATCACCTAAATAATTATTACCTAAACATTTTATAAATAATTATTTGATAACTAATTTTTTTATGTACAACATAAAAAAAACAAACTTTTTTTGTCCAAAAGAATCCCTCATATTCTTTCCTTTTTGGTGCATAATGAGAACCTATAGAATGCTGATCGTTGCCTTTGCAAGCAAGAAATGCTGAAGGAAGATTCTTCTGAGTAATTCAGTATCACTCAGTTCTTGAAAGAATTTAAAATGGCTCCTTTTTCATAAATGAGACATTGTCAGCAAATTAAAAATGGGCCTAGAGCCCAGGACATTCAGTTAGAAATTCAGAGATCTCTACCACTTGAGCTCAATGAGAATTTTCTACTGTTAGAACTGATATGGAGCTTCTAAG
Organism: Dicrurus megarhynchus; assembly: GCA_013399195.1. Classification (NCBI taxonomy): domain Eukaryota; kingdom Metazoa; phylum Chordata; class Aves; order Passeriformes; family Dicruridae; genus Dicrurus; species Dicrurus megarhynchus. The sequence continues at coordinate 741,809 of VXAD01001536.1, forward strand.
CTTTTTTTAGTTCATAATCAGACATGAGATCATAACTAGATATGTCAATACATGCCTTTATTTCTAAGCCTCTCCTTGAAGAAAAGAAACTGCTTCAGTTTGCACAATTCAGAAGGTATCATTTTCATTTCCCTCTAAATCTTTAAGTTACACTTTGCTTTCCATGGGTTTTTTGGTGCAAGTTCAGAAAACAAAAGCGAGTGAGCAAATGCAGTTTTGTTCTCTGTTGTGCATTGTTTTCCAGGAATGTGTTTCCTCCATTAGATCTACCACACGACCTCCTAAGTATCTGAAAAATACCTTTCTTCTTTCTGGGAAAAAAAAAAAAAAAAAAAAAAAAAAAAAAAAAAAAAAAAAAAAAAAGAAAGCCAAAACCTTTAACTTTCTTGTTCTTTTCTATCATATGTCACATTCTGCAACCATTCCACAACAGAAATAATTATCACTAATGTCCACAGAGTCACAAATAAATCCTCTCAGGAAATCTATTTACACCCCAGTGGAATTTGATTTCCAAATTCCTTTCTAGGCAAAAAAAAAAAAAAAAAAAAAAAAAAAAAAAACTCTTTTTTTTTCTCTCTTCT
>VXAD01001536.1:742397-798596 GCA_013399195.1 Dicrurus megarhynchus
AAAAAAAAAAAAAAAATCTGGTTTTATCTTTCCTGTCATTTTATTTTAATTGAAGTTTATCACATTCTTTATTTTGGCTTCCAAATGCCTCACCCTTTTTCCATCAGGGGGGCAGTTCCTAGAAATGTGTGAAATATTTCATTTGAACTACAAAAGCCTGGAAGCAGACTTGCTGTGAATTCATCCTACATTTGCAAATTGTCAGCAAATCATTAAACTCCTGTGCCTGCTGGGTTGTCTGCAAGGTTGTGTCTGCTGTCACTGCACAGGTGTTGCTGGCTCTTGCCCTCGGGTACTTCCACGACTGTTGTTCTGGGGCCTTTCCAGGGAAAATGTGGTTCACCACTTAGAAGACCATTCACAGTCTTTTGTGGTTTTTGGACACCTGTGCCTTGTGCTGGAAGAGAAATATCGTGCAAATCTTTGTGATTCCCCATGAAATTTTATTGTGTCTCCTTTCCTGGTAGCTGAAGCAGTACCCAGAGGTGGGTTAAGTCCCAGCTGCCTGGGGTCTGTGTACACAAGTATCTGATGACTGAAAAGCTACTTCAAAGCAAAAGTAATTTTGGAACCGTGTTAAAGCTGACTTGACGTACCAGAGTGTGACCTGAACGAGTGAGATCCAAGCACAGATTCTCCTCTGCAGGTACAGAGATATCAGCCCAGCAGACAACCCGGACTGGGGACAATAGCATCTGAAACCACCACAGCAGGACTTGGCCACCAGCACTGCAGAAGACACCTTGGCCCTGCGATGAAGCTGGGAAGTTGAGTGGAAGGCAACAGGAAAAATTAATTGTGCTTGTGGATAACGTGGGAAATACTTTATATAGAAGAAAACTTGACATTTCTTTTAAAGGCTTAGGAGCCTTCAGACATGATCACAGCAGTCCTCACCGTCCCACAGCAATAAGCTAAGGCAGCAGCAGCTGCTCCAATGCCTGTATTATTCATGTGACCGGTCTGGACAATCTCAGCAATCCTTGGAATTTAATACCATTTAATCACTTGAAATAATAAAAATTCTTTAATATTAATAAATAATAGAATCATATTATTACTGTAATTCTTACCATAGTCTGTGTTTAAAACTTCTAAGTCATCTCTTCAGACATCTGAGAGATTTGACACATGAGCTCCAGCAGATCTTGCTGAGGCACTTGGAAGCAATTCCTCTATCAGGGTAGGAGTCAGCCATGGATCAAAATATCTGGATATCTAAATCAAAGCCTCTAAGCTCCCATTGTCATCAACAGAGATGAAGGCCTTAATTCAGTTGATTAGACACAAGCACCAGATGCCATTTGAGAAGTCCTAAGTGTACCCACCTCACCTCTGGCTGCCGCCCTGAAGAGCGTGAGACTCACAGGCCCTGGGTTACATCTGCTGGTCTCTGAGTTGTATCTGTGACCCTGTGGTTTTTTCTGGTACCTTGGCATCTCAAATGCCTGATACTTGCATGTGGGTGGCTGAAGGAACCCCAGCCAATACACCAGAGAGCCTGGAGTGCAGCTGGGAAGAATTAAGTGGATTTATTGACAAAGCTATGACACAAGGAGGAGATGGGACACACCTCAGTGACAGCAGCTCCTCTGACCAGAGCAAGTATCATCCCAGGAAGCCTCATCTCCTCTCTCCACCTCTACCCCTAGTAATCCTATAGTGTTATTTTTGAGTTTAATGCTTCTTTAGTTAGTTCAGCTGGAGCAAAAGAAGCCATGGCTGTGAAGAAACACTGTAAATTGTGAATGGATTAGCAGCATCCCCACTTGAGCTGTAGCCTATACCTCCCAATGGGCCAGTTAACTTGTGTGCAAGAATATTACCACACTGAATGGAAGGGCTTAGTTTGTACATGGAATTCAAATTAAGAGCAATACATTGGTTATTTTTGTAGCAAAGACAAGTTCTTAATATATAAAGGATGATTTAATTTTAAACTAGATTTGAAAATGCTTCAATGAAACGAGTTAATTCTCTGTTTAGGTAAAATTCACATAAGCTTTTAATTGCCATTCTCTAAACATCAATAGTTTATTTATTATTTACTATTCACTTGCTCTTCTCAATAGCAGCTTCATAGCTGGTAAATTCAAGCAGATGTTTCTGTTTCAGTCTCATGCCACTGAAAATGGTTACAGATCAGAGAGCTTCTTTAGAACATGCATTTGCTTTAAAATGATTGTGCTCTTACACTGACTTATATTCGGATTCTTGTTCTGAAAATGTTTTACTTCAGATTTTGTGCCAATCTACCGCAGATAATCAAGTAGTTTTTAAGCATGCAGATCACAATTCAGTTGTCCCTCACAGCTCTGCAGACTTTCTGTCTTTGAAATTAAGGAATGTCCACAGGTATAAGGAAAAAACAGTCTCTGAACACAGGAATTCATGTGCTTTACAGTGAAGTCACAGTCCTGATCTGACATACAGGAAACTGCATCCTAGCAGTCCAGTCATTTTGATTAAGACCTGATCTTGCAAAACTTATGGACAGGATTTTTTCCTAATCCATTTCCCAGCTACTTCAAAGCTTTATTTCAGAAATACCTGTGAGTTTCTGCTACATCAAGGCTGCAGTGATAAAGTGGCCATGCTGTGGTTTTTATTAAAAGCTAAGATGTGACATTTTATTTACAGCTCTCTGATCCAGTAAAAGATCCATGCATACATTGGGCTGCTGGATATAGAGAGAACTTGCAGTACATTTGAGCTGTACCATTATTAAAAGCATTTCTCTAGACATTCCCTTTCCTTCTTGGATTGTTCTTGGCATTTCTGGAATATTTATGAATATTTATGAAGGCACTTACTTGTATACTAAATGGAGTCTGTGAGTAAGTCATCAATTTCTCTGGAAATAGTTGCCTTTTGTGAAAACTTTGTTAGCTCTTCCACACAAGTGCCCCAGAGGGACTAGAAAGTTTGAGCACAGTATTGTAAAGTACATCCTATAGAATGTATACAAGCCTTTAATCAGCACAACCGCAGCGCAGCAGATTGAGTAACCTTCTGAAGAAACTCAGAGCATTGTGCTTTAGTCGAGGAAGGTTGGTCAGGAGGCTGTTTAGTAAGACTTTTGCAGATGTGTTCTCAGCTACCAAACCTGTGCTAAATCAGCTGCTGAACAGACTTATACCAGTTAATAGATGACTCTTTTTTTTTTGATTAAGTAACAGATCTTAATAAATTCAAGGCTACACGGAGAAAATACACTGATTTATTGGTCCAATACAGCTTACCCTGAAAGCAAAAGTAGTTTCACATTTGACTTCAAAGGAAGAAAAGTTGTACCCTAAAACTTTAAACAGTGTAATAAACACTAGTAAAACATAATACTTACTAAAGCAGCATGAATCCTGCTCCCAAAATATACACATTTCCTTTCTTTTATATTGTTTGTGCAATTTAATACTAATGAAAATGAAATATGATTGGTCACCAAGGTCACACCTGAGTACTGAAAGTCAAACAATCTATCAGAAATAATACTATGAAATATATTTGCATTAAGTGCTGATAGAATTAACCTGATTGCTCAGTTGCAAATTGATGAAAACCGAATTCACCAACATGCTTCCCAATAAAATGAAACACTGCACACTGAGTTTTAAGTTTTAATATTCATGTACACTACAGAACCATACATGCATTTACAGATTGTGTAAAATCGACATTAATATCAATTGAAGTGGAAATAGGTCAGGATTGCTTTGTTGGACTGAATGCTTCACAAATTGCCTATTTACAATAGCTCACTTAGCTCTGGTAAGTGGTTTCACAACATAAGCCCATTTTTTCTTTTTCTTGCCTTAGCATTCTTAGTTATTCATGGTTGGTGCAGCCTAGAACAATGGAAGTCTATCATAGCAAAGACTAAATGAAGCCTAAATTGAAGGTGTCCTGATTTATCTCTGTAGGAGACAAATCACATTCCTCTTTTTAGGACCACTGGAGACAGATCTCGCATGTTCGCAATGCACTTTCCCAGTGAAGTCTGGCATATCAACGCCATTCTTTTGCTGTTTACAAGGAAATTGAGCAAAGGAAAATGATTTTCAATTTCAGCCTCCAGCCAGCTGTGCTGTCAGACAATGAAGCATGATGCTAAGTGCAGAACAGCAGCTTGTCTGGTAGACGGTAAGTAATTAAGTATTTTCGGTCTGGAAAAGGTTTTATGCTGTCCTTGGGCTTTAGACAATAATATTTCGCTTCCTAAACTGCCTTCATGTGAGAAAAAAAATAAACCAAACCAAAACCCAATATTCACCCTATTCATATTTACTGTGAAAAGATGATGCTCTCCCAGCTCTATAGAGCAGTGACCCTCCAGGTGTAGACCAGATAATGGATGTTTCATTTCATTTCTTTCTCTTGTGCCTTTGTGAAAGAAAACCCAGGCATCGCCTTTAGCAATGCTGCTGGATGCTGACCCTGAAAACATATCCCAAATTACACAAGTGTATTATTCCCGTGTAATGCTTGAATACAAACAGGAAGAACAGAGTTTGGCTTCCATTTCTTATTAATAAGGTAGAAATATCACACCTTTACAGATTCTCAGCAAAGATCTTCAAATATATAAAGATACAACTGAAACAAATTGTTAAAAAGGTACCATTTCCTTTTATTTCCACAGTTTTAGCTAACAATGAGAATAAAGCAAATGATACAATTAGAAGTGAGCACAGCATTTACAGAAGGTTAGACATAAAAGATCCTTCATTTACATGAAGAAATTTTAAATATATATATATATAGTAAAAACTCTTTGGGAAAGAGGAATTCCTGATACTGAAAGCTAAGTACATTGAACTGAAACTTCTTTTTGACCTCCTAGTACACGGTCATTTGATATACTTGCACAGTCCTTTGGCCAAGGAATCCCTGTGTCTCACTGGTGTTGGATTTACTACCCCTTCTAAAAGGGGCATCACTCATTTCCTCATTTTGTGGATTCAGAAATGAAGGTCTGATGTGACCTTTGCAGGTCATTGAAAATCTGGGAGAGTGGAGAAAACAGAACACATGTTTTGACTGAAGTCAAAATAATCATCCTTTGTGAAGTCTTCCTTTTTTTGGAAAAAACCCCAAACCAACCCTATGAAGGAAATGTTTATAAGTTATCACTCATGAAACCGTACCAATATGGAACCAAAAGAAACTTTCAGGCTTCTCTTGAGGCTGGAGTCCTTATAGTAAAGTTCCCATATTGAGAGAATATGGGAAGTGCTAGTGAAGGAAAAAAATTGGTGGAATTCTATATTACTGTGCAGGCTTTCATGTGGTATGATTGTGCCTCTGCACATGTGTGGATGAAAACAAATTCAAGTTATGGTTTCAGAAGAAACATCAAATGTTTATTTTATTGCAATTTGACCAAGAGGTGTAATTAAAACAGCTGAATCATTGGATTTACTGCAACAAAAATGTAGGAAAAACATTAGATTATAAATTGCCTTGGTTTGTGTCTTACATTTTTTTATATAATGAACATCCTGTTCTCTGCTTAATCCTACAATCCTACTTACCAGAAATGCCATTATTTGAGTCAGGGTCATGGTCAACTCTAAGTGATGTTTGTATAACAGAACCATCTGGCTTCCCCAAGGCCACACAGCTCAGCAGGACTAAGGTGGTTGGGGAATATTGCTTCACTAGGAGTGATTTGTTCTGTTTTGTCCAACTGAACTCAGTGGCCTTGCACAAGCTCCAGGAATTTTGGTCCTGTACAACTCAGTGGCCGTATCACATTTTTAGTAATTATTGTTTCAGAACTAATGTACTATTATCCTTGTATTCATATATGCTGACAAATAATTGTTTCCATGCCACCTTATGTTCAAAATTAAATCTTCAGTGTATGTAGCATTGCATGTGTATAGACTACACTTTATAATCTGACTGATCCTAAGATTTATTTCTTTGTCATATTGTCTTGAGCAACACCAAAGATGGAAGAAATTGTGAGCAAATTGGATAAAGGCAGAAAGAAAGAAGACAAAGATGCCATGACAGACATTTTTTTATAATGGGAAACAGAAAGAGAAAACAGGAGATGTGCAGAAACTTTTCTCAGGTGAGGTAGACTGGATGGAATAGCCTAACTGAGGCCAAAGGAAAGAAACGGTAACAGATTTAAAAGCCTGACAGCAGGGCAACAAGAAAAGGTGTTAGTAAATAATGCTGATAAAGAGAGAAGATAGTACTGAAGACTCAGTGAAGAATAATCTACAGAATGAAAAACAGAGAGTACATGAGCATTTTAATCTTCAAAATGATGGTATTTTCAGCCACTTTTTATCCAGAGGTCACACATCCTTAGCCCTGGGAGAGAACTAAGACATCTTGGATATAATCAAGGAGGAAATGGAAAAGAAGGAAGTGTTGAAGGCAGAGGTGAATAATGTATTCATAAGTAGCAACAGTAATGAAAAAGACAATCCGATTAGAAACACCTGATGGGATACCTTAACACCAAGGAGTGAGAATAAAAGAGAGGGTTCCATGACAAACATAAAAGAAATAGCTGAGACAGATCAAAATGGGCTCATTGCTACCAGATCTCACATGTAACGCTGAGAAAAAGAAGTTAAAGAAAAAGGACAAGTTGAAGTCGGGGATATGGCGTTGAATTACATTTTCTTTTGGTCAGCATTCACTTATTCTTTAGGGGAATAAACCAGCTGAAGGAGAACTACACACAACCTAGTTCATGTGCCTGAGCCTTTTACTGTCCAAGCATTTAAATCTGGAGGATAAATACCAGTGAAAAATACAGATGAATCAAAAAATAAATGCAAATGCTGCCGAGGAGATAGACAAGACCAGAGAGGTAGTGATAGCTGCATGGGGGTTCCATAGATGAATCAGAGAGGAAAGGGATGATGGTGTGGGTCAGTGGGAAGCAGCCAGAGGAAAGCCCAGAAGGGAGCGTGGGAAGGAGTGAACACAGACAGGCAAGGGAAAGAAGCGCTGCTGAGGGCAGTACCCAAAGAGATGGGGCCAGCTTCAGAGCCATAAAGGAATACAGTTCTGTAAAGACAAGGGCAAGGGCAAGAGCAAGAACTGGAGCATCATGGTACAGCAGATCGGAAAGGACACCAAAGGAGGTAAGTGATCGGTAGAGAATTGGATTATTCGGTGAGTGTAGGGGATCAGATGAGGGGAATAAAGGGAAATAAGCATCCAGAATTAACTAACTTGACACACTGGTACAGTGAAAAGGAAGAAGTGAGGCCAGAAGGATGGTAGAAAGACAGATGGACTCCACTCAATGGTAAATGAAGGAAAGAGGGTGATTCAGACAGCAGATACAGGGAGCTAAATGCTTTTAATGCAGAGTTTGATCTTGGACATATCTGTGAGAACAGCAAAAGTTACTAGCTGGACTTTGAAGACTGGAAGCTGTTACATACATGAAGGAAGGGAAGTAAATGAGAAGTTCATAATCAGGTTAAATTACATTCCTCGGAGAAGGACTAAAAGAGTTGTGGAGAGCTGTAGTTGAGAATAAAAGGGAATATGTGAGCCAAAGCAAACCACAGGTCAGGAATAAAACTCATCCATCTGAAGACTATAAGAGCAGTCAGAAGAAACAACCTTAGACTTTCAAGTCTGCAAAACCATTCTTCCATTCTTTTTGTTATCTGAATTGCCAGTGTCTGGAATGATCAAGATCATTCTTTATTGTTGCAGTGAATCTTGTAAAATGAAACTTGAATGTATAAATTTTTGAAATACTGCTTGCCCAGAATGGCTCACTAACATCACAGAATAAATAAGTAGATAACATTGCTAATTTGATTCAAAGCCTTTGAATATACATCATCCATAAACTCTGACTTCGGTGAGTATAAACAACTCTGTGAGTGTCCCCACAGGACTGATATTAATTCACAACAAAAAAGCTTTTATAACTCCTACATTTGGGAACTAAGCATTTTTACTTCATCCTGACTGTTCATCAGCTGAAATTCAAATGTTAACCCATGAATTATTTATTGAAAAATATTGTAAAGTACTCATTAAAATCTTAGGTGGCATTAATGCTAATTCCACACTTCTTTCTGTTTGTTTCATAATGCCAACGTAATGGATTTACTGATGAGAAGCATCAGGAAATACAGTGAGTGTTACATGAATAACAAAAGTAATCACAAAAAGCAAATTCTGAAACTCGAATGTCAAACCTCAACCAGCATCCTCCCAGGTAACCTCTAAGTCCACCCCAAATGACTTAGAGCTTTGAAAGACATCTGTAGTATCAGGGAATAGGTTTTAAAACTTTGTTGAATCAGGGTCTTAAATTGTTCCCGATGATAAACCCTGGCACCTCTCCAAGAAAAAACAAAGCATGCTTTTAGTCCTCTTTTCTTCATTCTGTCCATCTCTTTTGAACTTGGGTGAAGAGTACAGTCTGTGTATTGGGAGGAAAGGTGTGAAAGCAATAGCATGATAGCAGGGAATTTCTTGGAAGACATGGGAGTATAGAGAAGTACAGAGAGTACAGAGAAGTACAGAAGTACAGAGAAAGGGGATTTACATTTTTTTTTCACAACAAAGTTGACAGCTGTTATGTCATGAGTCTATACTTGTCCACACTTTGTGCACTGTCTTTGTGCTCCACCTCACATTTGTCTTTCTCTGTGTATGCTGTACATTTTCTGGGCAAATCACTGCCTTTCCTTTTGTCTGGAGAGAAACGTATCTTTTTTTGGCACTGGAGCAAGCTCAATAATGAGGAACTTGATTATAACTGATGAAGGATATGGATTCATCTTTCAACTTCACAGATTATTTACTGTGATTCAGAGTCACGAATTCCTTTGGTCCAAGGCTTTCTCTCTGAAGCTGCTGCAAGACTTACCATATATTGTTGATGTGACTGAAATTTAGGGTTGGGAGGAAACTGGAGCCAAGATTTTGAAGCACTAAACAATTTCCCTAAAGCCAAATAATTTAAAATGTCACACTGGACATCTAAAAGTTGGTATTTGTCAATTTTTAATATTATATAAGTTTTATTGATGATAACAATAATGATAAATATTGCAACAATATCTAATACTTACATACTACTTAAAACCCTAACATTTTGTCCAAATAGTCTTTCCCAAATGGGTAATCAGAGTTGGAGTTAGTTAGATTCTGATATTCTGTAGTTAGTTCTGATGTTGTTGAATAAGGAGCTTTTCAAAAGCAGTTACAGTTTTTGTAACACTTCACATATTTGAATGTTCAAGCAGCTACAGCTGTCCGATGTTTGTTAGTCACAAATGCAGAAGGGAATGTTGCTTCAATATTTAGCGCAAAAAGCTACACTAAGGTCGAGATGATAATAGGGTTGGAATAGTGTGTGTTCAAACCCATGGCAGTAGGAACCCCTGACAGCCCGCAAGTACCTCACCCACGCTTCCTGGAGACTGCCAGGTCCAAGCCCAAAGATGACATTCATGTCTCAGAAATGTGCAGTTCAATGATGCCCATGAAGCAGTGGCAGTTCTACCAGCTCTCTCTCAATACGTTTGCTGCACTGCAAATTTCCTGAAAATATTATTGATCCCAAGCACTCGACGCCTTTAACCTTTTTCATATGCTTGACAAAAGACAGGGGTTAATACCTCAGTATGCTTTATTCCATTTCCTGGGGAAATTTGTTCCACACCCAAAACTATTCTTCAATCAGGAGTTCATTCTGTGTGTTGAAATCAGCATAGAAGTATTTGTCGGATCAGGTCTATCATGTAGAGTGAAAGGAAATACCTGTATAACCTATAAAACACACCCTCCCTCCAGTTATGCAGAACTGAAAGCAACTTACTTCATTAAGTAAAAGAAGTAGATTATCAAGAGTCTCCATAGCAGAGAAAGCATTTATTTTCAGGGTTTTTCTTGTAGTCTTTAAAGAAATGTTGAAAGGTGACATTTAAAATGTATCTGACAACTGTCATCAGGAAATTTCTTTGCATATTCTTAAATTACTGGAAAGTCTTGACCCTCAGTAAAATTGGAAGATATTTTCCTTTATGCTGTCACATTTCCAAATATCTGTAATCTAGACTGACTTCTTCTCCCTCAGTGTAGCAGCCAAGGGTTTACATAACACCAAGTAAACTGCTGTTCTGATTCCAAGCTTGCAAGATCCACAAGAATGGAAGGAATGGATTTTTGCTGGGGTAGCTTTGCCAGCATACAGAAAAATCTTTCTGAGTCTCATTCACTGTTTTGGTGTTCAGTTGTTGCAGGCTTCCAAACCGTGCCTTTTTGCAGTTTTTCTATCAGGAGCTCTAAGAGCTATAATGACTCATATCCAAGAGAGTATTCAGCATTTCCAGATTTTCTGTCCTGGCTGGAAACTGAAGTTGTCACTATAAGCTGCATATGTCAATGGCATCTATTTGGAGAGTTTTCACACAAATAGGACACGCATGCTAAGGTTTAAATGCCAGATCTATGAAGAATCAAAAGAAAAATCTCAAACCCTAAATAATTCACTGTTATGTATCAACCAAAACAGCAGAGGAGTTACAGCAAGAGGACCAAGAGTAATCACACAACTAGCAAAAAATGGTTATTCTACCCTTATACCAACTACTCTACACTCATCAATTAAAAAAGAAAAAGTTATTAGTAATGCCTCCCTCACTTGAACATTTACAAAATACTTATAATATAAACTGTTATTTTCAAACAAGCTGGAGAGGCACAGGTCCTCTTTCTTGTGTGAACATTGTTTCATTCATATTTTCCCTCAGAAGGAAACAATGAAATCAAACGTGGAAAGCAGCAAAAGCCATCATGGAATTTGTTCATCAAGCATTGGTCTTTATACAGTATTGTCCCCACAGTAGGTTTAAACCAAGTGTTGATTGATTTATCTGCTCTTCACCTTGCAGGCTGGGTGATGTTAACACCAGTGGAATGTATCATACTATAGTGATGTTTGTATATAATTTGTCTATGCCATGACATTTATTTCTCCTGGTGACTTAAACTGAATTTCAAACATTACAAATTAATTTAAGTAAAACCATGTCTATCTCCCCTGTGTATTCCAGAACTTATCAGGTACAAGACTGAAACATCAACATTCCCTGCTGGTGAAATATTAGGTGCAATAAAGAACGAGTTGGAAAACAAATGGGGGAACTCTCAGTTTCATGGCAATGGCAGACACTGATTCAGGGGAACAAAAACTGTGTGGAATGGAGAGATGGGGGGTACAGAAACAGGACTCTTCTTCCTTCACTGAGACCCCATCCCAATTTCTGACTGAGCTGTAATTCCAGAGACAGGCAGACTTGTCTATACCTGGACATCTGTGCTTCAGCTCTCCGTCTGCTCTCTGTCCCAAGTCTGGTGAGTGGATGGAAAAGGTGCCAGGTGGGCAGTGTCAGCCTCACAGAGAGGAGCACCAAACTGAGGACAAGGCAGATCTTTCCTACAGCATTCCCACAGCCTGAAAGGGACAGATGCCTCATCCTGGAGCACTATTCAGAAAGGAGGGCTCATTTCTTCTTCTGCAGATTACTCCACCAACAAAAGAACATTTGTGAAGCTCTCCCAATAGTCAGGTAAATAATGTACCAAAAACAAGAGAGAAGAAGCTAACAATCTCTTTGTTTTATGCAATGGCAGCAAGGCTGTCCTTTTTGAATCCACGAGCCAGAGTGATTCAAAGTTCATCTGTGGCTGAGTATACCATGCAGTCCAATGTGGAGGCTTTTCCACAGAGCCCCATAAATCTGGGAGCTGGAAGGGGTGCACAGGGCTGGGGTGTGAGTGAGCCTTGGCGGCAGGACGGCAGGAGCCGCTGTGAGCTCCCGCCCCCGGCCTTCACAGAGCTTTTATTGCTCAACAAGGGCCAAACCTCACTTTCGCTACAGTCAGTGGGAGTTTTGCCATCGCCTTTCCTGAAATAAGCCTTGACACGAGCAGAGCAAACAATGGGAAAGCAGAAGCCAAACCCTGGGCTGCAGAGCCCATGGCAAGTTTCCATATCTTTAACTGGCACCCCGTGCTGGTCCCCTGAAAGAATGACACTGTACCTGCTCTTTGTATGCAAAGCCCAGCTTTTACATTGGCAAAATATATAGAAAGAAATATATTTATACATATTATTGTTTCTTTGTAGTGAAGATAAAAATCTGTGAGATAGTTGTGACAACAGTATCTACACATTTTCTGAAATCTAATGTCTATCCTAAATGTCAAATCTTTATTATCATTTCCTGTTTTAAGTGGGGCATAACATTTCTTGACTGGTCTGTCGCCTTCAAAAAGCCTGTGCTTGAAAACACACACACACACAAAAAAAAAAAAAAATAGAAGAAAGGAAGTAAGATAAAAGAGAAAACAGTATAGAAAAACACATTTATGCCAAGTGTTCCCCAAACCTCAGATGTCAGAATTTTCTAAGGTCTTAGGATAGCTATAACCCTCAAGATTTATCTAAAATGCACTAAACATACTACCTAAAACAGTAAGAGCAGGAAAACTGTTCTACAAGTCCCATCCCAGCTGCTAATTTTCTATTTTCTAAAATGTTTAATGTACTCAGTTCATACAATGTGCGTATGGTATAGAAATATATGTCTATGCATTATCAAAGAGTACAGCTAAACTGTAGTGTATTTAGGACCTCATGATTCAATTTCAGATGAAAATGAGAAATAAGCTCAGTATTATCACACTTTTGTTCAAGTGGTAGTTGATATAAGTTTGTAGAGAAGACAAAATTGCTGGAGACTTATTCTTTGTAATGTGTATCTTATATTTTAACAGAAACTAACTGAGAAATCTACAGGAAACTAATTTACACTTTGATTGGGAATTCAAATTGAGGTTAGGGAAATGTGCACATCCATCTAGCAGTTTGTCATCAACTTTTGATGCAGCAGTGCTCAAGTCCAACCTGCCTGCAGCATCAAGTCTTGGCCATGGCTGCAGTACAAGCGAGCGCGTACAGCTCCATGTGCTGGGCATGTGTGGGAGCTCAGCTGAGCGCCAGGTGCTCCTGGCTGAGGGCTGCACCATCCCAGGGGCAGCACTGTGGACACATGGTGGATGCTACACACTTCCAGCTGGCTGGGCTAAGTCAGGCCCCTCACAGAGGACAGAAAGATTACTCACTGCCTTAGGCAAATCTGCCTCGTAAACTCTTTCCACCTCAGCTGTTTCTGAAGGCATGACTTTGTGGTTATGAATGTTGTGATGTCCTCCATCCACATACTCTCTTTACATGATTCTTACAACATGTTGGCATTACTTCACAGCTTACCTTTTTAGCCTGCAGTTTTTAAAGCAAGCCATAGCACCCCTTTGTTTGCTAGAGCATTTATTATAATGTGGTCAGGTCAGAAAGCCTGCCACTCCTCTCTGCAACAGAACTGTATGCTTTAGACCTGAGGTCATGGAGCTATTTGCACGTCCAACAACTGGTTGCATCAAGCTGTGTTGCAATACATGAAACATGCCACATCAGGGATTTTTCTTTTTTCATTCTGCCCTCAATTTCTCTCTTCAGTCCTTCCCTACCTCTCCCAGAGAGCAGCAAGTCATTTGGAAAGATGGGAAATTAGTTTTCAATCTTTGGCTTTCATGGTTTATGAAGAAAATCTCTGCCTAGAGTCATTCACAGGAAGGGCCTATTCGATGTGAACTTTAGCGTTATCTCAGTGGATAATCAACCTTCATAACTCTTCTGACCTTGCACATACCACCTTACCTCAGGTAACAAAACACTTGACACATTTTTCTGCACAGCACAATAGCAGGTGTAACCCATGTGCCTTTGGGCACTGTATTCCATCTCCAATTCAGCTCTAATTATGGCCCCCTAGTCATTTACTTATTCTATTTAAACTCTAGGAATACAGCTAGTTAAAGGAAGGGAAGGTGATAATGAAATTCCCCATGCTGACAACACCACCTTGAACTGCGAGTGCCTGTTTGCTTTGCTTCATGTTTTCCAGCTGTAGTGTTTAAGCAGACTACTTATAGGGCATGGCATTTCAAATTATGGAGAAGAGAAAGCAAATTCTCTAGGGCTGAATCATCGTATCTGGAAATTCAGCAATGCCCAATTTACACAAACTGCATTCATAAATTTGAATTACACACTGTGTAAAGAGACACTCATCCAGTATAAACTGGTAGAAGCTGATGAATGAAGCAAGGAGGGGTTCCAAATGGAAAGCTGAAACCTAGAGGAAAAGAAGTGGCATATTTGTTGTTTCTGTTTCATTTCTCTTTTTTTTTTTTTGGTAACAGAAATGAACACAAGACCTTTATGTGCAATGACTATTTTAGAGAGGGAGTTTCCAGAGGGATGGATCACACAGACTTTGCCCACACAAAAATTCCCACTAAGGAGAAATGTTGAACCAGACAAAAATCGTGCCTTGGTTGCACAGGGCACTGTACCTGTCGGGTGATTTTAAACACATAGTAGCCACAGGGGGTTTGTTTGTGGAGCACTGAATGCTAACCAGAAGTCAGCTGCTGGGAATAGTAGGTGTCCTCTGCTGCTCCTTTCCTCTTACAGGAAAATGTAGTCACTAAGCCTGGCCTCTTCCGAGAAAATGTAATAATGAATCCAGCCTTTTTCATTTCTTTTGCATAAAGACGTAAATCCCATGTATTCCATTTTTCTATATTTCAGAGTACCATGTTAGATAACACAATGGAGCATTTGTACAGATTGCTTAACCCTTCCACAGAATCCATTCTTCTGGTTACATCTCCATGCCTAGGAAGGTGACAATTTACTACAGAAAGAGCAAAGCCATCCTGAATGAACATCTATGCATATCATCCAGGATAAAATGTTTCCCATGGTCCCTGACAGTCTCAGATTACCAAGGGCCTCTTTTGCATAGCACCTCTGAAAAGTTTATGCCTTGATCCAACAAACCCAAACCCCATCTGCACACACTATAGGTTAAATTCTGCTGAGGTTCATATGGTAACCACATCTAACCAAGTATTCAGCTTTCCATTAAATCAGGTGTCAGAAGCCCAAACAGGAGTTGGAAACCTGAATGCTTGTCTGGATCTGAGCCAAGAACCTTCCACTATTACATTAGGTAACACGACTAACATCTCTCCTCTGCAGAAGGCAACAGCACACAGCACTTTTCTGAATGTTGGCCTGAAACAGCAGTAACTGTCAGAGGTTTCTCTTCATCAGGTTTCCACTGGTGGTAGCCAGTACATTTTTAAGGTGAAAGGATATGAAGCCTGTTTCTTCTATGCAACCACATGGAAGAATCAGAATGATAGAGAGAGCAGTAAAAACTATTGTACCCTTGCATGATCTTTAGGGTCTTTTCAGACCAAAATGATTTTTTCATTCTAGAAAGAAAGATCAAAGACATTGAACAGGTTTGATAGAATGTGCAGCTGTAGACATAAGGAATCCTCAATCTTGGAAAACTTACTAAAAAGTGTCATGACAGAAGACTGTAAAATCAATTATAAGTAGAATGGAAAAGGCAAATAGGAAATAGGGAATTACATATCACTGTTCCTCCCAACAGAAGATTGAGAAGGAGGACATTGACCGATTAAAATAGGTCATAAATTCAAAACAAACATGAGCAGGTACTAGGGGTTTTTTTTTCACAGTTAGCTGTTAAACTGTGAAACCTCCTGCCACCAGAGACTGTGGTATACACAAGGTCAAAACACAGCTGGACATATGCCTGGAAGAATTGAAAAGACATGCCGGTGGCCCAGGCAGTCTTGCAGTTGCCAGCCACTGGAAATGGGAGCCCATGCCAGGGAGGAATCACTGCATTCCTGCTCTATTCAGACATCTTCCTAAAATAACCACGACTGGCAGGGTTGGAGGCAGAATATTTAGTACATGGACAGTTTTGCTGTTTGATGTTATTCAGCTATTCTTCTGTCCTCCTAATACGTATGTATGAAAATCACCGGAAACGTTGGTGGAAACGATCTAATCTCATCAAAAGATTATATCTGATATATTTGTAGCCCTCTTTTCTGTTTCCCAAAGTGTCTGCTCAAAGCCATAATTTATTTCTCCAACAGACTTTACAAGTGTTTTAATGTTTTAATATCTCTTTGTGCAAAACTTTTGCCCTTTTCTTTATGAATAGGTCATTAATGTTTACAAAAAGTTGGAAAAGGCTTCTTTTCAAGGGCCCGATCTGCCCACTTTTTCATTTCTGAGGTGCAAAGCTATGACTGGTCTATTGTGGAAAACAGCTTGCAAAGGCTTTGAAAATGCAAATGAAATAAAGTAAATCTGTCCCTTTTTTTGTTGATAGGGATAGAGGAACAATACAAATTTGCAATTTTAAAAATTAAAAGGGTTATGTGATATTTTTTATGGCCAGGGCAGCTTCCAGGGGGAAATGGAGCCAAAGGAGAAATTTTAAAACATAATATAACTAAATCAAGGAAACAAAAAAGTTCCTTTTCACTTACACAGAAGCCTTGTTGAAAGAGAAATACTTGTGGGACATGAGGAATGAAAAAAGTCAGCATGCAACTGCCCAGGCTTGCCCAATTTGTAGCTCCCACCTCATGGCAATTGCTAAGAGTGTTGTAAAAGAGCTTCTTTGTCTCTGGAGAAAGTATTGCTTTCAAAGACAAGAAAAATCCACAAGCAACCTCTCACTTTGACACACAGGTCATGACATTAAAAGAATAATGTGAAGAATCACAAACCACTGGTTTCAGTTAGAAAAGCAAATGGCTTGGTAGGAGGGAGGGAGAGATATTTATGTTATGATCTGCTAACTTTCTGTTTATATATATCTAGTTCCTTCCTAAGAAAAAACCCCAGAAACAAGGCACCTAGTAAAGTCCTTCAGAATGGCACAAAAGAGGTAAAATTCTTTAACTTTGTGAACAGTGTCAATGGTTTGCAAAGAGGGAGGCTAGAACAATATAACTTCTAAAAGCATGTGGGGTTATTTTGCCATCTCCTTGCAACATTTTGGTGCAGAAGAAGATGCCAGCAGGACGAGTCAGTGCCGCAGCAATCCAGACGCTGGAATGAGCGCATTTCCTGGCGGGCGCTTGGGGAAGTCAGAGAGCGTGCAGCCAGCCTGCCAGAGGGAAGGGGCAGAGGCAGGAGGGCACCGTGCCAGCAGGGCTGGCACACGGTCCCACCTCTGGCGTGGGGAGAGCTGACAGTTTTACGGACTTCAACATTTTGCTAGAACCAACTTTAGCAACCAGTTTTGCTTGAAACATTGAGAAAATTGTGGTTTTGGCAAGACAAAACAGTAGGGTATTTCCTTGTACCAGAGCTAAGAGGTGGCCAACTTACTATGATGGGCACATCCTTTAAGAAAACATTCTGAGCTACATTCCTTCCCTCTGCTGACCCTGGAAATGGTAGCAGTAGCACCAGGTTTGTTTCCTCTATTCCCAGTTTGCTAAACTGCAATTCGAGAAAACTGCTGAAAAGTGATGATCAGCAGAAACTTCACTCTGAAAGAAACTGAAGGAAGCAGAAGTGTAGCCCTTAATCCAGTAAGATCCTCTATGCAAACCAAAAGTGATTTTTTTAAGGAAAGGGGGAACTTGGCTTCTTAAAAGTCCTTGAACATATGAATTTCTCAGTTCAGCTTGTGAACTGTGTCTGAGTCTCACACCCATAAATAAATGCACAGGTGTGTGTCTACAGTTAGGGCTGAAATGCACCTGCAGTGGCACTTCTCTCTGGAACTCCCCTATTACATCTGCAGTGGCTTTGGGAGCCCTGGCTGCTCCTCCAAGTGACTGTAGCGTAAAAAAGACATGAAGATATCTTTGGAGTGATGAGCAGCTGGGTATTTCCAGAGCAAAAGCCCCAAATGCTGCCAGCTTGCAAAACTTTGGTAAACTCTCAAGGTCTGTCAGGAAAAGCAGAAGGGATGATGTCGACTAAAGAGGACTAGAGGAAACAGTTGAAAAGCAGCCATTCTGAAATATTTTGGGAACAGCAGTAGCATATGACATTGACATAACTCAAAGAAATTCTTATTGTTGTTGTTGCTGTTACTATTATGATTTGTAGGAATTAAATTCACCTCCTGGCAGGTAGCCTGTAAAAAAGGCTATGAAACCACTTTGTCTTAGTGCTGACCCCTTTGAAAGGCACAATCAGAGAACTCCATCCTGCAGACCAAACTCACCATATGCAGTTTGAGCTCCAATAATTAACTTCAGCCTACAGATATTTCTCAGTCAGAGCTGATTTTCCCAGCTGTGAATCTGAAGCACGAGAAGAAAAAGAGGTTCCATTGGTTTTGGTACCCACTGTAAAATTAATTAAAAATGCCAATAACAACTGTCACCTTCTCCAGGCAATCAGCAGAATATCTCTGGACATTTCAAATTTACTGTCAGGGGAAATTATTTGATTGATCACCTATTAAATGGCTACCTAATTTGTAGGGTTACTTGGAACAGAAATTAAGTTCTCTCAGAAAAGGATACAATAAAAACTTTGATAAGGAGATATTTGAAGACCATGAAATCTTCAAATCAAACTGAAGTCCAGACTTGATGCCAAAACAGATATCTGTGCATTCCTGGAAGTATTGTAGGAACAGAAGTGAGGTGGAGTCAGGAAGCCATAGATTACTGAATCTGATTTTAGTAGTAGGAAAGATCTTTCTGAAGTTAATAGGAAATGATATCACAAAAGATCTGGAGAATGTTTTGGGGATTTTTTTTGTTGTTTGGGGTTTTTTGGTTGGTTGGTTTGGGGGGTTTTGTCTGTATTTTAAAACAGAAAAAGAGTAAGTGAGAAAGAAAAAAAAGTAACTTGGTTACCATGGCTTCAGAAAAGGGAATGGCTGAAAACTTTGGTGTGAATTTTTGAGTGACAAGAAAGGACTCAAAAGGGAAATTTTAAAATATTCCACTTGGCATCCTAAAAATAATTCAAACCTCTCAGTACAACTACCCAGGAGTTTCAGCAGAAAGGAAAGAAGTATGTAGTAAACACAACATTGTCTAAGTATACTATAAAACCCACAGAATTTTTGAGAGCAGAGAGAGGTTTCCAAACTTCAATCAAGGAGACCAAATCTTGCTCACTGAAGCTGGTGTCTGTGAAATATCTTAGCCAGTAGACAGGTTCTCATGCACAGTTTAGATGCTGTGACAAGCAGGCAAAAGTAAAATATAAAATATTGCAATGAATTTCCATTGAATAAAAGAAGCAGCAGTCACAGCTTTCTTGCTAATCCATAGTAAAGCCCATCTCCCTTTCATAGTGCCATATTTCTAAGGAAAGCCAGATGGTATCATGTTTTTTCCCACTTCTTCCTCACAGTAAATTAATAAATAGAAAGACAAGAATGATTTTAGAGAATTAGAGAGAGTTCCAGGTGGAAACTCTAAATGCATCCAGCTAAAAGCTGACTTGTTTGTTTGTTTTATGAGTACAGCAGCATGGTCTGGCCAAAGCATCAAGACCTGGTTTCTCTCCATGCTTGTTATTATGTTTGCTAATCACTGCCATCTTTCAGCATCTGGTATCCCGTATGTATTTCAGTGTTGGATGCTTGCTCCCTAAATCAGTATGAAAACTGCAGGTGACAAACAACATTCAACCTCCCCAGGGAGGTGATTAAGTGCTCATCCCTTGAGTTTTTCAAGATGTGGGTGTACAGGCTGCTACATAATCTCCTCTAGGCTCCCTTTCCCACAACAGCTTGGACCAGATGGTCCTTCAAGGTCCCTTCCAACCTGGGCTGTTGTATGATTCTTATGATAATAACTATTGGAAACTGAAAGTAGTATGTTGCAGAAAAGGCCTTAAAGGAGACTTTTAAAAATGTTTATTCCTTCTGTTGTGTCAGGAAAAAAAATCCAGTTTTGTTATGTTTTCTCTGGTAGCTCGTGTGTTTCATCCATTTGTCTTCACCATTGCTGCACATTATTTATTGTTACCTGCTGGGAGTGTGTCTCTATCACAGTTGTAGTCAGGGTTATAGGTGCCCTCAAAGCAAATTGCCCAATAGCTCCCATTTTCTGTGCTTTGGTTCACAGTAGTGCAGTCTGGATGACCTGAACCCCTTTTGGGTGAAACTGAATCCTATTCATCCTGTAAATGGGGTGCAACTGAATCACATAAATCAGTGAAAAAGAAAGAATCAAAGGGAGGTTAACATACCAGGCTATGAAGCACAGCAGTTCAGCTGAAGCACAGCATTAACTGCTGCTGCTTTAGCCAAAGGGGCCGGTAACATCTGGCAAAGTGATGGGGCAGTAACCCTGACTCATAACATCCAAAATCACTCCAGCATAATTCCCACAGTTTTCTTGTCAGCACCCATAATTCCCTTGTTCTTAGTAAATCGAAATAAATGATCAATGTCAAACATAAACAGAATATTGGAGCCTTTCAGCTGGCTAAAGAAATGATGTTTGCTGGGGGAAGAGAGTCAGCATGATTTATCCTACTCTTCGTATGTTCTCTTTAAAGTTGCACCACTGTATTAAGTCCTGTTCTCTGGAAACGGAAAACAATGAGAAGAGATTTGCAAGAACACCACCAGCTTCCATCTGTGAACAATTTGATACTTGCTTTCGGCAAATTTCTAAGCATTCCAGTTTTAAATAGACTTTGCACCAGTATTCTCTCTTGCCTGCTTGTCACCGCAATGCTGCAGTGTTGAAATAGGCACAGCAATGAGTACAAAATATCACAAATACACTTGGACTGAGAAGTGGGGTTTTATGTGTGATTTTTATATGTGGTTATGCTCACTGTTCTCCTGCTTATAAGAAGATTGTTGGAAATACAAAACTCTAACAAACAAATCTGGCAAAACCAGGTGATTTATTGCTTTGAGTTGGTCAGTAGTCAGAAAAACTTTTCTTAATCTGAGTTCCTGAAGGAAACATCAGTTTTTCTCAGCTGCAGTGGGTGCTGACTCCAATAGGTTTGAATTCAGTCTATCATGATAAAAATAACACTGAAAAGTACTGTCTTTACCTGCTGTTTGCTTTCTAATATATAAAGTCTATTTTAATTTTATATATGATGTAAAGGTCCTTTTAATAGGCCAGTGAGTCCAGTATGGACTTTGATATCAAAGCTTTGGACATCTTTCTTTACAATAAAAGAAGACACAAATTCCTCTATGCTTTTAAACAAAAATCAAAGGTGAGCACTTACTCTGAGCAGGAGCTGGAAGTTATTGAAAATTCTTAGATAAAGCATGCCCTTCAACCCTGTGTGACATATTTTCCTAGCTTGGACACGTCAACTTCTTTCTTGTTTCAAGAAAGATAAAAATAAGTTAAACGTATTACAACATCCAAATAATCAACTATTTCCAGTTTTCAGATATGGATTTTATCCAAAGGGAATATTTTAGAAGCAAGACTACACCAGCTGATGATATTCAAACACCAATGAAGCAGCTAAGTCTGCCTCCAACTTGCTAACAAGGCTGTTCTGAGTTATGCTCTGTGCCTTAGCAACTGTCAGATAAATAATCTTGCTCCTTTGTAAGAAAATGAACAGGCTGGTTCACTTTAATCCCCCACCATCCAAATATATTTAAACAGTAACATGATTAGGATAAGAATACACTGCAATATGAGTTGGAAAAGTGCTAAGGCTCCGGAAGCATGCACTATAAATCAAGCATTTAACGATTTAAATCAAAAACTTCAAGCAGCTGTCCCTGGGAAACATTGGGAGAACAGACTGTGCAATGAAGCCTGATGAAAATTAATTTAGTAGGCAAACATTGTTATCTCATGGACTTTATGGGAATTATAAAAATAAGGTGCTGAGTTTTATAATGTATTTTCATGTTCTTACGCTAAGAATGCTTTTTAGAGGCGCTACTTATATTTAATAAATAGAGTATAAACCCTGTTATCTTAGGCACAGGTTAATTTGGGAATTTTTTTCTAAGTTGGGTGATTAAATTATGCCTTTCAATCGTTGTCATAGATCTGTGGAAAAGGTCCTGACATCTGCAGGAGCCACGCACCAATGCAACACCCAGGGCTGCTCTGCAGAACGATCAGCCAGTTCTAGGAAAGGAAGCACACTCCAGCTGAGGAACTGTCCTCTTCAAATTCTTCTGTGGCACCACAGAAGCACAGGCAGTGTAAACCCGTGGAGGCAGACACTGCCAGCCAGATTCTCCCCCCTGCCATTCCACAGCTCCATGCCCCACCCGGCACAAACACCGAGTTGGCCACATGAGGAAGATCAGAGGAATAATCCCTGTTACAAACTCATTATTTTTTTGCCAGTTTAATGTTAACCTGGGTCAGCTCCCTGTAAGGTTGGGGCAGGAACAGGACGAGGCAACTGGGGCTCGTAGAGCAGCATGGCTGAGTTATAGTGAATTGAAATGCTCACAATACTACAGCCTTAGTCTGGAAAGCAGAGTCAGCAAAATATTTTAAACTGATTTCTAGGTCTCTGCACGTGTAGTGGTATTATGCACACACTACCCAAAAAAAACCAGAAAAAAGAGCAAACAGTGAGTAAGCATATACTTTCCCACCAGATCTTGGAAGGTTAGTGGTGGTAAGAGGAATCTCTTGCAAACTTGAGTTCATGCAGGGCAGTGATCTGCCCTACGTGAAATGGTTCTCAGATCACAGTGTGCCCTGAGGAGGGCAGGGGGATGCACCACCAAAATCCATCCTGAGACTACAGTCAGATTCTCTGGGCCTCTGCAGTAGGATCAATAAACCAGCTAAATTTTCCTTAAATCTCTCTTAAAACATACCATATTGAAAAACAAAACAAACAAACAAAACCCCCAAAACCAAACCCCACACATTAGAAAGCAGGTATATTACATGTTTCTGTGTTTTCTGGTGAAAGTTTTGTGCATTTGACAATGTCTGATGTGCAGTAAAGAATTATCTGATAATGCACTTTATTTTACTTGGAGAGTTAGGATTTAGATGTGGGCTAATATAATCCCTAAAAAATAGAAATGATGATACAGTTCCCAGTTCTTTGTGGTTTAACAGCAAATAAGTTTACTTTCCAGTAAGTTTGCTTATAATGGCAGATATTCTACAGCTCACACTTGTATTTGTGCTCAGAATAAGTGTTGTCTTGCATCCATTAAAAAGAGAGGAAAGAAAATGAAAAAGGAGTGATTGGTCGAAAAGGATGTGATTATGCTCATCTGTAACAGCCTGTATGGAATCCAGAAGGAAGGAAAACAGTTTAAAAAGAGGCAAATAGGCCAGTCTGCATGCACATGGGTAGGATATAGCTATTTTTACTCTGCCTTTACAAAGAGCTTCTGAAGTAACAAAATGTTGCATTTGAAATGTGTAGAGGTGTTATCATATTATACCTGTATGCATACTCAGAATGGGAGAAATAGGACCTTGGTTCATCCACCTGCAACCTTCAATGACTCCTGGAACTCAGAGGGGTAGGTAGATGCTGACTTCCACATTGAGAAAAGATTGAGTGATTGAGATTGTAGTTAGAAAGCTCCTGTCTTAAGTGAAAATAGTCCTGCATCACTTTAAACAAATTTCTTAAGCACTGTATGTAAATTTACCCTTGAGTGATTGCATCCTCTTACAGACATAAATATATAAATCAAGTAATTTCCCTTTTATTAGTACATTTAAAGTGTTCCACTCAAATATATTTGTTGTGAATGCTAAAAACTTTGTAGTTGTGCAAGCAAGAATCATCAAGAATGAGAGGAAAGTGATAAAAGATCCAAAGCCAAGAGAAAACAAAACCTACAGCTTAAGAGGCTTTGTACAAATTGAGTTCTTTTGTTTTTCCTCCAAAGCCACAGAGAAGAATAAAGATTAGAGCTTTCATAATTTATGTAATAAAACTGCTATATTTCAAATGTTATAAAACAATAACAGAATATAATTTATGTTAAAAAGAATTTAGAGGTTAAATTACAGTCAGTAGAGGTCCCTAAGATGTCTGTAACACCAACAGAAAATATTTCACTGGCTCATTATTCACAAAAGCATGTATTCTACATTTGTGTGACTCATAGTCATGCTATCAGAGATTCAAGGCCAAACTTCTAAAACAAAAGTGCATTTTGCTGTTCTTTGTCCATCTGATATGAACATTTCAAGAATAATTAAAGAAAAAGCAGAAGGTGAAGGGAATTACTGAAGTGCAGAGACCACTATCCCTGCATTTGCTTGGATACACATTGTCAAACACCAACATAAATCAAGCAGAAGTAATGGCAGATTTGTAAACATTGCCTCACAAGATTCTACATTTTGATTACTACATTGTCAAGCTTAAACCCTTAGTTAATCTAAATTTTCCATGACACTAATCCAGTGAAACCCAGGTTGAGCACTTTTAGGAAAATTTCAGCCAAAAAAGTTGGTTCTGAGCTGGAGGCTGAGGATGCAGATACACAGTCTGCTGTCTTTAGACAAGTTTTTGTGCATTAGCTGAAGCTTCATGGCTGGGTGAAGCCAAATTCCACTTCTCTGTTGGGGGGGGTTAAGCACTCCAGCACGCTTAAGCACCGCAGCTCTGTAAACTCATGATAACACACAGCAAATTGGGATAACTCAGTCAGGACCTCTTCCATGAACGAGAAATTTGTGGTAACTGTGATATTTTGCAATACAGAAGATGTCTGTGAAAAGGGAGGGATTTAGCTCTCTGCCTGCTGGGGACAGATTCAAAGTTGTGGACTAAAATAAAGCAACGGAAGTTTAGGTTAGATGCTAGAAAAATATTATCAATAGTAGTGAGGGTGGGGCCTGGAGCAGGTTCTTCTGGAAGCTATGGAATCTCATTTACTGGGGGATTGTAGGAAGGGGTTACACAAACATTCCCCATGAGTGATTCAGGACTGGCTGCATCTGCCTGGAGGAGGGTTATGAACTACAAGATCAACCAAAGTCTGTTCCAGTCCTACTTTCCAATTCCATATCAATCCTGATAGAAGTTTCTGCTGAATTTGGTAAAAGTATCGCTCTCTCTCTCTCTCCTGAGACTGAAATTGACTTTGTGATAGAACCTCGTGCTTCTTGACACCGTTGAAATAGCTGTTGGGCACCTTTCTCCCCTCTTGATAATATTTCAATTACACAGGTTTTTTAAACCTCGAACTCCTGACAGCTTAAGGTGATAAAAAAATAGTCTCTCACAATAATCTCATTAGAAAAGTCATATAAGCCAAGGACATATTTAGCCATTGGCCTGAAAAGTGGTTCACCTGAAAGAATACTATGTTCATCAAACATTTAATAGTTTTGACTTTTTTCATGATGATTTAATTTTAATTACTCAGATTCTCAGTGTGCTAGTTGGGATAACTTGGTTGCATATACCGGGTACATGGACACTTCCTATGGCACTCTGTCTTACACAGTGGCATGATGCAGACTGGTCCAAGGACACAATTTCAAAATAATTTTTCTCAATGAAATCAGAAGTGTGAATATACTGAAGTACTTGCTCTGCCTCTGAACTTGTTTGGTAAGGGTTTGTGGTTCAGAGCATGGAACAAGAAGCACCACATTCTCCCTAGATATTCTGCTGCAAATACTGAGATGATTGCTGCTAACAGGAAAAAGTGAGGTCTCACAAGAGTGGCAGGAGTGCCAGAGTTGCCAGCCAGTCTAAAAGAAGAATCCACTGTACTAGGAACCCACTCAGAAAATAAATAATCTCTAATGGAAACTAATGCTTCAGATCTTAAGGACTAAGTGTTGTCCATATAATATCCAGCTCACATTAAACCCTTTAAAAAATATGGTAATTCCAAGAAGTGCACAGACATTTAGGACAAATGCTCAGAATTTAGGACATTTATAGAATTGCACAAAGCTTCATAAAAGTGAAGCTATCATCTGATTCTTTAGTCTGCCCTTTCTGAGCAGGTAAGGGACTTGGCTTCCTTTCATCTCCCAGGATCTACAAGAGCACTCTTGGTTCCCTTCTAATATCAATAATCCCATTTTAATGACAGAAGGCTAGAGGACAGGAAGAGGAAGAGATCATGGCCACATTTCATGTGGCAAACCTGTGGCACACCAAGGAACAAATGTAGGTTACTGTTAAAATGACAATATTTTTCAAGGATAAAATCACTTTCTAAATTATTTTCTCTGTTTTTTGCTTTTTTTAACACTGTGTTCTTTCAAAACTGTTACGCTTCATTTCCAGTTACAATTATTGACTAAAACCATCAGCATTAGCAACAACACTCATTGTCTGGATTTTCATTTCACCTGAAGGCAGAGTCATGTGAGATGCAGCACATACACATACAGGCAGAGCTAATTCCTGAGAGTTCTCCCATGAGAACTTGAATGTCTAATTACACAGAAATGACGAAAGATTAATCATCTTGAAAGGGGTCCCACAGGTAATCTGTGGCAGAGTGAGGAATCCATTAAAGACCTTCTGGATCCCTGCCCAGTGCTCTCATCATCAGCCCATTTCTCTCTCCATGTTTACCTTCTGTTAAGCAAAGCTTAACATGGACTGCTAAAAATTTTTTGGTTGCTTGAGTTGTTGCAAGGCAACTCAAGAATATGCTATGCCATCTTACCTGGAAGTGTCAAGAGTCAATCTTCATTTTTCAGCAATCTCCACAGGAGGCTTGAAGAAGGAGCAAAGTCTCTGTGTGATTTGTGCAGTAGAAAGCAGCCTGGCACAATTTGGACTTCAAAGAACCTTTGCCTTTAGAAAAAAAAAAAAAAAGGACAACAATAGGTTTTACTGAACAGTTATTTACCTACTTTTAGAAGATACGCTCAACAAGCTGTCTACAAAATCTGTCTGGCCACCCAAATTTGGTAGCTTGAAGGGCTCAAAGGCAGATCTAAAATTGTCACCTAAGCAGAAGGAACAGCACAGTGATACACTGTCAATGAAAGCTGAAGAGTGCATTGCATTGCACCCACTTGGGTGTGGGGAATGAAGCTGAGCTGCCATGTGAAGACAAGCAAAGGAAATTTAGCTGGAGTGATGATGACTCATGTTACTACAAAAACTGTCAGTGAGAGACAGATTTTTCTTATTCTGCAGATTGTAAGATTTTGGGACAGAGGCTCTTAAGGACTTCAAGGCTTCCAGATCTTAATACCTGCAGTGTAAGGCTTATTTCTTAAGAAATTTGAAAAAGAGGTAAATTTTTGAAACTGTCTTTCTGCAATCAGTTGCTGTTAAGGTAAGACTGCGCCTGTTTCTGTTTTTAGTGTTCCCGTGAAATCTCATTGAAGGGAGAAAGGAAAAAATACCTCAAGACTGCGTTCCAAAACTCTGGCCAGTTCTGATTCAGTTCTTTCCTTTGATTTTTTGGCCTGGATACATTAACACAAGTGTTACGATATGAACAGAAATGCTACAGTTCTTGTACATGGCACTTTCCAATAGTTTTTTTTAAAACAACAAGCAAACAAAAAGCCAAACCAAAGAATTTTTCATTGAACTGAAGAGTCTAATTATCCTTAATGGTCTGCATAGAAAATAAAGTAGAAATTTAGCTCTGTGAAACTGATAATACTGGCTGTTGTTCCATCACTGTCAGGAATGCCATGCTCAGAAATGAAACTGCCTCTCCCAGTCCACAGCTCAGGGAAGGGCACAGATGTGCTCCACTTGCCCTGTGATGGCAACAACAGGGTGCTGCTGCTGAGGGGTGCAGGAAGGGCCGGGCTTCTCACCTGGGCTACTCTTCCCAGTCCTTTCTGTGCAACCATTAAAATAACGCTGGGGTACATGCAGCTCTAGGCAGTCCTTTATTGACATTGTATCATCCACACACAAAAGATTCAGTTCCTGACTCACACCAGCTCTCCATCAATATTTTTGGCCTCACATGAATTTATTTCAGAGACAAAAATGGCTTAGTCAGCTCTGTTTCCTCCTGTTCCTTCATCCCATTGCCAAAGCCTGACTGCTCATCCTTCTTCCCATGACTCCCTTAGTAGAGCCCATGCAATCATTTATTTGGCCACTCAGTGAACAAGATCAGGGAACTGATCAGGGTTAAAAACCCAAAAATGCAAAACTTACTGGCTTGTTTCTTACCCAGCTCAATTCCCCAGTGAGTTCACAGTGTAGCACACAACACAAGAACCTCTGTGCTGGATCAGAGAGCACGGGGGTCCATTTGGTCTGGTGTCCTGCCCCAGCAGCAGAGCAGACACAGCAGATGTTATCCAAGGAAGGATGTTAGGGCAGGGCAAGCATCCAGGAATGCTCTCCCAGCCTCCTGTGACTTGTGACTCAGGGATGCTTTGAGTGAAAGTTAATGTTTTCATATTTAATATTCATTGATGGATTTTTCTTTCATTTATGTTCCTGATTGTTTTAGATTCGTTTTTTTTTTAATCAAAGGAAATGTTTGCAACCCTACCCTGCTGTGGAACATGCAGTCAATGAAGCACCTCTTCTTATTTGCCCTGGAAGCAGTACCCAGTAGTTTAATTTTGTGCCCTTTGACTTTTATATTGGAAGAAGAAAAGAACAGCCAAATACCCTATTCACCTTTCTTGTTCCAATACCTATTTTGTAGATCATTGTTGTAGCTATCTCATTCAGCTCTTTCCCAGCCTCCAGAGGTCTTAAATTACCCTTAAGGGAGTTGCTTCATATCAACAGACAGCAGAGACAGTAGTGCAATGTAGGTATAGATGTGCACGGTCAGGGATCCTGGTAGCTTAAACTGAGGACAGAAATGGTCGTGTAATAAGCCTTTAATTAATAAGAAATGTGCATCTGGATAGACTGTCTTGTCTGGTGAACATCATTTCTGCTTCCTCTACCACTGCTTGCCAATGTCAACCAATGCCTCCAGCAGCTTTCCAGTTTCATAAGTAAATAAAGAATTCAAATGACTGATTTGAATTTGATTCTCTCATTCCTCAGTCCTCAACTGCCTTCTCTTTAATCTTCCCTTATTTGCAAAATGCAAGTACTTTTGAAGACTCTATTGTGGCTGGTGGAAATGTTTACTACAATTCAATGTTCAGTGTTTCTTTTTCTTACTCTGAATACAAAATCTCCTTCACCTTCTTCTGTCTTGTTTTCTGTAGATCTCCCAGTACATCTTGCTTCCCATTTGTTTATATTTCTTGAAAGCCTTACAGCTACTCTTTACGATTTAACTTGCCCATAGTCACTCTTTGCCTCTATGATTTGGCCTGCAGGCTGCTGCCAAACGTGCGTCTTAGAGATATTTTCCCATCTCAGGGAGTTAGAGTCAAAATTATGCTACTCATTACCTGTTGTCTTAAATATATGTCCTCCCATACTGAGATACTTGAATTTTCTCAAGTCCTTCACCTGACAAACTCCAAAATCCATGAGAAAGCCAACATTTCTTGCTGTTCTGCCTGCACCATGCCCACCTGTGTGTGGGCTGAGCTGAGCCCTGCATGCCTCCAGCCCCAGCCACTGCACGGGCCAGAGCCCAGCACTGCCCAGAGCAGCAGGAGCAGCTCTTGGTGCTTGGCTTTTTGGTCTTCACAGACCAACCTCACAGGGTGCTGTCTTTTTAGGCTGAGTCATTTCCAAAGATCCAGGCAGAATTCAGGTGTTCAAAGATTGTCTCATTTCATGTCTCATCAGGCTGGTACTTAACTGAGCATCAGCCCAGGAGACACCAAGCACTGGCTTGTGTGTTAGGAACCACCACAGTTATACAAGATCCTGCAGCTTTTGAGGCAGGGAAAACAATGCTGTCCCCCAAGGAAAATGCTTCCAATGGAGCTTTTCTGGGTGCACAACATCACCGAAGGGTCAGGACTGACATGGATTGATTTGACATCTTCTCTTCCCTGAGTGGAAGAAGAAACATAGAAGATTTTTCTTAGAATGGCCTTTCCTGAACTCTTTAAGGGATCCTTGCCTTATTCAATCTGTTAGTGGGAGAAAGTAGGATGAGAATCTTTCTAAACAGTTCTCTGAACAAGCTGACTTCTACCTTATGCCATTGTGTTAGATGCAGGCAGCACATGGATCACGTATGGATATGGCACAGAAAGAGTTTTCAGCTTCGTGCATCCATCCCTGTTCTCAACAGAGCAAACCAGATGGTAGGGGAAGACACAGAGGGAAATTTTCAATGGGGAAAAAAAGAAAAAAGGTTTTTTGCATTAATATATTTTGATAACAATTACTATCTCTCTCTCTCTTTTTTTTTTTTTTTTTGTTTTGGAAGCTCCATTTTGGAATGGTTTGTGGAAATAATTACACGCTATTGTGCAAATTAAGGTATTATCACTGTGCATTGTGACAGAGAGCATACAGGCTGAGCATGCAGCTTAGCCTCTCTCAGATTTGAAGGGGCTGTGGATGCAGCTTGCCTTTGAGATGTTTTCTTTTGCAGGATTGCTTTTTTCTTCTTCTTTGGATTATGTGCTGTGATCACATCATCATTTTAAACTACGGTACATTGTGACACCAAAGCAGAGCCATGGGAGCCCTGGACCAGCTCTCTGGAACTGGAAGGGAAGCTTCAGTGGCATCTCATTCCATTCCCTTCTCCCCACCACATTGCCTGACAGCTCCCATCTTCTTTCTTTATTTATTGTGAAAAGGGGGAAGAGTATTGTATTTCTGCATGAAAATAGGGGATCGAAATGCATTTTCCCACACATGCATAGCTGCTTCCAATAGATGGGACTAATATATCCTGTCTTGCTTTCTCCAAGAGTCTGTGCAAACATCTCACAGTCACCTGAGCCACCCACATTCCTTTTGTTGCCCTTAGCTTCCATTAAATGGTCTTTACTGTAGCAGGCAAAATATTTACACTATTTCTTTCTGCCGACTCAATTGCTGCCTTTCTCCTGGTCTGTCCCCAGGACCCGGAGCCTTGCATGACAGCGCTGCCTTCTACTTCCCTTACTTTGAGTACTACCAGCTGAGCTTTAAAAGTGGGCAATTCAAATTATCAGTCAGACAAAACAGGCTCCTTTTAGCTCTTTTAAAAGCTTTTTAGCTCAGAGCTTTTCTTGCTTTGCTTTCACATTGCCTTTAAAAGCAAGACTGACAGAAAAGATTAAGTTGCTTCTGGCTGCACTGGATAGGAGCAGATTAACGCAGCTGGATCCAACCCTGGGAAGCCCAGCCTGGATATGTATGTTAGCACAACCCCGGCAATGTGTAAGCAAGAGTCGTTTGTGTTGATCTTTTTCAGGATGATGAGTTTGTGATTAACTCTTTTGTGTGGAGCTTGCCTGTGTAGGAAGTTGGTGCACAGCAGGATGCTGATGAAAAAGCTCCCGAGGTGTCAGCCCTCCCTCTCACCGTGCATAGCTCTGCAGCCACGCCACTGGCTACAGCAGGGATTTTGTTTGCCCTCTGTCGCCTTTGAGAATTTTTTTTTTTTTTTTCTGGGAGCAGGATGGCTGGGGAAGAAAGGAAATCTTCCGTCTGAGAAAGGTTTGGTACAGCCTGCTTTGCCAATGTTAAGGAGTGGGTCCAATCCTGCATGGTGGATGTGCACATCCAAGTTGCAGGGAAGCAATTAAACTCCACGACAAATGTAAAAGAGATGTTACTGGGCAAATGGTAGGCTGTTTTCTTGCTCATTTATTTGTCTTTAGGGCTGAAGATTTGGGTTTTCAGCGTGGGCTTCTTAATCTAAAATGACTGTGAATAAATAGCTAAATATTAAATAAAAACAGTTTTGTGGGGCAGCTATGAATTATAATGTTCAAGAGAAATCCAGGAGACCCCAAATTCAGCAAACTATGTTAGTCAAGCAGGTAGAGTCTCTAATGCTCTGATAAAGAAAAGCACAGCAGATCCTGCAGTGTGCCCGTTGTCCCTTGCAAGGGGCGCGCTGCAGGAGCTGCAGCAAAGGGCGGGAGAGGGCAGCAGATGCATCGATTCCAGCAGATGCATCGATTCCAGCAGATGCATCGATTCCACGTGTGCTACGTGTGGTCCCTGCTCGTGTTCCTGTTCAAGATTCCCGAGGGTGGGAGGACTGACCCTCCAACCTTTCCATGCCCCCAGTCTGCCGTTAGCTGACTTGAGATAACATTATTTGCCAACCTCAAAGAAGAGTGGTGAGGATAAAAGCCCTTGAAGGGGCTCGACACAGCACTGCTGAGAGCAATGAGAAGTTTCCTTCCTGGTTAGAATGGGGCATTCAGAGCAAATCTTTGCTAGCAAAGTGTATCTGCTGGATAAGCTCAAAGCCAGAGAGCAATGACATCAATATAGCTACTCCAGTGTTCACATCTGAATCCCAACCAATCTCTTAAGGTGCCTTTTTTTTTTTTTTTTTTTTTACATGGCATTAATCCAGGACATATTTACACATAACAGTTTTGAAATCACACCTCCCCCTAGGCTGCATGAAATATTTCTATACAGCATAATTTTTCAGAGACAGTAAATCAGACCATCTCAGATATATACCTATAAATTTTAGTGACTGCGCAATATCCCTGTCACTTCTGCCTCCCTTGTCTAATGACACATTTTCTGTGCTTCCATCACATCTCCTTCCATATCAAGGTGAAGGAATGAAACCGAACACTGCTGACTTAACAGGAAATTGAGCAGGAAAGATTCTACACTGGACTGGGGAAAACGATCATTCATTTTGCAGGCTTAGTGCCAACAGCACTACCTTGCAGCTCCAATTATCTGATACTTTAGTGATTACACTCAGTTAAGCAGGGATAATTGAAGCAATTTTCAGCTTCTTCACCAGACAAGCCAGAGGCATGACCTTATCTTAGATAATAGAAAATGAGATTCAAATGAGCTTTTTTTCTTTTTTTTCTAACTGTAGGCAGGCTTAATTACAGGAGAAAATTAGCAGAGGCAGTGGTATCTCTTCCAACCTTCAAGTCTTCAGATAGTGTCTGGTGGCTGACTGGGGGACATCTCTTAGCTAAGCACAAATTTAGAGACTTCATATAATTGCCTTGGAGCTCTGTGGTTGTAGAATGGATTTTGAATGAGGGAATTCTGGAACTTAGGGATAACTGTAAATCTCTGATTTTAATTTTTATTTTTTAAACTTTTGCTGACTAGAGTATGTTCTACTTTGTATCATCAGCATGAACTAAACGTCCATAAAAATGTTGAGGCTGATTTCATCAGGCCACCTGCAGGGGAATGGGGGAATCAGTGGGGTTTTTCTGCCTGAACCCGAGATGCCCCAGGGTGAACTGCTGGCCCCATCAGCTGTTCTAGGACAGCTGAATGCGCTCTAGCTGCTGCTCTCCAGCTCTGCAAAGCAGGGCATTTCGTGTGACTTCAGAGATCTACAGTCTGTCAACCAAACCAAGGGTCGTGCTCAGAAAAACTTATGCCTTCCTGGCTCAAAAGACAGTCAGGAAAACATCAGTGGTGTTCCTCACTTGAAATAGACACTGCCTTATTTCTGCTCAGCACAGGAGCTATGAAGAGATCACTCCAGGATCTCAAGACTTCAGCTGTTGCCACAATAGTCACCCTTAGGAAATAAGCTACACCCTGACTTTACCTCTGGCAAACCAACAACTTACACTATTTTGTATTGCATTGGCCATTTGGCTGTAGCTTACACACAGCGGGTATTGGGTCTGGGCTTTTCTCCTTAAGTCCATAATATCACAAAGAGAGCCACCAGGACACAAAAGTTGTGGGGTTTTTTGTTTTGGTTTGGGTTTTTTTTGTTTTTTTGGTTGGTTGGTTGTTTTTTTTTTTTTGTTCTGTGAGAACAAGCCATATGAAAATGAACAATCCACAAAAAAACTATTTTTACTTGCATTACACATTCCTACATATACAGGAAACAAGGTCTGTTAGTTGAGTCCTCTTAGACTAGAGCATCAGCTTATTATTTTCAGTATAAAGCAGGGCACAGCAGTTCATAAAATATGGCAAAGAATATACATATATTAATTTAGAAGTAGTTCAAAGAGTACCTGGAAAAAAGTTCAAAAGTTTGTTTGCAAGATATTGTCCCTGAGAGGTTTGATTTTTCCGGGACTGGAGAAAAAACCTTTTAGTTGCTTACATCTATTTTCTCACTTTAAATCAAACCTTCAGCATTTTACTGGCAGCATTCGAAAACACTATTATTTTGGTGGAAATATCACATACCTAATCATTCTGTGGGGAGAAGCAATAGACTGCTTTAATTAAAAAGCATTCATGAAATAAAAGTACAAAGGCATAAATGAGGATTTCCAGCCCAGAGGAATGTGATGTTGGGTATACAGTGTCAGACTGGCCTGTGTGGGTAGGATAGCTTGACTGTTTATTTCTTAGCAGTTCACAAATCTGTTCCCAAATGCAGAGGCTGCACAGGCAGCTCAGCACAGGAGAGGCAGTGGGTGCAGAGCCCAGCCTAATGCCAACGGGAAAAGGGGCAAGGGAAGCAGATTTCCTCAACAGACAAGGAAATAAATGCAGATGAGGCCATAGCTATCCCTGGTGGCAGTCAGGAGATTGGTGCCACTGTTCATAAATCCAAGAGGAAGTGTTCCCAGAGCTACAAGTCAAGAACTCCTTTGCCAGCTCCTTGTGGCTTCATCTTCCCTTTATACAGACTCAAGGTGTTCAAAGCAGGGGGTGGGAATTGGGTGACAGAGGAATTGTAGGCATCCCTCTCTATAACCACCAAACACGAGACCTCCATGGCCACATGTCCCCACAGAAACAGAGCTAAGCAAGTTCTTCAAGGAAAAAGCTGAAGGGACTAAATGTAAAATATTTTAGGTCATGTAGAGAAATCAGCAGAGCCCAAGAACATGCAGGGAGTACATGTGAGAGTGGGGGGCCTCTCTGTAATGTTGTAATGTCCTTGCTGTAATGTCTGTGGCCTGATTTCCAGCTCTGATACATTGCATCACTACCCAGCCTGTCTGGCTTTCCTCTTAGATCCAGATTCGCACGTGTCCTTGTGTAAACAAGGACTGATCTGGGAGTTACTCTCCATTTGGTTTGGTATGGGCAACATGAGAATATGGTCCTTAAGATTCCTCATCATGTGGAGTTAAGGAAAAACACAGTTCTTAAATGTCTCACAGCTTTTAAATGTCAGCTAGCTGTGGCAGCCTTTCCATTTCTGCTCATTTCTGTTTATCAACGCCTTTCCCACCTCTTCCCGCTGTACCAAACTGGAGGAGACAAAACACCCTTCTGGACCCGTCCCAACTACAGACCTCATTTAAATTTTCTCAAGTCTAGCCACAGCTGAAGGTGTTTCAGAAAAATAGCACAGGCAACTATTCTTAGTCTGTAAGCTTCTCCAGATTTTCTTTCTCTGAAATGTCAAGAAGATTCCCAATTTACCTAAATTAACCTCCCCTATAGATTTCCCAAAATAGAACATCTCAAATACTCTTTGTCGCTTGTTTCCACATAGAGATCAAACTGTAAACCAGCAAAGACTGAGACAAAGATATTTTTCATGGCCAGCATACAGTAAGACTCTCACAGAAAGAGATATGCTCATTTCTGAGACTGTCTCTTTAATGGCATTTATTTAGAAGCCCTTATTTACTGAGAAGCTTTGAGACCTCATTTAATTTATAGATCTTGCGTAGAACAACAGCAGTGGCTCAGGCTGTGAAATGCCACTTTGTTGCTTTTCCCCACTGCTGCCCGGAGTGTGAATGCTCCTGATGGTGCCTATTTGGCTTGAGCATGTCAGACGCAGACCAGACAGGATGCTGAAGAAAGAAACTGGTGTCCTTCATTTCCAAGGCCTGGCTCATTACACAGGGTGATGAATTTGCCCTGTTTATAAATTCTGCAGCCACCACTTACAGCCATACCTGACATGAGATTGAGGAGATGTGAGCAGAGCTAAAACGATCTTTCAGGCAGTTGATGTTTCAGGAAAAATATTGCACGGAAAGCTAGAAGCCCAGGTTATGCACACACAGTAAATGGCACGAGTGCAAACAGCATTCTGCTTGTTAAGCTCTTTTACACACTGTAGCCACTTGGACCAGCTAAAATGTCAGGCTAAGACTGCTGAAAAGGAGGAGCAGGGTCAGATGTGAATATTGATCTCTGTCTGAGGCAGCACATTACCCAGTGTGGGACTGCAGCCTCTGCTCCAGAGCAGCTTGTCTGAAAGCCTTGACTGCAGTCGGTGGGAGACAGACGGGGTACAAGAAGGCAGCAGCCCAGGTATTCACAGGTAAAATTGGAAACTATTTTGGCAAAAGTTAGGCACTTCATTTTTGCACTTCTGTAAGCACCTCTGTTGGAAATGAGTCACTGACTCACCTGCTCTCATAACTGACCGCTTAGAGGTCACTAAAGCAAGATCATCTTGACTTCAGAGAGGCAGTTCTTTTTCCAGGGCTCAAGTCAATGCCATGGCTGAAAGGTGGCTAGGACCAAACCACACAGAAGAATGCTGACACTAGTGACCACTGGGATGGCTGGCCCTCTGCAGAGAGCAGTGAGGCTCTTCAGAGCTGACAGAGATAAGGCACAACTCACCAGTATTCACAATACCTGGATTAAGAATCAAGCACAGCACAAAATTCCTATCAGAGAATTAGTCTGGTGAAAGCCAAAAAATGCCAGGCTGCTTATTAGCAGGGTTTGCTACCGCATGAGAAAGCATTTACATGCAGCTAGGGCAGCTTTGCCCTCCTGGGTTTTGCCAAATGCCAGAGGCAGCTGCCTGTGCTGGCCCCACACCACCCCACTGTGCCACATCTGGAACCACTCAGGGCTTCCAGGCAAACCCCGTGCTCGGGTTCAGCTGCAGTGCAGCACCAGAGCCACCTTCCTCAGGAAGGTGCTTGGGCAGAGGGGACTCCCCTGCCCTGACATCCCCCTCCTCCCCATCGAAGCCACAGGAAACACGTGTGCTTTGCAGACCCTGAGGGAACATAACAAGAATTGCTTAGGAAATGGCAGCCGCTGCTCTTTCTGTCCTCATACCTCCATCAGCTAGCACGCTATGGTTAAACACTTTGGTCTGGACAAGCTGAACCCCTCACCTTTGAACTCCTGTGATGTTCAGGTTCTGGGCCCAGATTCACAGAAATAATCTTATTTCCCTTACCTAACGCCATGCTTCTGGTATAGGGTTGCAAGGAGAAACAAGCTCCATCTACACCTTCCCTGACACTGGTCTGTGTGTGCTACTGAGAAGAGGTACAAAGATTTTGGATCATCAGTCTGGGTCTCCTCCATCCCAATGTTCCCTCCTGCAGAGCAGTTCCTGTCTCTCTTGTGAGATCACATTCTGGAGAATGTAAAGGTTGGATGCCCCATATGAACTATCCTGTCTTGCATTTCTGCTGCCGTTCTGCACTTACACCCATCACAGCTGTCCTGAAGAGCTTGACCAGATTAACCTTCAAAAGAATTACTTCTGCTACTAAAGAAAGAGCATCTCAGAGAATACATGTCAAGGTTTAAACCACAGACAGACATTGCCTGTGGATTTCCCCAGTACTCAGGTAGAGGCCCAAAACTGAAATAGATGATATCTATATCCAGACAGCAGCAGCTCTTACTCAGTTGGTCTCTGGTTTCTGGCACTTCAGAGCTCAGCTGAGTTCAGCTGTGCTTTTCTCCGTCTGAGATGTACTGCCTGTTTTAAATACAACCCTGTAGAAATTTTATTTCTTTCCCTTGCAGCTCACAAATGAAATTTTTCCTTTTGGTCGGTAGGGAGAAAATTCTGCTGTGTGAAGCCACATGGGACCCTTGGGTCTGCTCTTGACATGGTGGCCAAATGCCATTTACATTATTTCATGTAACTTTTTAAAGAGTTTTCCAGATTCTTTCAGTAAGGTAGATAAAACAGGGTGTTTTGTGTTGCTAGATATTGTCCTGTAATATTAGGGGTTTTTCTCAGTGTTCCTGACCTGCTGTCTGCATTGGTCTACTCTCATACACTGAAGTTACAGTTTGAGTCTACACCTTCCCTTTTCCATAGAAAAGACTGTTCCTCAGCTGAGGATGTGTATCTCTAATGGTTTGCCTCTCTCCCAGGCTGGAATATCGCACAGGTAATGCCATTTCTGCTGTCATTAGTGGTTTAT
This sequence comes from Dicrurus megarhynchus, assembly GCA_013399195.1. NCBI lineage: Eukaryota > Metazoa > Chordata > Aves > Passeriformes > Dicruridae > Dicrurus > Dicrurus megarhynchus. The sequence goes on from VXAD01001536.1 coordinate 780,366, forward strand.
CTTTCTGCTCCTCTTGGCCTTCAAAGTGACCCAACCTTCCGAAGTCAGGAGGTAGATGCCAGTCTCAGGATATCTATTCCCTGGTGATAGAGACACCTACAAAGCTAATCAATTCTATAAGGGCTCACAGCAAGCTCCTCCCAGAATAGATGACTTCTCGCTGACAGGAGCAGGCTCCACTGCACACAGCATCATCATCATCATCATCACTGGGGGCTGGGTCCCTGCCTGTGCCTGCCAGAGTCAGCACAAACACCCAACACCACTTGAAAACAAACCACAAGGATGGTTAAGCATGTAGACTGCACATGCACCCACTTCATCTTCCCTTGGCTGATGATGTTCACTCACATGAGGATCTACTGGAGGCTCACTGGAGGTTCCATGGGAGTTTGAGACCATCTATGCTGATGGTCTAACATCCAACAGCAGACTTCATCAAAGCAGATTGCCCTGCAACTTCTGCAGTTAGGTTTTCCAGATGAAGAAGCCTCACAGATATCACAGTTTGGAGATCAGGAAAGAAGCGTGGGAGACTGAGCTGCCACCACAGGAAATGCTTCTAACTGGGCTCAAAGAAGTCATCTGGCCCACTCCTCTGTGCAAATGTAACTTCAAATATGCACTTTCTCGCATATATTCCTCCTCTCTGGTAGGGATCCCCTCCTTTTCCCCAAGTATTCTCTTCCAATTCTTCATTATCCTCACTGCTAGAAAACCACTGCTGCTGTCAAGTTCAGTGTTTAGTTTCATTTCTTCCTGTCAGCTCAGATGTTTCTGGAGAAAAGATAATTTCTTTAGTTCATTTCTTTAGTAGGTACACTGCCATTATGTCTGTACCAGGAACATCACTCAACATGGTTATTCATATTTCATGTGAACAGTGCATATTATTAAGTTGCTGCATATTATTACATAGCAAAATAACTAGATAAGCACATTACATAGACTGTCTATGACATTTTTTATTGTCTTGATAAAAAAATTAATTGGTTTTGCAGTTCAGGCTTTCTCTGTGATTATTGTTTGTTATTGAATAGAGGTTTGTTTGGGGTTTTTTATATTAAATCATCACCTGTACCAACTCTACTAGTTCATCACCTGAAAAGTAAGAGTTTAATGGAAAAACACATTTCAGGGACTGTCTGGAAGAACCACAACTATGGGGAGCGTTCCTTTCATTCTACCTTCATTTCTCATAAGCTCCAAAAAGTCATAACAGGAAATAAATGTAAAGGCATCTCAGGAAGCCATTTAATCCATCCTTCTGCTCCAGGGCTGAATTTGAACTGAGAATTTATAAGAAATAATGGAAGGCAGCCTAGGGAATTACTTTCTTCCTGAGTCACCTAAATTTCATTTTTCTAAAAGATTCCAGTGCTTTGGTCTAGTTTACCTTACAAAAGACATTTTTCTGTCTAGAAATACTAAAATTATGCTCTTCCTATTATTGAAGGAGTCCTTTGTTACTGCAAACCTCATTGTACAACTAATATTCTGTCAAGACTATGAAAATATGCAGGTCTTATATAGCAACACCTCAAACTGTGAGCGACACCACCATGTTGTTAGGAGACCGGAGATCTTTAGAAAATTTCATGTGAGGGGCCTCCAGCTCATGTTGCTGAATTTACATACCAAACACTTCTATCCAATACAACTGATGGGAGTTATTTTACACCTTCCCTGCATCGATGTGTTGACCTAAAAAAAAAGAAGAGGGTGTAAAAGAGAAAACCAATAAAAGGGGAGCTAGGGTGACATATGAATGTCTTCTGAAGCAAGATAATGATAAAAGTCACTGAAACCCAGTATCCAGGAGTAATCTGGAAAAAAATGGAAAAGACACAGTGAGGGCAAGAAAGATTATTAAAGATGTGAAATGAATCTGTATGTGGAAGGATGATGTACAGTAAGAAGCCTGAACCTGTGAAAGAGATTATTTAGGGTGTCAGCCTTCACAGCCACAGTGAGCAACTTCTTTAGGAGGTGTCAAGTAACTCTCTGAATCTCCTGACTATAGTGACTGGATGTGCTGGGGTTGAGTGTGATCCAGTGAGGTACAGGTGTTTGAACTGTAGTCACAGGAAGCTCAGTCATGTTCATATACAGAATTGTAGCTATAAACAGAGTTTCCTTAGGTTTCATTTCTATGAAATGGCCATGTGAAATAGTGAGAGTAACAAATCCCCCTAGAAAAAATCAAACTTATGCCTACAATAGATTTTGCAAGCTAGGAGGGATTGGCTGATGGCCAGGAAGCTCAAAACACTCATCATAGACAGAAAAAAGTTCCTTCTGTTTCCAGCACTTGAGCACAGATTGTCCATGGCTGATTTCTTTAGGCCATTCTGTGGCTTGTGGGGTCCCTGTCCCCGGCCACTTTCCACCAAACTTCTCACACATAGGGCAGAGAAAACACAGCCACTTTGGGATGCCCATAGGGTCCTGCAAGGACTTCAGTCTTTTTCCTGACCATTTCATGTCCCCATTTGAGGTTTTAGAGGGAACAAAGATTCTGTGCTTCCAGCAGAATTAAAAGGGACAAGATATAGTACAAAGGTGTGAGACAGAAAACTTCTCTGTTGTTTGGAGGGTACCAGTTAGTCTGGTAAAGAAATGTTGCTCGCTGCTAACCTTATCTCTCATCACAAATAATTGAACTGTCTTTATTACTCTACTGTAATATATAGTGCCCTTTAAGATTTTTAAATCCATCTGTTCCTGTAGGGATTATAAGGCAAGCAAACTGATTATCACCTTGCCAACACTTATCATCAGGTGGCTGTGACTGTTTAGATTGCTGTCCAAAGATAACAAGTACATTAACAGAGAACAAAAGGTATTGTTTAAAAAAACAACAGTTACCATTAAGCCCTCATGATATAGATCAGATAAATCCAGTGATAATATAGAGATCATCACCTCCGGGTTCCCCACCAGGTTCATTGCAATTTTATCTTATCATCACTGTATATCCTAATAAATCAGTTTGTGCCACAAAAACACACCAGTCAGCATTGCCTTTCCAAAGGCTGCTTTGCAGCATTTGTTGCTTTAACTGCACATTCCCTAATTGTTTTTGATTGGTTTAATTGGACATTCAGAGTTTGGGATTAGATTTTAAAGAACCCTGGGATGAAGTGGATTCCTGCATATGAATTTCTCCAGCTGTGTTAACAAACAGGAGGCAAAACAGATGGGTGGCAAAAACATAGAGGGCTCAAAGCATTTCAGTGCTTGGGCAATCAATTAGCACCTCCAAAACTTATTAATGTTTTAATAAAGTGAACTTTCACATCTCTCAAAGAACAGCAGGAGATCATGACTATTGTGACACATCAAGCTGTACAAGAGAAAATCTCTCTTGCAGGGTATAGATTTATGTGTCAAATTTCTCTGGTTTTTACAGCATATTCTATCTTCATGGCCATGGGCCCCAAACTCGGGCATTTGACACTGGTTTGCCAGACACCCATCTTTGTTGGTTGCAGTGAACAGATTTCAGTCTTGGAGTTATTGACAGCATCCGCTGAAGAGGAAAATAAAGAGACACAGGGGAAACTTTCTAACACTAGCTAAACAAAGCTAAGATCAGACAGATTTGCAGGGATTTTTGGGAAGGACAATAAATATTTTTTATGTCCTCTTCTAGCATTTCAAGTAATTTAGAGATGGTGCTTATCTTGTTTTCTGTGTTAGTGGAAAATTTTGATGATGAAATATTAAGGGGTACATTTGGGATTATCTGATCTTGCTGTAGGCAGTAGCAAAGTAGAAACTACAATATTAAATTTAGGCATGAGGCTGTCAGAGTCTAAACTTGAAGAGACCATGGAAGAGATAAGAAACAGGTTAACAAATCCATCTATTGCAGTTTAAGAATGAGTCTTCCACTCTACCCCATTCCTGGAATCAACAATCAGTTCTGGTGACAGAAAGGTATGTTTAAATAAATTAAACAATTTTCACTGAAGTGGCTGAGACCTGAGAAGACACTGTTTTTCCAGCTTTGCTTTGTTCATTAAGCAGTGCCTTAGAGGAGGAGCAGTAGCGGCAGAGAACGATAGCATCTTAAACCATTTCCCTTGAATACATCTTCAGTGCCCTTCAGCAGGGTGAGGTTCAGCCAGCATCTGTATGTATCGAGTATGAGACACTATGCAAAAAGCAGGATTAGATCCTCAACCCTTTCTAGAAATCTAGGCTGGCCTCTGAACCAGGTCAGGTGGTTCTCTCACCAAGTCTGAGGGGTTGTGACAAGGAAATTTCCAAACTTGGCATTACATCTACTTTTTGTATCACAGCTGTGTCAATGGCCACTGACACATTAAGTAGTTTAGGTTGAAGGGACTCAAACCCATGGCTTTGTCTATAAATCTTCTGGCTAGGTGAGGTCCCCTGTGCTTTTCAGTGGGATCTGTGCCCTGATGCAAACAAAAAAAACAGAACCTTGGGGCCTACAAAGAGAGGAGGTTTTTGCCCGGAGTGTTTGGTATGAAATATTGCACATTGAAACTGAACAGGGAAGTCCTAGGTGAGTTTTAAGCATTGTTATGCATAAGTGACCACTGAAACTCTGCATTCTTGGACTTGGCTTCTTAAGAACTTTCTCAGATCTAATCCTTCTGGCCTTTTTGCTTTCCCAAAAATTAACAAGCACCCCAGGGTTTTATACTGTAATTAAATTATCCAAAAATATTTATTTTATTTGCTTAAATCAAGTTTCTGAAATCTACAGTGTGGGCAGAATAAAAGCAAGACAGAGCTCGGACTGAATAAATGTCAGGGCAATGAATGTCAGGGTTATTAAGAGAAGCAGATGGTTAGGAATTGAATTGACTTGAATGACTTATCTAAAAAAAATGAAATAGAAATCTCTAGAGGACTGGGATTTTTAGGGAGTTTTGACATCCCATGTGTGTGCACAGTCCAGTGTGTGCTTTTCTTACAGTGTTTTGGGTTGTCTTCTTCCATTAGACCAGGAAAACCAGTACTTGTAGACCCTTCAGAGAAGATGCCTTTGCAGATCCTTTGGCTGCACTCTTTCAAAGTTTCAGAGGAATTTGGTTGAATCAGCTTATATGAGGGGATGGTTATCTGACTTTTACTTTACTGGTGCAATTGGTCCCCCAGCAATCACATAACACATCCACCCAGTGCTCACTCCCACCAGTTAAATCAGAAAACATCTGTGTCCTGTGTCTGAAGACCCACGATCTGAATACTCCTATGTCAGCCACTTTTTATCATCCACTTCTTTCTAGGCTTGATAAAAGTCCTCGCTTACTTCTGCATGTTATTGTTCCCAATACTATGTCATCTTTGCTGTTTTCTTACATTTAACACAACAGAAGACATGACTTCTGGATAAATGAGGGCAAATTTGTGCTGTGAACAGGGAAAAAGGGAGGGCAATAATGGGAGAATATCTTGGAATTGGATCCACAGAGGACCTGCAGTCCTAGACTTAAAATAGTCTATTTTTGCTTCCTTCTTAGCACAATATTTTTCTTTGCGTTTCTTCTGAATTCAGGGTCTAGATAAATTCATTTAGTGAACAGATGATACTGCTCAAGATATTATCCCACTCTCCCCCAGAGCTCATTCAACCCTGAGAGCTCAGTTTGAACTTCTGCAGGAGGTGTTTTGGAGCTGTGCCATCAGATCCTCTGCTGAAGTAGCTGAGGACTCTCCTCAAGGCAGGAGAGCAGAGCTGAGCAGCAAAGGAGCTGCAATAGCCTGACCCACCACCACAGCTAATGGGAGCTAATGGAAAATTTGTGTCCAAGTATTTTCTCTTACAATTCTTTTCTACTTGATTGTTTGGAGGTGAGGAGACCCCTCTCATTAGTGAAAACTGCCTGCAGAAATACACCTGGCCCTAATTTAATGCATTTGCCTATGTCAAGAGGCACTAAGAGCCCGGTGTGAATAAGCCCAAATATAAATAGCCAGTCACACATCCAGTTTAAATTTAGATATTTACTTGTACAACATCCCAGAATCCAGCCAAATTCAGCTCAGTTGCACCCAAATTGGAAGCATTCTGAAGGCAGGGCAGAACTCGGGAGCATTCCCAGACACTGGTGCATCGACAGGAATTTGAGGACTGTATTTTAACAGAAAGAGAAGCATTTACAGATATTATTAATGTACTTAACAGCTGGGAGCAAAGAGCTTCCACATGACCTACTAATATTGGGAAGTTTGGGAATTTCCCTTCACAGCTGATGCATACAACCTTAGCTGATGGATTAAGCCTCAGAGCCCTAAGCCAGAAATGCTGCAGCTGGAGGTATTCCTTCTGGGCAATGTGGCAGGGGCTGGCCCTGCTGTTTGCAAAGGTTAGACACACATCCCTCCTGTCCCAGAAATGTGAGCACAAGGCAGGTTGGATTCCCTCACCTGGGTGCAGGGACAGTCAGCAGTCTGCAGGTGCTGCAGTCAGAGGCACTGGAGGACTGTTCAGAGCCAGGTGATGCAATGTCAGATTTTAGCATCCATTTCATTAAAGCTGCTTCTTTGCTCATCAAAACAACATTGCTAGATACAGTATTGCATCTCTGAGTCACCAAAAATGCATATGTATGGTTTACAGTGCTTTCATTACAGTCTTGTAAGTAAATTCATGTTCATGATTATCTGTCCTACAGATGTCTGAAGACTGGCTACTAGTCAGGGGACAAAAGTAAGATCAGCATCGCTGAGACCAGTTTCCCTTGTACAATCAGTGTGTTTTATCTCTGCACAGGAGGTACCAGTTCATCACCAGCCCCTCTGTGGGGGCTGCCGACAAAGAGGCTAATCAGTCCTAAATCGTGTGGCTTCCTGAAGCAGACACATGACACTGAGGCTCAGACCACCAGCTCTCTTCTCACAAGCCACAAAATGTGCATCAGAGGGGTATGATTTTCTGTTCATAAGACAGAGGTGAAAGGCTCTATATCCTATTACAGATCCCCTGGGCTAGCTAGTCTCCTTGTTTACATTTTTGTCAGAAAAAATCAAGGATGTTTTTACATTTGTGAATGGAAAGGCAGCAACAGGAGTGCATGTGAAGTGGTATTTCTTAGTCCCCCATTTGACTCAGTGTTGGATAGCAGCCAAGGAAGGAAGGCAATTGCCAACTCTCCAGCTGTGAGAACGGGGACATGCTAAACCAGGGATTTCTCTGGCACCCGATGGAAATGATGGGGAATCTCTGTGTTCCTAAAGTCACCTTCTAAGCTGACTGCTGCATCCTGGTCACCATGCAAGTCTAGGCTACCACACATAGATCCAAGAGTGTGTGCTTTCTGGTGGCTTCAATAAAGAGCATGTCTGTGGGGACCTCTCCAGCCTTGGGTCCTGCAAAGTGGTCCAGGCTTGGAGAACTTGACTCATCAGATTCCCTCTATGGCCTTTGGGAATGTGCTTGCTTTTCACACTCTGGTATGAGATCACTACATCCTGAGGTGCAAAAAGATGCCCAGACCCCTGTTGCTACCGAAGTCACAAATTCTTAAAATAACCTGTGAATGATCCTTCTAAGAGTAATCAATAAGAGTAACTCCTAGAAAAACATCATTCATGTTTCTATAATGCTGAATTAAGTAGCACCAAACAGTGTTCTCAGTGATTCACCTATCTATCCTGTTCAGCCAGCAGACTAGTTTCTGACAAGGTTTTGACCTGACTAATTAACTTTTTCCAAGATAAGAAACAATCAGAGAAGCTAGCACATGTCTAGGAGCACTGCTGACCAAGTCTGGGTGCAGATCTTTCTTTGCTTTGGGAGTCAGGAGAATCTCTTTGTCTGTCTTCTGTAAGCTCGTCTGTAGATCTGGAAGATAGGAAAGTACATGTGCAAATCATTGCACACCAACCGGCCTCAATGCCCAATGCCTCAATGCCCAAGTTCATGTCACCCAATGGGACACTCACAGCCTAAATGTCTGACTTCAAAGATCAGTGTAGGGCTGTGGTATTTGTTGCTGCTGCAGGAAGCTTCACAGCAGCCTGCAGAGAAGCACATCTTCTCTCATATGGTCAGAGATCATCTATTTCACACGCCGCATGCAGGTGTTCTTTCTTACAGATATTTGGGCCATCAGTTCCACTCCTCTCTCACTTCTTTGTATGAGAAGCCGGCATTTTGGTCACAGGACACAATGGACCATGTGTCATAGGCTGTGGGTCCTAAGGAAAGAGGCCCTCAGGCACTGTCCTATGGATAGTCCTTTTCTGTTCATCTGCCTCAGGGTGCAACCCCAGTCCATCTGCGAGAGTTATGAAGGAAAAAGTTCCTTGGGAACAGGCCAGAGGTGGGATGAACTGTTCTGGCAGGGCTGATTTGGACCTAAATATAGTGTAAGGTCTTTTATGCCTGTTGTCTTTCTGAAGGCTTTTAACCGTCTCAATTCACCCATCATGCCACAGTCATTTCCTTGAAGGAACCAACCTAAAATATACTCCCTTCTTTGATCTGGAAAGCAACTCTCTTTATTTCAGTTCTCTCAACTGTCCACACCCCTGCCTCCTCTCACAGCTGTCCTGTTGTCTCTGCTCCATGCTCTGCCTCCTCCTCTCTTTAGCTCTTTTGCTTCCTCATCTTCATTTCTGTCACTTGCCCTCCACCAACTTACAGAAATCTTCTCCAGCTCCTTCCTCCCCATGTCTCAATAGCCAAAGCATTTTTTCTGTTTCGTTGTTTTAACCTGCCTGTGGGCAGCACCACAGCCCAAAGACCTCACTCTACTGAAGCATGTGGGAGTCTTGCCATTGATCCTGACTCTCCCAGTGGAGCCAGATTTCTCCTGAAAAGTATTGATGATTTCTTTACTTTTCGGCAAGCAAGAAAGGCATGCATGCAAACCAGCTCCTCCACGGGATTCACCAAAAGCCAGCAGTAGCTGATGAGTGAAATGTAATTAAGATGTGATTATAGAATGAAATTTACAGTTTAGTCCATTTCCTCTAAACCTTTCTGAGTTCTCAGGTTAACTTTGTTCATTTGTAAATAGTTTGATATTATGGATCCCAGACCACCTCAGCTGTTTCAGTTACTTTATGTGAAGTTATAGGAAAGGTACTAGAAATGATGGCTGCAATCTGCTGCTTTGGCCCAAACATAATCTACACCAGATTGCCCAAGTTTCTGAACTTCACAGCATCATAAATCTGTGCAATTATAAATGTAAAGGCAAGAAGTATGTAGGTTCAGTGAAAATATCTTAATTAACATCATGTAATGATAAATAGATTCTCATAAAATTTAGAAGAGGTCTCTAGAGAGCAGCTCTTAAGCAATGATTGGAAAAAAAAATACCCCATACAGCTAAAAGCTTTCTCTGATATATCAGGATGGGTTTGTCTTTTAAATTACATACATTGGATTATGACTGTGAGGTCTTAGGAAAATTGTGAGTGGAACTGTTTAATGCAAAGTGTCCAAAGTACACCTGAGAACAAATGAAGCCCTGAGGCTCCTTAAAAGGAGGGCTGTAAGGTCTCTTTCTCTATATTGGCACTGGAAGACATAGCTAAATCAACTAGAAAAAAAAGATAAGCTATTAAAATACCCTTTTCCTTATAAAAAACATTCATCTCACTGGCTCTTTAGCCACTACTAGGTAAAGAACTTCATCTGCTCCAGTTTAAGTCGATGGCTATGTCCTGATTGACTTAAATGGGGAAATGGCTGGGCCACAAATGCAGAACAGGAGGAAGCTGATTGAAAATGGCTTCATATTTCTGTCAGAGCAAAGGAAAATATCTGTAAACAATTTCCTTCTAGGGCCTTTCAGAACCAGAGTGATTAATGGAAAGCAACTGTCAGAAAAGCAACAACCAACCCTCTGAATGGAGAAAAATAAATAGAACATTTACACAACCATCTTCTAGGGCAGCCAGTGCCTTTCTCACACCTGTATTTACTTTTTAATGCTGTCTAAATGTGAACACATCGAACAAATGCAGTTTTTTGCTTATTTTCATACTATCACTTTTTCTACCTTCTTTTACTAGCATCACTAGGGCTGCATGACATCTAATAACGCATTTAGTAAGCTTTGACTGCTTGGACAATTATTTAATCTTATATTGTCCTGTTGTGTCTGTTAAAGAATTGAGGCACAATGAGTATGTGAGCATAAATATTAATTGCAACCACATTCTGTTTATCTTGCAATGTGTAAATGAAGAAAAGAAGTGCTTAAAAGGAAAGCAGTCATTTCTTCCCTAAAAAAAAAAAAAGAGACCTTAATGTTCTTATCTTTCCTGTTCTTATCTGGTAGAGAGCACTTTCAATCCATCAAGACAGTACTCTTCTTGTCTAATGGAACTGCTGAGAGATAAGAGGTTTTAGGGTTTCCTGACCATTGTTTGAACCTTTTTCTTCCTAGCTCAAAGAGGAAAGTCTTGAAAGTCTCTAAAGCTCCAACTGTAACTAATTAGGGAATCTGAGGAATATTCAGTTCAATGCAGAGGTTAACGAAAAGGAAAACTTCAAACCACTACAGAGATGACCTTAATGGGAGATTCGGATTTGAATTAAAGCTATAGTAAGCTAGTCACTAGAGATTCAAGCTTGTTTTCTTCTTACTTGGAAAAGTTCAAAACCCCACTGTTAAGCATGTAAAGAAAAAACCTCCAAACCTTAAAAGGGTTGCCCATTTGTTATCTATTTTTATCTGAGTATTGAGCCATTTTAATGGAGATGAGCAAATGGCTGGGCAATTAGCTGAGTTAGTTGTGTAGACTTATAGCTTGGACCAAAATGGTGAAAGACTGAGTGCAAAGGAAAAATTAATTCTGTTTTTTAAATAACTGTAACTAGCCCTGAGAATCTAAATTAAATGCCTCTTATGGCCTAATATGACATTCCAGAAAGAGAACATTACATTTGCTGACTTTATTCCTTTCTGTAATAATATTATTTGGTTATGTGAGAAGTAATTTTAAACAAATACAAAAGCCGTGTGAAAGCAAATCATGCTTGGCAAAGACCAAGAGACAGCGAACAACAGACTCCAGATAGTTGCAGGGTTTTGTTCTATCCCAACTGACTTTCAGTTCCTTCTAGTATTGACTCAATAGACTAACATTTAATTAGGGAACCTTTTAAAATTATCACTTCTCCCTGGATTTAATGGCAAATTAAAGAGGGAACACTTCTCAGAATTTAGTTTCCTGCTTTTAAAATTAAATTTTTTCTTGTCCTGTAGAATTTAAAAATGTCATCAGGCTTTTACTGTCTGTAGTTTGTTATGAATCACATAAAACTCATTAAACATGGCATTTTTCATCATGTCATGTGTATATTAGTGAAATCATTACAAATGTGTTTCAATAAATCACCAGATCAACTGCCATAGAAAAGCCAACAGGAGAGTTAAAAATAACTCTCCTTTCATGGTTTCCCACAGTAATGTGACTGTCTCAAACTCTAGGCAATTTATTTATAGTCCTTTTTTAATAGTAGCTACTTAGTTGAATTTCCGCCTTCATATTTGGACTGTTTCATCTAGACGTGAGTACCAGTCCCAGCCTGATTGTTTGGACTCAACTCTAATTTCTCCCAGATTGTCCATGGAGAGTGTACATTACAGAACTTTGTAGCTAAAAAGAAACACACACCAAAAACTGTAGCCCAATAACCTGCACTGAGGCAGGATCAAGCACACTAAATCCTCCTCAGTAGAGGGTCATCTGCCTGTTCTTGAAAACATTCAGTGAAAGTTTTTTCACACACAACTTGCCAGTCAGTGTATCAGAGCCCTTATATATTTAAAGTTTTTTTTTTCCTTTCCAATATAAAGCCTTTGGTTATGAACAGACTTATTCTCTCCCTTACTGAAATGGGACACTATGGTTTCCTCTCCTCCGTGTATCCATATTAACGCACAAGAAGCATGCCATGTTCTCCTCAGTCTTCTTTTTTTAGGTACACTGTTCCTTCAGCAGACTTTCCATACACCTGCTCTTCATCCCTTATCAGAGGCACCAGGCTTGACCTTCACCAGCTTAGCTGCACTATCTGAACCTTGCTGTGACACTCCTAACACTCCTGAAACACCTCCCTGACAAAGAAATGCTGAGGGGCATGGGTTGCTCAGCCTGGAGAAGAGAGGCTTATATGAAAGGGGGCCTATATGAAAGGCAGAGAGAAACATTTACCAAGGCCTGTTTTGACAGGACAAAGGGTAATGGTTTTAAACTGAAAGGGGATAGGTTTAGGTTGGACATGAAGAAATTCTTTGCTGTGAGGTTGGTGAGGCACTGGAAGAGGCTGTTCAGGGAAGTTGTGGATGCCTGTCATTGGAAGTGTTCTAGACCAGGCTGCATGGGGCTCTGAGGAAGCTGGTCTGGTGCAAGGTGTCCCTGTCCATGGCAGGGTGGGGGTACACTAGATGACCTTTGAAGGTCTCTTCCAACTCAAACCATCCTGTGATCCTGTGATTCTAAGGAAACCTAGGTAACAAACAGAAAGAATTAGTTAGAACAAGAAAGATGTTGGTTCATAAGCAAATGACATTCTTATTTTATTTTAGCTCTATAATCTCCAAATTAACTTCGCTGTACTTGTTTCACCGCCAGTTACTTCAGCCCTGCATTTATAGGTTTGATCCTCACCTCCAGTTGTTCCTATCACATATGTTCTTGGAGAATTTCTACTTATCTGAGTCACCTACTCAATCTGACAGACTTTGTATTCCCACCAAGCCCACTGGGCTGTCACTGTCAGAACTGGTGGGGTCCACTCGTGCTGGCAAGCCATGGTTCAAAGTCACTGGTGCATCCCATAGGGACTGCAGAAGTTCAGCTTATTGCAATATTGGCCACTTATTTGTGTGCTGTTTCCTTTTACCTGTACCAGAAGGAGTATGCAGGAGCTTCTTTCTTCTGCCGCAGGGGAAATACACCATATCCTCAATTTTGCTGATACGGTATAAAACATACAAGCTAATGCTGAATATTTTAAGGATCAGGAAATGAGGACTTTATTCCATTAAGTGTACAAACTTCTAGACCTTTAGAAAATGTTTAGAGAAACATTTTGACTGCAGAAGTTGATCATAGTCACTAAAGGACTTCTTTAGTTGGAAAAAGATTGAGACATAAAAGGAAAGAGACTTGCTTTTACTAAGTGCATTTAAACTGTCCTTTTAATAATAAAAAACAGTTGTCTTCAAGATGGGATAACTTTAAAATATAAAAAAATAACACACCACAGGGAGCTGAAAGGAAAAACAAATTTAATTATGTATTCAAGACCATCCAAACCACCCACCCACATAAGTGTTTGCTGGCTACACAGACACTCTGGTTGCCATGGCTTAGCCAATGGTCTTTGTTTGAAAAGTAAACACCTTTGTTAAAAAATAAAAATATTACATGAACTGAATAATCAAACTGTTATGGCAACATCCTGCTCCCTCTGAAACCAGCGGGCTACTTTCAGCAGGATGGGTGTTAAATTTTTGCTTGTCTGATTAACAAAAGCCGGGGTAGCTGCAGGGAGGATGTCGGGAGCTGTGCAGAACTGACAGCGCTGATGAAGAGCAGCCACGGCTGACGAAGGGGCCGAGGGAGGAAGAGCAGAGGTTAAGTCAGAGGTGGCAGGACTACCAGGGGTGGCCTGTCAGAGGCACTGTATTCATCTTGGTGAATTAAATGTTGGATTTAGTACAGATTGTCAATCTCCAGTGCCTGGGAGTTTTCACTGGCATTGCTTAATTTTTTTATATAGATGTAGCTCTTAAGAGCTGATTGTCATTTTATCAATGGGCCTGAAAGCAAACTGCCTCCAGTGCAGTGGGGCAGATGCACATGGCAAGGCAGCCATAAATCACTTCAGCCTGAACAAAATGCTGATTAATATTCAGTTTGCATGTCATCATACGTAGCTGAGCCTGCTGGTACATCAAAATTACAGATACTGAGAGGCTTAACATTTCAATGAGCAGAAGAATGAATCTAACAGGGCTGTGCACAAAAAGCCTTTCCAAATACCCCTGAAATGAGGGGTCTCACCCTTCTGCAGTCAGCAAAGTTTGGAGTTGATATGGGAGAGCTTTGCTAAGTGGGAAAAGGTGGGTCAATGCTGCAAGACAGACGAAATCTCTCTTTTTATCTATATATATATTTTATCTATGAATGTATATATTTTTGGTAGCATGTTTTTAATAACTGAAAACTAGAACTGGTGGCAACTGATAACAGGTTGGTCCTGAAAGATGGATGCTTTGTTATGGTACACACAGACTAAAGCCTTTTGGAGCAGGCAGTTGAAGGGAGCAATGCCAAGGTCCATTAACTGCAACAGTTTCTGAGAGGAAGCTGGTTTCAATTTGTCATAGACATTCCTCGGTAGTTGATATATTCCTGTAGACAAGAAAATATCAAAACTGATATCATCTTGGAAATTGCCATTTATAGAGCCACAATTTGAAAAAGCAGGAGACACAAGAGTGCTGGGATTTTGGGAGCACAAGATTTTGGAGGTTTGTGAGGATGCTGCACCAAATGAAAGGCAAAAGTAGCAACAACAACAATAATAACAACAACAAAAATCTTGCAATGGCAGGCATTCAAAAGCCCTCATGCTGAGAGAAAGAGACATCAAGTCCATCTGAAAACTAGTGAAGGTAGATGGATGCCAGCAAAAATAATTACTTTGTAGAAACAGAGACAAATTTTTGGAAACAAACTGACAGGCTACTGGAAGAATCACCCATTTTAACTTGCCATGGCAACAGAGTCCAAAATAAATGTCGATGCAAACAAAAGGAATAAATTAAAAATAAAACGCTCTTTACAGACCTAATTGCTTGGGAAGAGCTGGGGAAGGGGGAGGCAAGTACCAGAAACAGCACCCTTGCAACCCTGCATTCCTAAAGGTGCAGGGGGTAAACTCTGGATCAACACAGCAGTGCCATACAGTAAATGCATGGTAATTCATTAGGATGTAGTCATTTCAGTGAGAAAAAACCACCTAGAAATATGGAACGGAGTAGAACTAAGGTGAACTGGTAGCTCTGTATGCCTGTCTTGAGTAATCATTCAAATGGCCGCTTCAGAAGAACCTAGAAGAATTAAGGGTGCTGAAAAATAACTTGAAATAAGAGAAATACTGCAGAGTGAATGGGTCCATGATGGTCAAATGTCTTCCAGAAGCCTAAGTCAAGTCAAAAAGAGGGATATGTCTTCTCTTTTTTTTTTCCATTTGGGCACATGTGCTCTGCTTTCAGCAGTGTTAAGTTTCCATGTTGCCACAGCTCCTGATAAAAGTAAGGAGCTGAAGAGTCAGGAGCACTTTCAAGGCAAGACCTTTTTCTCTTTGCCTGAATGAATTTGCAGAGGTCTTGGAATCACTGCTCAAGCCCTCTCCTACAGGAAGCCCCTGTTCTACTGATCTCCAGAGAGCTCAGTTTACGTTACCAAGGGATTTTGCTCAGATTTGAAAGATTTCAATTACTTGCCAAAATCCTTCTGAGGTATATGCATGGTTTGTTTTACCAGGAAACCAAGGTTTAATATACAGACATATATTTTTGCAGCCGAAAATCAGAGATTTGTTTGACAGAGAGAGAGAGGGGGACATTTCACATGAGAGATCTAAATAAATATCTAAAGAGCCTGCTGCTATGGTCCTTACACAATTAGACAGAGAGCTCCTGAGCGATAAGGGAACATCAGTCTGATCCTGTTAAACTCAACTTTTTTATTCATTCAGTATACGTAATGAAGATGTGAGTATCTTGGTCAAAAGTGAATTAAAGTGCTTTGAAACAGCTGGGCTCATCTGGTATTTTACCAGGCATTCAACCCTGTATAGAACCAGGAGCGCAACGCTAATTTTTTTTTTCATTTTTTAAAATTCTTGTAAATACTGTTATATGACTTTCTAGGAAAACAAACCCAACACAAACAAAAGCCCATACAACAGACTACAATAAGGATTTCTGGTTCTATAGTGAGGTATTAAAATCAATTTATATTAATATTAATTACAAACATAGCTCCTCGTTTGTGAACCTGGAGTGGAATTTTTATGCCTTGATAGCAAAATATGCTTTTATTTTTTTTCTGGTAAGTCATAAGTGAGTCTGTGTAGGAAAAAATGCCATCTCACGACACAGCACTGGAGAACTGATCAGGTCATTTAATCCAGAGAATCTTTTTGCAGTAATTTTCCATATGATTTTTCTTTCTGGGAACATCTGATAATAACTGTATGCTTTCAAACCAGGAAACCATAAATGAAGAAGGCACTTGGCCAGACTGTTATGTATTATGATAAGTAATAGTCAGAACGTGCCTCACGTTCATATAAATCTGGTGTATGAGGGATGTTGACACAAAGCATTGGATTTGCTCTCTGTGTATCTAAAATACACCCTTGCAAATGAATGCAGAACCATTTGGTTTCGAAGACAAAAAGACTTCTTAAACATCCTAGTTCCTCTCCATGCCAATACAAGATTGCTTTTCGATACACTGTCACATGTGGGTTGTTGGTTTTTCCCTCCCTCCTTTTGTCTTACTTCACATGTATGTTAAATATTTAATTAGCAGCAAGAAGCCTGTGAAACACAGCACTGTGGTACTGGAATGCAGCAGAAGCAACTCTGAATTTCCTGACTGTGCTGAAAGGAGCCCAGCTGGTCAGTCCCTCCTGTCCTCTTCCTCCCCCTTCTCAAATCCAACCAGAAGATTTAGCCTTCACATGCAAAGATTTTTGTCTGTGAGCACACACAGGTTTCCAAGTAAAGCAGTGCCAAGGAGAGACTGCTGCAATTAATACAATTAACAGAAATCCAGCAGAATGCTGACTCCCAGCCTGGGTCAAAGCCAATCTGTCCTTTCAGGAAAGGTCACCCCCAGCTCCAGATGCAGCAGAGCAGTCCACGTGCTCCTGGGATTTGCCCTGTCACGGACAGTGTGGCTCACATTTCTGGATGCTGTGTGTGTCATGAGCAGGCTCACGCTGGGAAATTGCACAGAGCAATCAATATCTTCCAGACGCCTGACCAGAGCTCTTCTAGCAGCTCTGGTGGCAACGTCAGCAACGATCCTGTGTGTGAATGGGGAGTTTGGTCTTGCTGGGAAGCAGGAACCACCACGGGAATTACAAGGAGGGGCAGCATATCTCAACAGGAAAGTCATCCAGGAAGTCTCATTTCCAAGAACCAGCTGGTAAACAGTTTAGAGCACCCTGTTCACATCTGTAATACTCAGCAATTAATGAGGCACTCATGTACCTATAAAATAACCAATTCAATCCCGTTTATTTATATCACTGATTGAGCACTTTGTCACTGACTTTGAAGAGGGAAAACTAGGCTGAGTCCCAGATATAAAATTAGGGAGTGCTGGCACTGTAAGATGGCTTATCTCTCCTGTTTAATAAGCAGTGGTTATGGTTTTAATTTAATGTCAAAGGTATTTGGAATGGCCATTAACAGGTAATTAATAGCCTGAAATACCCTAATGTATGAGACTGCACAGGATTACACCGTAAAGTTAGTTTAGAGCAGCCAAAATATTGGTCAGACAAGCAATACACAACGTCAGAAACCTTCCCCACCAGTTCTCCCGAGCCACGAGCCACATGCACACGGGTGAGCTCAGCTCCCACCCAAAGCACAGCCCTGCCCTGGGAAACCCTGTTCAGACTGTGAAATGAAATTTGCCTTTCCGCGCTGACCCGCAACCCTTGTAGTGTAGAGACAGGCAACCTTCGGTGGGGTCCACGTAAGAAGAATACAGCTGCTGTTTTCTAACGGGGGGAAGAAGGAGGCTTTTATGGCTGTCCCTGAAGAGAGCCCTCTTACAATGCTTCGCAGTGTCTAAACAGACCTACGTGCTCTGATCCCACTTGGCAATAATGAGGGACTTGTATTCCTCCGGCTTCGGGGACCAGCTCGCCCGTGGGGCTGCAGATGCCGGCTCCGGTTACAGCGGCGGCGCGTTACAAACCTGTGACATTTAAGCGGGGATGAAAATTGAAATTGTCTTTAGCCATTGTCCGTGTATTTACCCTTTGCTTTGCTCTGTTTCCATAGCAATGAGAAAAAAAAGGATCACATGCGTCCCTCTCGGAGGGTGCGGGCGGGGGAGGGACGAGCCGCCGTTCTGCGGGCAACCGCGCCCCGCCGTGGCTCCGCACAGAGCGCGGCCCCGCACACCCGCACACAGCTCCCCCCGCACGGAGAGCGGCCCCGCACACCCGCACACAGCTCCCCC
>VXAD01001536.1:799249-964653 GCA_013399195.1 Dicrurus megarhynchus
ACACCGCTCCCTTCTCTCCCCCGCATCCCCGCACACCTCACCCCCGCCCCGAGAGCGGCCCCGCGCTGTGCCGAACTGAGTGCACCGGGTGCTGTGGATTCACTTTGAGCAAGGGGGCCAAAGGAATTTGCTCCGAGCACTGCCAGACAGCGAGGGGGTTTGCGTTGCACCATCAAATCACAGAATCATGGAATGGTTTGGGTTGGAAGTGACCTTCAAAGGTCATTTAGTTCCAATCTCCCCCGCCATGGGCAAAGACACCTTCCACTAGACCAGGCTGCTCATATCTCTGTCCCACCCAACCATGAACACTTCCAGGGACGGGACATCCACAACTTCTCTGGCAACCTGTTGCACTGTGTCATCACCCTCTCAGTAAAGAATTTCTCCATATTATCTAATCTAAACCTACCCTCTTTCAGTTTAAAGTCATTACCTTTTGTCCTAGTACCACATGCCCTTGGTGCTTGGTACCAGTGCTATATGATCTCCCTGGAGCCTTGTTCCAACCCTCTGGCCATCTTTGTAGTCCTCCTCTGGACTCACTCCAACAGGTCCTTGTATTCCTTTTGTTGGGAGCCTCAGAGCAGGATGCAGTACCCCACAGGGTCTCACAAGAGAGGAGCAGAGGGGTAGAATCCCTTCCCTCAGCCTGCTGGCCACAATATTGTTAATGCAGCCCAGGACACTGTTGGCCTTCTGGGCTTCCAAGAGCTCATTGCCAGGTCATGTTGAGCTTCACCCACCAGCACCTCCAAGTCCTTCTCCTCAGGGATGCTCTCACTTTGTTCTCTGCCCAGCCTGTGTTTGTACTTGGGATTGCCCTGACCCAGGTGCAGCACCTTGGCCTTGTTGAATTTCTTGGGGTTCCCACAGGCCCACCTCTCAGGGCTTTCTCTTTTTCCTAAGGGAGTTTCCGTGAGATTTAGCAATTTTGTACCTAGTGATTATTTACTATTATTTTTTGTCTTTGGCTGTTTCACTTGTTAGTAAACAGTTATTTTTTCACTTACATCTACTCATATTTAATTTCTCCTTATTGGTGGAAAGGGATCGGTTAAAACTATAAGAGGAGGCAACTCATTCCACAGTGTCTACCTCTTGAATTGTCTTAAAAGAAGACACTTTTTAAATTTGTCTTAAAATTGTCTTGAATTGTCTTAAAAGAAAACACTTTTTTAATTTGGCCCACTCCAGTGGGCCAAATTAAAAAAAAAAAATCTGTTGCCTGAATGATAGTTCTGCCTTTGCCCTGAATACTTGGTGAACTCCAGGGAATTTCTGAACACTGTCTGAGGACAAACACAGCAGTTAGTCAACACCAACAGAACACGGCAGCTGCTCCCCCATTATCTGTCTACATCCCATCAGGTATTTTATTGTAGCATCATAAAGGATAACGTGATTCTTATGACTTAGAAGTTAAAGTTAAGGGAGAAGCTAGAAAAAAGACTGCGAAGCAAAGAAAAAATCTCCCCTCAGAATAGGAATTACAATTTTCAGAACTTTTTAGCATTAGTCATTTTCAAATTACTAATTAAGCTAATTTCACAACTTTGTTATTATAAATTCTTAGCAAAATTTATTTGGAAGAGACCTCAGAAGATCATCTAAGCCAGTACCCTCTCCAAAACAGAGCTAATTTCCAGGCTCTGTCACATTGTCCAGGACCTAATATCCAGGACAGCTCTGCAAATTCCAAGGGTGGGACTCTCAGGGCACCTGTGCTGAACCAGGCTCTTGCTGAAAAGCTTTCCCATTATATCCAATTTGAATTGTCCTCTTGCAATTTGTGACTGTTGTCCCTCATCCTTTTACTTGCCCCATCTTTGCAAATCCCCTTTATGTCAGGAAAAGGAGCTCCTGGGATGCAATGCCTGGCATGCAGAACAGCAACAGGCATGGGCTGTCTTCCATTCCCTCAGTCCATGCTCTGAGACCAGATATTAGATGGACATAGGAAAGGAAGCAAACCAATTGCAGGTGTACCTCAGATCTGCCTTTTCAAAACCTTCAGCATACAAAATAATCAAGAAATAATGGTTTCTCCTAAATAAAAATGCTCCTTATGTTGATGGTCATTGCAAAGGAGTTGAGTGCTTTTATAGAAGAGAAAAAAGATGCAGCTTTTCTCAAGATGTGAAAGAGATTTAGCATAAGAATCAGAAAGCAAACTTTCCTAATGCAAGATTGTCTTTTGCCTTAGAGATATTCACACAGTGGACAGCAATATAATTGTATCTGCTCACTTTTAAAAGTTTGTTTGGGTACCAGAATTGATAGACAACTGCCCTGATTTTGGCTGTGACAGAGTTATTTTTCTTCCTAGTAACTGGTATAGTGCTGTATTTTGGATTTGGGATGAGAATAATGTTGTTAACACTAAACACTGATGTTTTAGTAATTGCTGAGCAGTTCTTAGACAGTGTCAAAGACTTTTCTGCTCCTCACCCACCTCAACAGCACAGAGTTTTGGGGGTGCACAAGCAGCTGGGAGGGGACACGGCTGACCCCATCTGATCCAAGGGATATTCCATGGTATACAGTGTCATGCTGAACAATAGAACTGTGGGGAGTTGCCTGGGGGGTGGTGACACCATTGGGGGTGGGCTGGCCATCAGTCAGTGAGTGGTGAGCAAACTGCACTGCGCATCACTTGTTTTGCGTGTTCTTCTATCATTACTATTGTTATCCCTTCCTTTTCTGTCATACTAAACTGTCTTTATCTCAACCCATAAGTTTTGCCTTTTTTCCAATTCTCTACCCCATCCTACTGGGGGGAGAGAGTAAACAGCTCTGGGGTGTTTAGCTGCTTGCTAAGTTAAACCACAACAACAAGGCATCTGTAGTCATAAAATCATTTTTCTTGTTTCTTGGAGCATTAATTCAGCCTGGAGTGAGCTCTGTGCTGTCAGAGCTAGAGCGCAGCTGGTTTCACAGCTGGCTTCTTCAAGGTTGATTCGGGGATCTTTATAGTTCATAACTTGTAGTATCCAATTTATGAAACATTCAATAAACTAAGTACATTAAGAACCAAACTTTGTATCTAATAGAAAAACTTATAGAGATGGAATTTATAAGAAATTCTTTGTTTGGAAAGGGTTGAGAGTAATCTAGGTTTGGAGCATGTTTAAGAAATTTTTTGGTTTTAGAAGATACTTTCTGTTACAAACATAAAAGTACTCTTCAAGAGGATTGTTCTCTGGTTTCACATGTATTTCAAACAAACATCTTGTCAGCACTTATTTTACTGAGGGATATAGTGTAAGGGTATGAGGAACAGGGTATTTTCACTATTATTTTTCAAGTGGAGATCTAATAGAAGTATATTTGATAGTTGTGACTAGATCCAGAGCCCTTTATTAGCCAGAAGTCTTGCACAACTTAGAAGTGCCAGCAGTCATTTATTTTGTCTGTATTTAAACAATAAGAAGAGATTCAAATTGCATAGAAAGCCTTTGACCTTCTTTTGAATAAATCAGTGGGTTTTGGTTTTTTTTTCAAACAGCAAGAAGTTTTGCTGCAGGACATGATAAAGAAGGGAATAAAGTTTATTGAAGCTAAAAATAAGTTTTATTAGTTGATCCAGTGTCTTTTTCCTAGAACTGAGAAAGAAAAAAGCACATGGCATTCATAGCTCTGTGATTTATATGGTCATACATGAGTGTAGACATCCTGAGGACCACACACACATTTTTGTCAGCTCACGATCACATTTTTGCTTCTGCAGTCATACCTGATGCACGTGCTGGCATCTCACATCAAGCTTACTGACTTGCTGTGCATGTCCTTTCAGGAAAATACCCAGTTCTGGTGAGGGCATGACAGATCTATGACTGGGTCTTCTTCCCTGGGATGAGGGGAAACTCTTGTTTCATAAAACAACAACTCTAGATCCAGAGCTCAAAGAGAGATTAATGGAAAAACAATACAATTTCAGAAAAAAAACAGTGCAGGACCAAGGCAGTAACTGTCCCCCTGTACTCAGCACTGGTGAGGCCACACCTTGAATCCCATTTTCCACTTCTGGATCCCTCACTAGAAGAAGGACATTGAGGGGCTGGGACGAGTCCAGAGAATGGCAACAAAACTGGTGAAGGGTCTGGAGCACAAGTCTTACAAGGAGTGGCTGAGGCAGCTGTGGGTGTTTAGCCTGAAGAAGAGGAGGCCCGGGGAGACCTTATCACTCTGTACAGCTCCCTGAAAGGAGGCTGTAGCCAGGTGGGGGTCAGTCTCTTGTCTCAGGTAACAAGTGACAAGATGAGAGGAAATGAACTCAAGTTGTTCCAGGGGAGGTTTAGATTTGTGTTAGGGGTGATATCTTCACTGTTATGATGGCCAGGCACTGGGACAGGCTTTCCAGGGAGCTGGTGAAGTCACCATACCTGGAGCTGTTTAAAAGACATGTAGCTGTGCCACTTGTGGACATGGTTTAGTGGTGGACTTGGTAGTGCTCGGTTAGTAGTTGGAATGAATGAACTTAAAGGTCTTTTGCACCCTAAAAAATTATATGATTCTATATTTGAAAATGGTCAGTAACTCTTAGGTTTGGGACAGGAAAACACCCACAATTGTCATGCCTACTCTGTGAAAATTTATATTGGGAAAAAAAAGACAGATAGACATATCAGGGAAGTCCAAAAAGTCTTTTGGCTATAGTGTTCAGGAGAAGGGAGAAGAACCTCAGCATTTTCTGCCACTTTTCCAGTCAGGAAATATCTAGCCAAGCTATCTCTGATCCATGCAAGACTGCACTGCCCGTGAGTGGGGGTAAACCTACCTCTGTTTAGATGCTGTCGGCAATCAGAGGGCCTGGCACTGTGAGAACAGGTTGCCTGGAGTATTTAAGGGATTCCCCAGAGAAAAGGTGTTTCCTCAATGAAGGAAGCAGAAAGAGACAAAGACGGATAAGCCAGACAGCATGCCCAGCACTGTGGCCCAAATAAACACCCTGCCAGACATGCAGCCGGATGCACTTTGATAATGTGGCCTGCCTGTCTGTGTGCCTCCAGACCAGAGCACCAGTTTCTGAACAGGGCCTTGAGTTTTTTCTTTTTTTGACATTTTTGTTCCTTAGGCCTCCTGCCACTTGTGTGACTCCTCTGCCTTGTCTGTATATGTGATGGAAACAGATGAGTCCCAAGGGAGAGTAGAGTGACCTTTGCACTCTGGAAGCTTGGCAGTAGTGCAGCAGAGCCCTTCAGATCCTCGTCCAGAGTCTGGAGGAGCCCTAGGATGTTGACAAGGTTCACAGGGGTTTTCTTTCCGGTTCTGCTTTCTGCAAAAAGAAAGTGCTGGTGATCAAATTAGAAAAAATTATGATACTCCCCATTTGCTGGCAAAATGCAATAGACAGATTAATAACTTGCTGGCACATTTTTCCTTCTTTATTTCTTCCTTTTTGCTCATTCCTCAAACTTCAACACAATAGTAGAATGGAAGAGAGGTGAAAAATTGTCTGACTGTATTGCTTTTCAAACGACTTGTTAAAAAGCAAGATGTTTCTTGAAAAATCCCGAAGATGATATAAAAGTCCACAGCTGGTTAGGAAATTGGAGGGAAATTGCAGTAAATTCACTATAGTTCATTCCATCTGGGGTTCTTTTCTCCTTGGGTATTGTATATATATACACACTTCTGAAAAACTCCTGTTTATTTAAGCTCATGGTCATTCCTGCATGTTCAAGCCCATGTTTTTAAAACTGAAGACCAAAATGTCAGAAATGTGTCAGAGTTAACAGAAGTTACTCCAAAAGCTCACTGTTCACACCCTATTTATTCTGTCATGAAGCACAATAAGTGCACTAACTTATACACGGAATAATTTTGGAAGAAGTTGTGATGGACTTGATTTAATGGAAGTAGTCATGATTTTTGTGGAGAGTTGATCACATCCCTTCCTCAGATGTTCAATCTGATGTTCAATCTAATGTTCAATGAAAGAAAACTAAAGTAGAGGGTTTAGGAGAGTTCTGGTCTATCAGAAGGTGGTCTGTATAAAAGAAAGCGTTGAAGAAAAGACAGAACAGAGCTCAGATTATTCTGTAATTGGAAGAAGTCATGACTGAAGCCAAGGTGCTCATGTATAGGTCCTCAAAGACTTGTGGAAAGTCTGGCAAAAGTCAGTCATAAAACAGGAGAATGTGTTTAATCATCTTTGAAGCTCTTGGAGTTAAGGTCTCTTAAAACTAATCTTCCTCCAGTCCTGATCCCCACATTGTCAAGTAGCCTTGAAATAACATACAAAGCTGAACTTTATGGCCATTCATTTATGAATCGCCAGCAGAGTGATGAATGGTGATGGAGAAAGTGCTCACATTAGAGGTACTGTAGGTCAGGATCATCTTGTGTATTTGCAGCTTCTCTCTAATTCCTGTGTGAACCAACAAAGATATTGATTCAATACATTGAAGTGTGGCTACTGTATCATGCACTAGATAAACATTTAGCTACATGCTCCAGTTTTTCCTCCTGTTAGTCTTCCGCACCAGAGGAGGAAGGAAGGGAAGGAGACAGGCTCTGAGTGTATATGAGCAAAATCTGTGGTAGGTAAGAATCCGAGAGCACAGGAGACAACACAGGAGTAGAAGCTGCAATAAAGAATTACCATGTGAAGCCTCAAACTGTACTGAGTTTAGCTGGCATCCAGGCCACACAGACACAGCCAGCTTAGAGAAGCCCTTCAGTTCCTCCAGAAATTACAGTGGGCAGATCTTGTCAACAGCTTAATAGGAAATCCTGCCTGGAGTGGAAATTCACTATGCATTTGTTGGGAAGTCTGACAGAGCAGAGATAAGGTGATTTTAGCATGTGGCAGCAGCTGGGCCAAGGCTGGACAAAAGTGAAGTTCCTGTTCCTGCAACAGGGAGATCTTTGGGACACTTTGGAGGACACTTCCTATGATATCTGTGAAAGTCAATCCAGCTTTTCTTATTGTCCTGGTTTGAAAGCAAACCAGTGAGACTCTGAGTCAGAAATACAATTTAATAGGAAAAGAAAATAAAATAAATGCAATAGCACAAAAGAAAACCACTGACAGGGTCAGAATACAACCTGACACCCTGTCAGTCAGGGTGGCGGTAGCAGTCCAATGAAGTGGTGGCTGCAGTCCTCCTGAAGTGGTGGATGTGGTTCTGTACAAGAGTCTGCTCTTCCTTGGAAAGTCCAGTGGTGGCTATGTAGCTCTTGTCCTCGGAGAGTCCCGTAGGTAAGGGCTGCCTGTGGTGTTCCATACTCCTGATTATATACAGATGGGAATGCTCTGTTCCTCCTCCTGGGCGGAGCATCTCACAATGGGATGGTGAGTCATGAGGTAAGGCATTGATGGGCCCATGAACAGGAGATAGTCCGGAGAGAGTTACCTGTGAGTCATGGGGCAGAGTCCTTGATTGCCCATTGAACAGAGATAGCTCCCAGAGAGAGTTATCAAGAATGAGTCACGGTAGGAGACAATGAACATTGCCCCACCTGCTTTAACAGCTTGTGAAGATGGTGATAGAATACATACCTTTGGGCACATCTTACATTGTAACCTAGGACACATTTAAAAACCAGAAGTCTCCATGGAGCTCTAAGAAGCCAAAAGTAGCTGTAACGACCAGGGTCACAAAAAGAAGGTCCTTCTTTTTCCTATTGCTAAGAAGTTATGGGCTTTGTCTCAGCATCACCCATCTCTTTGTCCTGCTCCACCTGAATTCACCTCAAAAAAAGAACCAAAAATAACTATTTGGTGAGAATTTACTATACAGAGAAGAGGTCAAAGGGACTAGGATTTCTGCATTTCTAATCCAATTTCTGTTAAGCCACACAATGGAGTTGCTCTCCAGTTGCAGCTATGGGCCAGGTGATGACAGATGCTGTACAAATGGATTGAAAAGGACAATCCCTAACCAGTGCTACCACTACCCTTCCCAAAGACTGAATAAAGGGCAAGAGAGAACATCCGGGTACAGGCAAATTGCAAAGACAGCAGGACCTTCATACGACTCTGCTGAATGCGACATGGCCACCTTCTCCCATCTGTGCAACTACATTAATGATTTAGGGAGTTGGCTGGTTTGGGTGCAGGAGGGCTGCCTGATTTGCAAGAGATGAGACTGAGACCAAGCTGTCTGCTATTTTTAAATTCAAGCTAATCAGACATAGCATGGGGATTTTTTGGAAGCAGGAACAAAATCAAGAAATAATTTTAGAAACCTAGACTTCAACAGCTTTGCTAGTAATTCTTTTCACCTTTTTTTGGAGAACAAGAGAATTGATGGAAACATCAAAGTACAAAATCATGAGAGAGAAAAATTTATAACTTTAGAGGTGGGCAATAAAAGATGTTTATTTTCAGTTATGCAGTGAATAGATAGAAGTAAAAATGTCCTGTGAGAGGAGTGATGAAGCAATGTGCTAGAAAGCCCAGGCTCTCTTTCGTCTAGTCCTGGGTGGTAGAAAAGTGATTTGCAAAGGAACAAATCTTTGGTTTATTCTAGACAATTGGTTTATTCTGTGTTTATTCTAGCTGTCTAGCTAGACAGCTGGTTTACTCTCTAGGAACAGCTGTTCCATATAAAATGTTATGAATTATGTCCTCTGGAAAAGGATGGCAACCTTTGGAAAAGGCAGGCAAGTGGCATCGGGAGACCTCTGGGGTTGTGGCAGAGAGGGCTACTGGGGTACCACATGGAACAAAAGGGAGTAGATAGTGAAGGGAAGGGAAATGAGAGAGTGTGGGGAACACAGGGGCGGGTTAGCAGAGGTCTGGGAAGCTTGCAATTTCATAACAAAAGGTGTGAGAGACACGAACCCTAATTTTGATAAACTGAACACAGTAATAATTCATCTTACTGACCTTTAGTTTGTGCTTCTGGGAGTGTTTGAAAATTTCTCAGTGTTTCAGAACACAACAGATATCAGAGCACAAAACTGTATATAACAGATCCAGTTGAATCTTGAGGGAAAAGAAACAGACTCTTCAGAAAAATAAGAATGAAATCTAAACCATTACAGTAGTTTGAAAGTATTTGAAACAAATGAACCATTGGACCACAGCTGAGGTATTAAAATGTGCGTGGTAAATATATACAAAATACACTATGTTGGTGCTGCCTTGTATCAAGCATATCTAATATCTGGCATATCTCTAAGACATTACACAGCTATGACAGAGAAGTTGCTCTGATGAACAGCTGAAAAGCTGAGAACTCCAGCGTGGGGTGCTGTTACAGCAACATAGCAGAGAGGGCTGGTATAACTTAACACTGACCTTTTTATACTTTCTTACACTGAAGAATCCTACATAAAATACCACAAAGTGTCAAAAGATTGTTTGGCAAGTTTGCTTCAAGATGAAGGAAACAGCTTGGTTTGACTGAAGCTTGTCAAATATTTCAGCAGTCCTTTTCAGAGAACATTGAGACCGTGTCTTCTGTGCAGTTTGTCACTTGTCAGTGCGTAATAACACATGGAGAGTTAAGGCAAGATCGGTTCTGACACAACAATTCCTGCTTTTAAGATGATGTTATTTGCCTACTTCTGGTGGTAGTGTGGAGAGAATCAATGAGCAATACCATAACCCCCCTAATTTTTTTACTAGAAGACAAATGACTAGACTACATGAAAAAACATACTCAGTTTCTATCTCTTTTAAACCCCCATTTGTTTCACTAAGAGAAAGGAATTTGTCACGGCCATAACGTGGTCCCTAGTGGCCATGTATCTGCATTACACAACCAGCAAGTTGTTCAACATGTGGACTTTGTTACCTGAGGACAGATCTTCACCTCCAGAGGCTATGATTAATTCTCAGTGAAGTCAACAGGTCCAGATTTCATCTCAACATATATCTGCCTATCTATCTATCTTTCTCCAGCCATTGGAGAGACACAGATGAGTCTGAGTGGTCCGAAAATGTACCACTGCCTGCTCTTAGCACTACTTCTTTCTCTCAGGTTGAGTGACTCTCCTGGAAGTATTTATTTACTGACTGTAGAATGGACAATGATTACCTTTGATTAGAAGACTAACTTTTAAACATTGAAAAAAGTCATGTGATTTCTAAGACTCATTAAATCTTCTGGGTGTGAAATGGCCTGGAGACACCTTGTAACGAGCTTGAGTGAGACTTGCCTAGCTTTTGACCACAGAGACATGAAACTGGTAGAATGCACAGACAAACAGCAACAAGACAAAACAGTACTGGGAAATCCCACATTGTATTGCATAAAATGTTCCCTCCACATGGTTGTGTTCCTAATGGCTGTGTGCACATAACATGAATGGTCCTGGCTCAGGGTGTAGGATAGCTGATCCCATGCAGGAAGAAGGATGAGCGTGTAGCATACTGAGATGTCATTTTAGTCCAGTCTTCCAAAAGAACAAGTCTTGTCTGATCAGGCTCTGCGTGTGGCTGTCCCCACAGCTAATTTTTGAATGACTGGCCAATTTTAAGAAAACATGGCAGCAGAGTATTTGTTCAAATAATTAGTTCAAAGAAAATAGACAGGTTGGTAGGGTAATTCTAGGTGCAGAAAGGCTCCAGCAGCACTTCAGCCCTTGTTAGTTATCAGCAGATCCAGACAGAGAGCACACATTTTGTAGCACACATGAACAGCTCAACTGTGAGAAAAATCTGTAAAATATTTCCACGTCACTGGAGGAACAGAATAATCCAGCCATGAAACCAGTTGCATGTATGTGGACTAACTGGAGAGGAGTCAAATACAGGGCTCAGTATGAAAATACTCATGCCTTGAAGTTGAAGGCATAGATAGCTCTTTAATACATTGACAGTTTTGGGGGGACTACAAAAGAAAAGGCTGTCTTTGGACTTGTGAAGAGGAAGCTGTTATGCTTGATAGCTGCCAAATGCAGCTGATCATGCAGAGCCTGCAGCACACATCCTACATGATGCTCACACCCTACATGATGCACACACGTGCTTGCCTGCACAGAGTAACTTTTCACAACTCTGCTGCAGAACCGACAAGGGGATGATATGAGTGGTTATTTGAGATAAAGCACTTCTACCATCAGGCCTGAAAATTCCACTGGGGTTTGGAAGTCATAGTATTATCCCTGGTTCCTGCTGATGTACTGCTTTCAGCAGTGAAAAATAGAAGGTGGTTTGAGACAAATTCTAACTTCTGCAAGTCTTGCTTTGCTTTCTCGTCTTTTGATCTGATCCCAAGAAACTTTCTGTCCTTGCAGAGGCCCAAGTCGGAAAAGTATTTGGCCTTGCATCTGCAACTCACTTAACAATTATTTGAACAGCAAATGAGCCAAACCCACATTTTTCTTTTCTATAGTGTTATAAAGAGAGCTCTGAGGAGTTCACTCATGAGTACTGATTTCATAAGCAGAGTTGAAGAAATGCACATGCAGAGGAATATGACTTTTACATGGAAGTGTGACATTTCAAGCCACATTTTCCTTTAAACTCACATCCTCCATTGTGTCCACAAAGAACCTCAAAAATCTGCAGAAAGCAAGGCGGAACAGGAAAATTAGTTTTCCCTGCTTTACAGCAGCAAAGGGAAAAATCATTATTAA
This sequence comes from Dicrurus megarhynchus, assembly GCA_013399195.1. Lineage (NCBI taxonomy): Eukaryota > Metazoa > Chordata > Aves > Passeriformes > Dicruridae > Dicrurus > Dicrurus megarhynchus. The sequence continues at coordinate 810,788 of VXAD01001536.1, forward strand.
CTTTGCCTTATTTCTTATTTTACACCTATGACTAAACTGTCCATCTTGGCCAACACTCAGAAAATTACCAATTATCCAGGAGTGGATTGTTTGTTGTAAACTCCTCAGAAATCAACTATCATTTGTTTTTGTCTAACAGCTTTTAATAGTAGTAACAACAACAATAAAATAAAAATCTCAGGTTTTAGTTTGGTCTCTCTTACATCATAACATTCCCTCGGAGACACCTTTGGCATTTTAGGTCAATTGAACAGGAGAGTGTGAAGAAATGAGAGAGGTAATCAAGGTCTGCTCCTTCAGACGAATTCAGTTTATCAGTATCCAGTTTGGCTGAGGCCATGGAGACAAATCCAGCCTAAGAATGTTTAACTTAGGTCCCACATTTAAGATACTCCATAATAATAATAATAATAATAATAATAATAATAATGAGGATGATGTGTAGAAGCAAAATTCCACTTTCCCAACAGCACCTTCCTTCTTTTCTCTCTTTTCCTTTTCTTTTCTTTTCTTTTCTTTTCTTTTCTTTTCTTTTCTTTTCTTTTCTTTTCTTTTCTTTTCTTTTCTTTTCTTTTCTTTTCTTTTCTTTTCTTTTCTTTTCTTTTCTTTTCTTTTGGAACTACTGCTGCTCTGTTGTTTTTTGTTTGGTTGGTTTGTTTGGGGTTTTATTTGTTGTTGCTGTTTTACAAGTCAATCCACAAACACAGCATCTGTTTCAACTTCTCTAGGCCAGTAGTCTACACCAGTCCACACGTGCTAAAGGTGCCAGACATTTATCACTGCTGCCTGGGACCGACTCAGGCTTTCAGTCCAGTGGGTTGGAGAGGTCTGGGCTGAGGTGCACCTCACCTTACTCTCCCTGCCAGCCTTGCTTCGGCTTTTGTACTCCTTTGGTGAACATGCAGTGTCAAGATGGTCTTACAGGAAAAGAACGACTAGCATGTCATAGGCTGGAGATTGCAGCTTTATATGAAAGCTGACCAATTATCTAGTCTTAATTTCTCCAAGTAAGGGATTTTGTTGCATCCAAAATCTCCCTCTATATTCTTTCACCTTGTGGTTTATCATGTTTACAGAAATCAAATCTTAGATACAGAAGTTTTCTATGAAAACATACACAGGCTTCAACATTGAATGTAACTCTTTTGGTGCCCTTTTGGTTTGGAGTCTTAATCAGAAAATTACATATCTTCATTCAAGCATTCCCTCAGTTTTGTTCTACGATTTCATCATTGTAAAACATTTTTGCAAAAGACCAAGAAAGTATTTTGCAGAAGTACTATTGTGATTTTTTGGACAGGTTTTCTGAGTTGCTCTGAGATATTTTTTGGGATATCAGATGAATTGCGTCTAGATTCAACTCTTTAATATTTAAATATTTCAATTCTAGTGAGTTTGTCAGCCATGTAGGTTATCATAATAAAATAAAAATATAATCAGGAAAACCACAGGCATTTCTACCAATCTTGTCAGAAAAATTGTTTCTGATATTGTGGTTCTAGCTATCTACTTCAAGACAACTGTGGTCTTCACAGTTCTTTTTCTTTTGTGGAAAATTATTTTAAAGTTAAAGAAACTTATTTCACAGTCGAGAAATTATTTAAGACATGAACCATTTGTCAATCCTGTAGACATTTTTATTCAAAACAGTGTTTCAGAAAGAAAATTGCACCATGCTCTGAATGGTTTCCTTCACTGTTTTTGCCGTCATTTAGGTAATGACATTTAACAGGTGACACAGATGACCAGAAACTTTTACCTTTGGTGGAATGTTATCTGATATATACACAAATTTTCCTTTGGAGGCAAGTCTTGCAACACATTCCCAACATTTCTAAATATTTAGTGAGACCCACAACAAAGGGTGTGATTCCTTCCTAAAGCACCACCTTCCCAAAACAGGAGATTAAACTGGAATTCCAGCATTCATTTACAAAAAGAATAAAAGAATATTTACATATCTAGATACTATAATCACAGAGGAAAGCTGAAAATCTTGGCTTAAGGCAAGAAGCCAGACAAACAAGCACAACTGCTTGGTAATTAGTTCTTTTGTGTTGGCAATGCTTTGGAGCACAAACATAATTTTTAAGTAGCTGGGCTGACAATACCAGTTTTGGGATACAATATAAACACAGCAAGTGTAAGGACTGTCTGCACCATCATGTTCTGGTTAGGTTCATAGCAGCATAGGCAAAGGATGGGGGAAGTATTTCAGTGTTGAGAGTTTTTGCATCGTAGACTGAAACATAGTTTGGGTGTGAATAATTGCAGTAGGAGGCACGAGCAGCCAGGGTAATAACCCAGAGGCCCACTGGGTTAAACTAGGGACATGCACAAGCCATCTGCTGTGCAGATGGGAGCAAGGATGGGCCCATGCCCTGATCTTCTACAAATTTGAGACTATTTCTGGCCATTGAACAACAGCTCAAAGGATGTGCCTGTAGGTCTGAACTCCACTGCTTCCATAACCCATAATAAATCTTACATATAAAGCACAGGCAAGTAATGTTTCCCAAAGACACCTGTCTCCAAAAAGAGTAAAAAGGAAAGAGAGCAATGTGGCACAAGGTCGTATGCCCATTAGCCCAAAGATCTGGACTACCAGCTCCATTTTACACCAGTAGAGAATCCAAGTAGAGAACCCAAGATGCCATTCCCAAGCCTTCTGTATCCATTCTGGAGCAAGCAGCAAATTTCTCCAACTCTGCAGACTTGAATTGTCTGGTCTAAAATGAAGACTGTAATAGTGATATAACTTTTTTAGAGCCTCTTCTTTGAAAGGAATGTGCTAAACACATCCATAAGAAAATCTGACCAACAGGGAAAACACTGATGAGAGAGCATGGCTGAAAACAAGGCAGAAAAATTACAAATGAGGATAATGCAGTAGGGAAATCTACAGCTGGGAGAGGGAGCGGGGTGTGTGAAGAGAAGATAGCTTTTATTTGAAACACATGTGTGCTGCTTAATCACGGCTGGAACCTGGGATCGGGTGAGACTCTGTAGTAGAGAGGGGGTGGCAGACACAGGGAAATTATTTTTTATTTCAAACAGATGTATTAACAATGGCCTTATGCTGATGAAACTCAATAAAGAAGAGATTTAAAAAAGGGTATACCGTGATGGGAATTTGTAGCTGGGAGGCAGAAGGGAAAATGACCATTTGCAATAGACGTGTGTAATCACTGTGTGCTCTCGGTGCCGGGATGAGGGTGGGAGTGCAGCTGCCAGAGCAAGTGAAAGGAAAAGCCTGGCTGCTGTTACAGCAGAAAATGGGAAGAAGGGATAGGCTGGTCCAGTCGTAAGGGAGGAGGAAACACGTGGTAGAGGATGTATATATATATTTACAAATGACTCCTCACAAAGCTAAAATTCTTACTTTAATTTGCCACATTAAAGAAATGTTCTGCTCAGTCCTGTAACCATTTTCTTTCTCATTACAGGTTGTCTTATGTCTTAGCATTTATAAATTGATGCCTGAACATGATCCTTGTGTTTTCATTAATTCAGTATCTTTGTCACTCAATGTGAAGTTAGAATTTCACTTCCTCTTCACATTTTTTTTATTTGCTTCCTTGTTTTTTTTAACACTGTGTTAGAAACTTATGTTCCTAATTTGGTTTAAGGTTAAAGCTGTTATCAGTTTTGCCTCCCTGGGGAATGTCCAATCACAAGCAGCAAGAGATAACATAAACACATAGTACCATGAGCATATGAAAACTGAGTTCAGTACAGGCAAAACCTGAATAACGTAACTATGACAGCAGTAGAAAATTGGTGAAAACCACAGTTATATAGGTAACATGTTCAAAACTAATTAAATATCTACACCTAATTTAAATTTTAACTTTGAGAATGCCAGCAGACAAAATTAAAGTGAAAAATTTTCCCCAAATTCAGAGGGTACCCAGAAGCAGGTGTCCAGATGAGTGAGTGCAAGGAGTCTCAGCTTTCATGACTGTCAATGAAGATCTCATCAACAATATCACTGCAGACTGGGACAGGATGCCATGCCATCTGTAGGTGTTTAGGTTAGGATGAAATGAATCCCACTACATCCCCTTGACCACATTAACTTTTGCTTTCTCACAAAGCTGTATTTTGTAAGATAGGAAGACACACAACACTAACATTTTTAGGCACACAGGGTCTCAGATACACAGTCAAGTTTCAGTAACAAGGAGTACATGCTCAGCTACCGTGGCTTGATGTATATGATGACTTGCTAGACCTACAAAAGTCATTGCATCCCCAACTTTGTCATAAAAATAACTGAATTTTCAAAAACTTTCAGATAGGCCACAGCCTTGAAGCTGCACAAAAATAAAACCGTGATCCAATTAATGCTGCTTTATTCTCATCCAGTGCATTTTTCCTGTGACTTGCCATCGACTCAATAAACAGAAGGAACTAGATGTGGGGTTGCCCTGGAACAGGAAATAGCTGCTCTGACCCTCCAGGGTGCAGACTCCCATTTTGGGGGCCCTCTGGTTTGGTCCATGCTCTAAAGAAAGATCTCTAAAGGCTTTTATAATGACTATTTTTTAAAAAAATAGCATTTAAAGGAGATTTCTGTGTTTGATTTTTGTCCTGTCTTTTTAAATAGTGCTGCCAGCTTGCAGCAGAAGGCAAAGTAGAAATCCATGGGAAAGCAAACCAAAATTACATTTGAGAAAAGCTGTTTGCTATCAGCTTCTGCTGGTTTCAATCCACTGCATGACTAGAACAAGGTCATTTTATGCTCTAGGTTTTCCTTTCAAAATCCAGACACAAGGGAAGTGATTGTCAAAAATTATTAGCATCTTAAACAGGGTTTACTATAGACAAAGACATTAAGATACATTCAAAAATGCCTATATACATTATAAAAGTTGGTGAAATGTGCTTTTTCCAGTGCTCTTTTAGGACAGAAATGAGAAGTGTGTTTTGCATGTTTCTCTTGGGACAGATTCACCAGCAGTGATTTGAACCGAAAGTCTCCTTCACTTCTGCAATCTATAATGGAGGAAAACTGAGCTGTAAGTTAAAGATGAAGGTAAAAGCCTGACCCCGGTGAAATTCATGGGAATTCTGCCATTGATTTCAAAGTGGCCAGTGTTTCAACCAAGATATAAACTTGATCTTGTTCTGCCTCATTCTGGGAATTACTCAGGAGCAGTGCTATGCATGAAATTAATGATTTTTTTTTTTTTTTTTGGATGCTCTGCCCAAACTGAAAAAAATAAAAAGAGAATAATCTTCAGTCAACCAAAACCCATTGTTTATTTTGCTAAACCAACAGAAACTAACAATACATTTTTTGTCAGCAGAAGTATTTCTTCGGACACAAAATATATTGTTTGTGCAACTCAAATCTCTCAGTCTTCTGTCTTCATTTATTATCAAAAACAGTTTTTCAAGCAAAACCAAATAAATGTCTTTGTTTAAAGATGTCCAAAAAAATTGTTTAGTGTTTTCTGAATCTTTTATCACCCAATGCTTTTGTCCAAAACCATTCACTAAAGTCAAAAGAGATTCCTTTGATTTCTTCAGGAATTTCACGTTTTTTGAATAAACCCCTTTTCTGGGAATAAACCAAACCAAACCAAAACAACACAAATCTCTTCAGGATTATGACATGGTCAGAACTGCAAAGAGAATTTAAATCAACTTTGAAAGAATGATCATATTAAAACTACTTACCTGATAATTAATTGCAAATAATATTTTCAATATTAAAAGTTAGCATTTATTTTTTGTGTGAGTCACAAATAAGAGAGGAGAGTAGATGAACATTTGATGCAAACAGCAGAATCAAGTACATTTGAGATCCTGGTACCCCTAGTTCTGAAAATGTACTTCTAATTGTGTCAAAAACTTCCATAAAAAATCTCCCATTTCATTCAGTTATGGCCTTAAGGGATCAATGTCACAGTAGCATGTGGACATATGCTACAGGGCATATGTCATGCCCTGGACAGGGTCATAGCATCACTACATAACCCAAGTGCAGACATGTGAACTGGCGTGGTTTCAGACTTTACTGACAGGGATTTTGGAGTTTTTTTCTTTTTTTTTGGTTTGTATATCAGTATAATGTAGGTTTGAGCAGTTCAAACTTTACACAGCTCTAGTAGAAATGGAAAGTCCTAACCACAGATTAAATCATCTGTATTGTATTATGAATAGTCAGCTCTGTTGAGAAAGGACATTTGACTGCAATGTGGTAGATATTAGCAAACACTTAAGAGAAACCACAAAACTTCATGTACTTGCCCGGAGTAAGACTGCAACATCTGCTTGAACCCTTCTGGGTCTACACTGTTAAGAACATAAGTCAGCTTGTTGGTCATTCCTCTGAACTTGAAGCCAGATGAGCAAATCCAAGCCATTTCATGGTACAATCACTTTAATCATTTCAGCATGGTTATTAGGGTTTTTTGCAGAGGACATGAGCTTCAGAAAAATATTAGGCAGCATTTGCAACACTTCCCTCCCTTACAAAGATTAAGCTGTGTGAGTTGCAGGGCTCTGAGAAAAAAGCCCTCCTTATCTGTCTGTCTGCTTTATTATTCATTTATTAGGTCACATTCCCAGGACTCGTAGCTCAGTTTTGTGTATTTAGCACTACTGACTTCCTCTTTAGTGACCTGAAATTGCCCATTTTGCATTTTCACTCGAAGGAGTTGTTACTATACATACTCGCAGATTACCATTTATAAGGGTACTTTCCTATTGTATAATATTTTCATAACTGCTCTGGGTGTACAAATGTCTCTGCTGGGTGGAACTGGATTTGTTCAGCTGGCAAGGTCAGCCCTGACAGGTGAAAGAGAAATGTTTTCCTCAGCTGTTGGTATTTGTTGGATGCTGTTTCTAAAGTTGCCTGGAGGACACAGAAGCCAGAGACTACCACCCAAAACAACTGTGAACGTAGAGACAGCCACAATCATCTGGCCATATTTATACAGAATTACTGATATCCATGTCAGCCTGCAAAATTTTAAAGACAAGTTCCAGTTCTACATACCTCACAATCCAAAAAGGACACAGGGTGGAAAGGGATGGTCATAGCCAATGGTGTATGGAAGGAGTGAGAGAGAAGCAATACACTAGATAAAAAATGGCTTTGTTTCATATGGTTTCAGATGTCTTTATAGCTATTGTTCAAATCTCCCCTTTTATTCTGCTAGTTTGTTTTAGAACATTTATGTTTCTTCCTCACACACATAAAAATTAATGGTAATGGGAACGAAGTTTGTTGTCCACTAAAGACACAAAAAGAAGTTCTCTAAGTACAGAATGATAAGTTTTTCCTGTTCTATGTCATTTTGGAAATAATATTTTCCATGTGTCTGCACAAAACTTTCTGGTTTGAAGTAAGGTAGGCAGAGTGATGTTCTGTTTCTTGAAACCTGAGTATTGATGTATTAAAGATATATTCTTGGGGGAAATCTTAAAATCTGATCCAAACACTTTATATAGGAATTTGGTCAAGGTTTCTATAGGCGCTGGAGTCAAATTAGAATTTGATTTGTAAAGAAAAATCTTTCTGTATGAAGTAAAAATTCCTAACCCTCCTTAAGATTTCTTCTAGTATAGTAAAATTGAGAAAATTGAAAAAAATTAAAAATACCTTTATTTTTCCCAAAAAGGAAAAATTGGGAGAGGAAAAAGGAAGAAAAAAATTTGAAAACTCCAATATGTTTTAAACATTCTCTTGTAACTAAAAGAATTAAGTTAATATACGTTTTAAAAATGCTTTTCCTCACAATGACCACTTTTGGAGCTCTGCAAACAAATGGGTGTCTCATACAAACAATAGCAACGACTGAATATGAATGAAGTTGAGTAAAAATTGTCTCTTCAATGTTCATCAAAATCAAAAGGAGTTCTTACAAAAAGTTCAATACCTTTCAGTAAAGTAAGAAATCTTATATTTTCCAATTATCTTTTGTCAAAAGGAGGCAGCCAGGACCATTTCTTTCAATGCTTTCCAGAAAAAAATAGTTTGGGCCCAAGTCTAAACAAAGGGATTTTGATGAAAAGAAATTGAGAGAAACTGTGGTTAAATGAATATAAATTTGAGTTGAAACAAAAGAGATCTGGCAAACAATTATATCATTATACCACTGCAGTTAGTGACAAAAGTTGAAAATCTCAGCAAGTACAAAATAATTATCAGTATGATCAAATGGGAAGGTACAGAAAGACAGCAAAGATCCAAATGCACAGAGTCTCCACACGTGCTGTAAAGAAAGAGCAGCAGAACCATGTGCTGAAACGGTGGTGCTGAGCGACATCCGGCCAAGCACAAACCTTCAGGAGAATTTGCCCATTGTAGAGATTAAATTGGAGTGCACTGGTGGCTTCTGTGCTGCAGCTGCCCTGGGGATGGGCTGAGGGCACCACGGGAGAACAGCCCTCAGGAGGTGAGGTGCAGGCTGTCCTTCCGAGCCCTCATCGACGGAGAGCTCCTGCCAGGCAGCGCGGGACTGCGCCAGGGAGGCGGCCAGGACTCGCCTCATCCCCTGGGCATTCATGCAATGTCAGGAATGGAGAGAAGATTGATTTAAACTGTCAATCCTGTTGGTTTTGCAAGAGTCTTGCATGATTTTTCCAGAGGAACATCTGAAGAACTGAACACAAATACACAAGCATTCTGGTCGGTTTTGAGTTTGGTTGGATGTCTCCTTTTTTCACAACTCATGCCCCATTTCTGTCAGCTGAGGGAGAATATTTCGGCTATCACAATTGTTCCTTGACCCTTCACAACTACAGGAGGAGAAGAGGAGGCCATTTTACACCCACATCATTCCCTGCAGAAGATAATTCACCTGGAGCATGTAGAAAGGTCCAGGATTCCAGATCCTTTTGACAGTTTGCTGGAGACTCACACTATTAACTTGGTTTTTTTTCTGCACAGGAAAAGGATACAAAAATACAAGCACAGTGAATCAAATGAGCAGCTGTTTACTCTCTAGATCTGAAGGCACCTCCCAGTTTATTGCTCATTGTTTCTGGACCACTTTTATCTGTTCTTATCACCCCTTCAACACCACAAGGGAATCATTGCAGACAGCGTCCACAACCCATACTTTCCATATTCCTCTCACAGCTTCAAATAAAGCCAATTCCTAATAGCTTACCTAATACAGAAACCTAATACATCTTCCTGCATGAAATAATCCTTAAATGCAGGTACTAGAGCTGGAGGTCTGAAACAGAAAGAAGTGAAAACTCTCCCCCAGGAGGCAATGTAGAAACAATGCTTGGTGATAAAACAGGGTGGATGAGCAGTCTCAAAATTAGTGATTGGATCTGCTCGTTGAGTGCAGAAAGCCCCAGTATGATGTGAGGTTGTGCTCGTGTGAGCAGCCCCCAGCACAGCAGGTTAAGAGGGAACATTGTGCACGTGTGTTGCATGCTGCAGAGTAAGTTACAGGCCATCTAAGCATCATGCAATTGCTCTACAGTTAATGGCCCTCCTGGGCTCCTAAGGGCTCCCTCCCTTTGGTTGCCAGCCACCACTTCACTCAAGAGCTGTTCCTTTAGCTCCAGGAGGGGTTTTAAGGGTACAGTTCCCTTCCAGTTCAACGTGATTATCTCAGCAGGTCTCAGTTTAATTTGGCAGATCTGCTCTTTTTCAAAGAAAATGAGAAAGTTAACCACTGATGAACCACTTTTCACAAAGCAGGCTATTCACTTAAAAAGAAACTGGAAATAGAGTTTATATGCATGAGGATCAGGCACCATCTTCAGCACAGGTCTCTCTCAAATATAGGACAAAATTTTGTAAGCACTCAGAGTCAATGTAAGACATTACAGAAATCTTTTATGCATGTTCAGTTCTTCTTTTTGTTATTTTATTTTAAATCCAATAAAATTCAATCACTCAAACAACCAAACAAAAACCTAAACAAAAACAAAACCACAATTTTGTTCTTCTTCCCCTCCTTCAGAATGAAGTTTCCACTGCCTGGTCACCAGTCACATGAGGCTTCCTACCTATGAGGCCAGGAATACAAATCCCCAGTTAAGGTTTTTACCATTGACACATTAATCTGCAAATGCTCTTTTGTAGAGTTGGCATTGCCTGTTACAGGAAACACGCCTTTAGACAGAACATGTTTTCTTCCATGCATATTTCTATATACTTTGCTTGTTTTGTGGAACAAAACATAATTGGAAAGTCATAAACCTGAAAGGTTTCAAGGTCTTTTGCTGTAAATTTACCAGAAATCTGCTTCTCTCAGATATCTTGAAAGTTATGTCTGAAGTTAGTGCCTGTGTGCCCTTTATAGCCAGCAGAGGAGGAATGGCCTGCCAGTCTCCAGATGAGGACACATACCAAACTTTGGTGCCTAAAATAATATATATTAAGGCCAGATCCCACTCTGGGCTTCTAATCTGATTTCAGCCCAGCCCAGAAAGTTCATACATTCTTAGGATATAGTTAAAAATCAGAACTTCTGCATTTTTTGTTTCATGTGCCATGTATTTTATCTTGCTGTTAAAGACAAATGCATCAGCTTCCATTAATACAGCATTAAAAGCCACCAGATTCACAAAAAACTTAATGAACTTATGCTTTAAAAGAAAAGGAAAAAACTTCTCTGAGGGATAGTGAGAACTTGTAAGCACTGAAAGTTTCTGTAACTTCATCCCTAAAGTTACATGTCTTACAGAAAAGAATCAGAATCTTCTTAAATAGTCCAGTCCCATGAATAATTCATGACAAGAAACTTGTCTGAACCCAAACTACTGTTTTCAACACACCCTAACTTTGGCTAATTTTGCAGTCCAACTGATCTCAATATCTGGTTTCGTCCTAATTCCAGTGGAATAAATCCAAATTTCCTTTTCTAAAAGATTCCAGGTTACATTCTGAGGTTTAGGCTGCCTTTTACTTCTAATGCCTATGGCAGACTGAAAAATACCAGAGTACAAATCAGATTTTTTTAGGGGCAGACACGATGTAACCAAATGTTTAAAGAAATTGATACCTGAGCCAACAACATGGGTTTTACTTAGCCATTTCATTTTGCTTCTAAACATAAAAGAAATTTAGGAGAAGGTCTGAATTGAGATTGGGGTGTCTAAAGCAGAAGCCTGGTAAACTTCAGGTGCAAAAAGCCAAACTGTTTAGAAATTGCCTTCTCAGCTGGTGCTGTGTTGGCTACTGCCTTTGGCTGACCTGAGAGCATCAGGTCTGTGCTGCTCTGCACCACATCATTCCCCGAGATGTCTCCGCAAGCTGCCCCCAGGCTTGGGGAGACAGAGGCAAAAGCATCTAAAAATCAGGTTCCTCCAAACCAACCATCATACAGCTTTAGTCCCACTCCAGGTGAAGATTGCAGCGAGGCAGAAAATGCAGTAAGTATGCATTTCTGAAATCAAGACAGTCCCCTGCATTTGGCCAGGGAAAGTGGGAATATTCTTCTCTGCAATGTAGTGCACTGAGCAGGCAAAACACTTCAAATCCTTTACAAGTGTGTTCATTAAAAGGGCTGTCTGTAAAGTCCTGGTGCTCGTCAGTGCTGAGACTCAGCTTTTGAGATGCTATTCATTTTCCAAACACAAAAGTCTCCAACCATTTTTAGTAAGTCCTGTGCCAGCAATTGAATTGGAGACACCTCTATGCACTGGGAGCTGCAGCCAAAGGGGCAGCCAAGCAAGGCCTTTGTAACTAAAAAGATTTTCATTAGGAATTGAATTATTCCTGGACACATTTACTTGCTTTGACTAAAGAGTCATGTTGTGCAATTTCCCCTTTCCAAACGGAGTTTCCACGCACAGCCTGTTATCAGAGAAGTGCTGACACAATTTCTTTTACCACAGATTCAGAGGAGGATTCAGTGTTGCATATGCATAAAAAAAGTAAGCAAATTACCAGCTGGAGTGGTTGGGCTGTAATGTACCATATTAATACTATTTATAATATTATATACATTATAATATATATGTTTATATATATATATATATAAAAATATCTATAATATAATAATATTTTTAAAAGTGGTTCTCTTTACCCAGTCACTTGTGAGTATCATAAGGGTCCTCCTAGATGAGTTTCATTATTTTAGATAGCACTTTTCAGAAAGTAATTGGGTTACATGTATAAGCCCTGGGAGAATGGTAAATACTAGGCATGTGTTCATTTGTTAAGGTTTTATACTTGCTTTAGAAGAACCAAGAGAATCCCCACACATTAACTTCCTTGAGAAGGTTACTTTTTTTTCCCCCAGGCTAATGAAAATCTACAAATGTTCTGACACGTTTTTAGTGTGAGAGATTATTTGTTGAGATCCAGGCAAAGATAAAGCATTTATTTATTGGGACCAGTACCTGCAGTTTTGATAACCATAATAACCATTACAAGGTTTAACAAACCTTCTGCTTTAGGGCTTAAATTAAGTGTCTCAGTAAAACCATCTTTTAATTAATTGAAAATATTTCCAGTAGCTTCAGATGAAGTTGTTTAAGCTTCAAGCTTTTCTCACCAAACTAAATTTTTGCTAGGTTGAAGAGCAGCTTTACCACAAGATAATGTTTCTTCATTTACCATTACCACTAGTGATTACTTGGTAAGTGTCACAGGATTTTGATCTAGATGAAACAATTGCCATGTTCAATAAAACATGTTTTCTAAATCAGAATAAAATGATTTTATCTAAAGTAAATTAGGAAAATGTATCAAGAAGTAAAGCCATTTTCTATTTCATGGCTTAACTTTTTTGGTAAAATATTTATTTCCCATATATTAAGAAGAAATAATGAGTAAGCAAGAAATTTGCAACAAACTTTGAGCTGTGAACAATTTCTAGGGTAATCCAAAATTATAACCTTCTAAAAATAATCAACTGTATTTTTTCACAGTAGCTGGACAGTATCATTGGAATATCAAACAATAGTATTTACTGGTCAAACAAGATCAAATAATTTCATTAGTACTCTCTGTATTTTTTCAAAGTACACTCTGAGCTCTGTTAATGGGAATGCACCACACAAAGATGCCGAGGGTGTTGTTCATGGGCATCCAGGAGTTGATGTGGATGAAATGTGAGGTTACAGAAGAAAGAAAAGCTCTTCAATACAGAGTCAGTTTCTGACAGTGTCAGTGTCTGGCTTATCTCTGTTCCAAGCTGATTTAAATTTCTGTGACTATAACATGCTAATAAGCCAAGCACTGCAGATGTGTTTCCTGCCAAAATAGGAAAATGCTGCCTCTCTGCTTGGTATCAGAAGACCAGACCTTACCAGAACACAGGAGGCAGGACCCAGGCACCAGCCCCAGGCATCTTATGTTTCTTATCAATTTCTACATAGTCCTGTTGTACTAAAATTAATCTTTGGAAGACATTAAAATGGGATGTTTGCCTGGTTTTTGATCTACATTCAATACAGCAGTTTTTCATCTTTGCCAGAGTAGGATCTGAATTCTTGATCAGCTTAAACAGACATTTAATTTCCTTGTAGGCCACACTACATTATGGGGAAAAAAAAAAAGAAAAAAAAAAAAAGGAAAAAAAGCCCAAAAAACTAAGGAAATAAAAAATGAAAGTTGCAGATAAAACTTTTTACATTAATTAAGATTCATGTTCAACTGCCCTGTAAAAAATAATTTAATCATCATGGAATCATAGATTCATCAAACTTGGAAGAGACCTACAAGACCATCCAGTCCAACCATTCACCCAGCACTACCACTGTAAACCCTAAACCACTAGACCATCACCCGGCACCAGATCCAGACACTTTTTAAACACCTCCAGGGATGGTCCCTCAACCACCTCCCTGGACAACCTGTTCCAATGCCTGATCATGTTATATTATCCATAGAATGACAGAGTCTATTGCAGAGGCTGTAAAGTCTTCCTGGTAGAATAGGTTTTGCCATTGATGTTTGACCAACTTTTTTCTCTGGATTCTTTTAAGCAGAATGTAAAATGAAATGAGTAGCATAAACTATCAAGAAACAATTTATATTCAAATTTTTTTCCCATAATTTAAGACAGAGTACCAAAAGAGATTAAGGATTTACCAAGAAAGTGTTTGCAGGCACATCAGAAGCCAAAATAATCTATCTGGGTGAATCTGTGCATGTATGCAATTGATAAACCAGGATGTTTTCTGAAATTACAATTTTTGTAATCCCACAGTTTCTACCACAATGGAATGTGAGCACCTCCTAAAGTAGTTTTACAACCAGAGAGGTGGAAAAAGGAAATCTTCATTCCCTTTGTGGCAAACTGCAGAACAAACAGCTATTTTCTGAAAGTGTCACCAAGCTGGTACCCCCTTTTTAAATGTATATAATTTTAGGGCAATCACCTGAATATTTCCAAGAACACAGTGTATGTGACTTGGCCCAGGAACCAAGCAGCAGCATAATACATATATTTTAATTCTTGACCCTTACCGCAGGAATTATCTTTGTGAGGTAAGTCTAAACTATGCTGTACTAACATCTCTTAACTCTCCGTTACAAGAAGTTACTGATTCAACAGGATATTTTCAAATTATAAAATTACTCATTACATTTATGATCCCAGATGATGGTATTTCCAGCCAAAACAAGTAAGATTTCTATCAGCACTTATACCTTAAGAAGCTCATGCCTGAACAAGATGAGTAGGAGCCAGGCATGTTCTCAGGAAGTGCTGTTACAAACAACCCTTCACCAACACAGACCCTTCTGCCTCCAGAATGGCTTCTTCTCTCTCCAGTCAGGAGGACACTTACAACAAATTCTGAGATCCTAAATATTAAAAACATAATATTATTAAGAATTTAAATACTATAGCAATTACTGACATCCTAAATATTAAGAATAATTAATAGAAACTATTTAATATCTAAATTGAAGTTCTAGTCAATGATGCCAATGCACTGGGGACATTGGTCTCTGCATTTGAGTGCCCTAGACAGTTTGAGAAGAAACGTCTCCAAATAGTTATGTACAACATGAACATGTTTCAGTGCCTGACAGAGATTTGTGATGCTGCTGCCCAGTCAAGGGTCAGACCCAGAGCAAAGTGGTCACTTACACAGAGTCTGAATTTGGTCCCAAGACTCTCTCAAGCACACTTACAGAAATTGCACAGCAGTTTACTAAAACAGAATCAACAACAAGAAAAACACAAAAAAACCACAACCCTCAACCCTGTAACTAAACAAATCAAATTGAAATTCAAGAAGATGAATTACTTTCAGATTTAAAGAAAATGCAGGCAGACAAAAATCCAGACTCTTTAGCCTGAAGGCAGGGGGTTCATCCTCTGCATTTTAATGATAATTTCAATGAAAAGCTAAAGAAATTATTGATTTTCAGTCTCTCTTCTATAGTACTTTGCAAAATTATTATAAGTTTTAGAAATCCTTTAATAAAAACCTTCCTGCCACAGCCACAGTAACAGGCACTTTAACAGACTCACAGTTACCTGGTTACTGTCAATTTACCATTTGGGAAAAAAGTTATCTAATATTAACTATGAATCACTCTCAAATATCTGTGGTGTGAAAACAGAAACACACTTATAGTCTGTGCTTGCTAATATCTGATTTTATGGTCAGAGAAAAAGAGACAAGGGAGTTCCCCTTGTTCCTGCCCTCAAAAAGGCAATAAACTGCACCACAGCAGAACAATTATATGAAGTGATTTTTTTTCATTTTTAATTTATCTATGAGGTCTACCTGGCTAGAGACTGTGAAGATATTTTTGCAAAGGAAGGGTCTTACCTGGTAAGAGTTTTCAGGAGGGAAATCTTTTGTGTTGTTCTGCTTCTGTTGTATTTGTCTGTGTTAAAATTCGATTTTTTTTCAATTTTATACCATGGTGTAAACCCTCATCAGTTTCCTGCATGAGTAGAAAACCCAGCGATTTGGGGTTTACAGAAATAATGATCCACAGAGAGGACTGCCCATGCATTCTAAGGGTCACACCCTGGAAATCTTTGGAGAGAAACTTTTCCTTTTATACCTATGCTATTTCAGTTTCCAAGCAGGGGTGCTGCAACCTGTGGCTGATGCCATGGGGAAAGAAAATGACATATTTTGTCAGACCAGATGGAAGTGATATTTATCTGATTTAATATAATGTAGACTCTGTCCATCACCTTAAAATAACTAGATAGTAATTTCTTACTATAGACAATGTCCCTCAGCTGACCTTTTCCATCCTCCTTCCAAGTTGCCAATTATAACTCCATATTTTGGAGTAATTAAAGTGTGTTTTCATTCCCCTTAGCCACTAGGATTTATTCTTACCTGTTTTAGGTGCTAAGGAGATCTTGGAAAACCACTGTAAAGAAGTGGAGATGACGGAGATGACAAACTGGAAGCAGTGGAGAGCTCCTCGGGTCACTGAAAAGGAAAGCTTGGCAATCCAAACAAGGTGTGCAGAGAAAGTGCCGTGCGGGGGACCTTCAGAGATACCAAATACAAGTATTAAAACCTTGGTTAGCTTTAACTGCTTAAGACCACAATTTCCTCTATCAGGCATAGCCAAGGCAGTTCAGCTTGAGCTCAGGTGTTTGTGCATTACAGTTTGCATTGTAGGAGACAAAGCCACAAAAAGGTTTGGAGTTGGATTTTGAACCAGGACCAAGTAAAGGTAAGTCCTAATTTCATGATTCACAGTGAACCTCCTGCATGAATTTGTCCCAAATTGGTGCTGGACTGGAGGAAATGGACACTGCCTAATTTTAAGCACTAGTAAGCTGCTCTGTAGGCACTGGCTATTGCTCCTTCTAGTTGTAGTTGTAACTTATGGAGACTTTACAAGGCCCAAGATATTCCCATCTTTGAGAGCACTCAGAAAAGAAGTGCCTTCACCTAACTGCACTGTGTGGGATCAGTCCTGCAGTTCAGGGAAACCATTTTCACTCCTTGGCAAAGGTTTTGAGCCGATTATAGTCACCACTATGTATTTTCTTTTTCAAGCAAGATGCAACTTCTCTGCTCCAGTTTTTTCAGCTTTGATCATCCCTCCTACTATTCAATCCTTTTTTCCCCAGGGTCAGTTAGTGAACTACATTAGACATAAAACTTTTTACTCTTCTTTCTGTGTATCAGTTCAGTGTTTTGTCCTCTCCTGGGTCCTCAGTCATAGAAGCAGTAAAAGTCTTATTTTTGAGCCATATTAACACAAAAAACAAAACCAGGTGCCTTAAAACCAGCATGGTTTTGAGAATTGCAAAGAAGGTAGCTGCTTTCCACAGAATGTAGGCAATTGACATAATAATATAGCAGAACATGTTAAGTCTTGCTTATTTTCACAAGTGTTGGTATTGAACAACTAAGAGTATCTGTAAAAAACCTTTCCAAACATGCTGAGACAGCTGAACTTGCACAATGCTATCTTTACTTGTCAGCAAACCCACCAAATGCGTAACATTCAATATGGAAAGGCAGGTCTTATCTTAACCAGCTGGCAAGCTAAAGCAGCAAAAAAGTCTGTTATTGCCCCAGGACATTATCTCAGCTTTTCCCCAAAACTGTGTTGAAGTCAGGGAAGCATTTGAGAAAACCCCTGTACTCACCCAAGGTCAGTTTACTGCGATCTCTTCAATCCATGACATATCTGAGATCTCTTTCAACTACCCTGTTAGGTAGAAGCCATGGACTTTCATTCAAACAGAGAGAAAATACAGTCATCAAAACATTAAGCTCGCATGAAATTTCCATTTCCTTACAGGAAAGACTGTATGGGATCTGAACACTCTCCAAACCATGCAGCCGTTCTGGAGTCACACTTGAACATTTGAGCTCAGACCTCTCTGTCCTTGTTGAATATTTTATGTTGACACAAACCACATATGTTATGTATCTGCCTCCTCTTGCCCTTTTAAATTGGTTTCTCTGATCAGTGGAACAAAGATACAAGAGGAAATTCATCTGCTGCACATAAATGTCCTTCATGGTATTTAAAGTCTTTCTCAGGACTTAGTCTGAATGGGTATGAAGATAAGCCCAACATGAATTGCAGCATACAGATTTGGGAGGATAAATTTTGAGAAAAGGAAAACTTTTTTTTGCCTTGTTTGCTGAAAATGAAGGTAATCAGCTCAGTTTATGAAGCTTAAGACATGTTCTTCACAATATCATTTATAGTCACAAATCTCAGATTAGAGGTAACATTTATTCTGATTGGGAACTAAAAATTCTGAACACTTTTATTTACAATAAGGTGGTTGGGTTAATAATGCTTTATTAATTTCATATTTGTTAGGCTTTGAAACTTTTATGCTTAAGGTCTATTTTCACAAGTGATCCAAACACAGAATAAAAAAAAAATCTGCTTTTCCCTAGGTTTTTGTGAAACTGATGGTCAAAATAATTATTTACAAAATTGAATTATTAGACAGACATTATTAAAAATTTAAGAAATGTATTATAATCCTTTTCTTAAGCATAGATTAGGGATGCCAGATGAAGAACTGAAGCTGTTCCTCTTACCTGTGCCCTTAATGAGCTGATATTAGAGAGTTTCCAGATCTATTTTGATGATTCTTTGCTTAGAGTAAACATGGAGTTAAATACAGGAATGTGTCTACATTATATAGTCACTGGTTTGAGCAACTATTGAAGGATTTGTTAAAATGTCTGCAGGTAACACTTAAAACTCTTAGAGATTGTTGAAATTTAGATGGAAGTTGTCGCAGAGATCTTATAAATACGTAGAGTCACTAAATAAGCCAAAACAACATTCCATATTTACAGATACACATCAGTGACTGGAAAGAAGTGCTTTTCCTGTGGTTTCTGAAGCAATAATTTATTTGGAGACATTTCTCTTGGGGCACTCTACAACTGCTTTGCGGCTAATTCGTCTTTCCCGTTTGTGAAAAGTGAAGGATAAGATCAGATAATAAAGGCAGAAAAGCAGCATGTGTATGATGAAATACCTGTTCTGTAATTTTCCACATTGTGGCAAAAAGCAAAGCTCCAATCTTTGGCAAGGGAGGTACAAGTCACAGCACATAACTTTTATCCTAAGGTTTTAATCATAGAATCATAGAATTATTATGTTTGCAAAAGACCCCCAAGATACTTGAGTCCAACCTTTGAACACCACCATGCCAACTAAACCACAGCACTAAGTGCCCTGTCCAGTCACTTCTGGAACGCTTCCAGGGATGATGGCTCCGCCATCCCCCGGGGCAGCTGTTTGAATGCTTCATAACCCTTTCAGTGAAGAAATTTTTCCTGATGTCCAACCTGAATATCTCCTGACACAGCTTTGAGGCCATTTCCTCTTGTCCTGTTGCTGTTGAAAAGGTTAATTGTCCAGGAGAAGATATGGAGAATGCTGGGAGTGCTTTGATTTATTTATTATGCAAGTGATGAAGCTCATTCCACCCTGCATTTGCCAATTTCCCCATGTAGATAATCATTCTGTAGCTGCACATGAGTCTCTAGCTCCTGACTATCATGAGTGGATCAATGGAGATCCTGAAACTTTGGTCAGGCTACAGAAACAGGTTTTCAGGTAAACCACAAGCCTGAAAAATATCTTCCAGCTTCTGTTTTGTGACTACTGGATAATGAAGACTGAAGCCCCTGCTGAAACATCGTGGCTCTTTTTGACCAAGGCGGGGCAGTGTCCTTGAGGCAAACCATGAACCTTGGCCAGAAAATGGAAGTGATGGCATTTGCTAACAAATTATCTGAAACGTCTTCAGAAAATGGTATAGAATAGTCTAAAGAAAGCATAAAGGTTGTTCCAAAGCTGACTTCATGGGCCATGCAGTAATGAGTATTAGCTGAACATAAAATAGACAGAAACAGACCCATTTGAGGTGTGAATGACACCAAGTATAGAGGCCTCAAAAATGGGGACTGATAACTAGACCTGTAAATGTAACTGCTCTCTGTGGTTGGTTTTCTTGGCACATCTTCTAGAATTTGGGTTTTTTACATTTATTTCTTAACATTTTGCAGATAATTCATCAGCATCAGCTATTTCTCCTCTTCAGAGGCCCTACTAAATGAACTTGTTTGAAGTCAATAAAAAGCAATCTCTCCAGAATACAGAAAAATCAGTTTCTCACTAATAAGGGACAAAATTATTTTTTACATTCCAAGTAGTCTGTTTTCTGTTTTCAAATTGGCATGCATGAAGTTGAAATCATGTCTACATAGGTTATGTTCAACTGCAGGAGTTTGGAGGTATTTTGTTAGGGAAAAGAAGACCAAAAGCAATAAAAATTTATCAAATAGATGCTGTGTTGTCTACAACACTTAAATTTGAGACAAGTGTGAAATAAATAGCTGATTTGTAAATAAACTCATAGTTACCTAGTGGGTTAAAAAAAACACATGATCAGGAATCTCAGGCAATGAACTTTGCTACATTCAGCTTTACTTTATTCTTGCCTTACAAGTAGGTACAAGCTCTGCTCACCTTTGTACTGAAAGAAAAAATATCTGTATTAAAACTAAAGCAAGAACTATCCCTGCAAAAAATGACTTTGCAGCACTTCTTATAGGAAGGGTTTTTACAGTTTTACACTAAGAATGGTGAACTCAGTCACCATGGCTAGGACACTAGGTACATAGAATAGAATCATTTATGTTGGAAAACACCTGTAAGATCATCCAGTCCAATCCTTAACCCATTCACTGCCAAGTCCACCACTAACCCATGTCCCTAAGTGCCACATCTACATGTCTTTTGAACATTTGAAGGAATGGTGACTCTACCACTTCCTAGAGTGGCCTGTTCCAGTGCCTGACCACCCTAACAGTGAAGCCATTTTTATGGCTTCAACCTAAATATCCAACCTAAACCACCCCTGGCACAACTTGAAGCCGTTTCCTCTTGTCCCATCACTTGTTACCTGGGAGAAGAGACCAACTTTCACCTGGCTACAGCCTCCTTTCAGGGAGTTGTAGAGAGCAAGAAGGTGCCTCTGAGCCTCCTTCTCTCCAGGCTAAACACCCCCAGTTCCCTCAGCTGCTTCTCATCAGACTTGTGCTCCAGACCCTTCACCAGCTCCATTGCCCTTCTCCCGACTCACTCCAGTCCCTTTCTTGTAGTGAGGGGACCAGAACTGAACACAGGATTTGAGGTGTGGCCTCAGCAGTGCCGAGTCCAGGGCGTGGTCACTGCCCTGGTCCTGATAAATGTAGCGTTTCTGATACAGGCCAGAATGCCATTGGGGAGGGGAGGGGAGAGGAGGGGAGGAGAGAGGAGGGGAGAGAATGTCATTGTATCTTCCAGAACCTTAGGGGGAATTTTGAAAAGGAGGGAGAGGGACTTTTTTTATGGTCAGATAGTGACAGGACAAGGGGCAATGGTTTTAAACTGAAAGAGAGCAAGTTTAGATTAGGTGTTAGAAAGAAATTCTTTACTCCAAGGGTGATGAAGCACTGGAACAACTTCCCCACGGAGGTTGTGAGTGCCTCATCCCTGGAAGTGTTCGAGGCAAGGTTGGATGGGGCCCTGAGCAACCTGATCTAGTGGAAGGTGTCCCTGCCCATGGAAGGGGTGTTGGAAATAGATGATCTTTAAAGTCCCTTTCAACCCAAACCTTTCTATGATTCTGTGGGGTTATTGTGACCCAGTTGCAGGACCTGGCATTAACCCCATAAAATTGACCTCAGCCCATCAACCCAGACTGTCCAGATTCCCCCACGAAACATTCCTTCCCTCCAGCTGATCAGCTTGGTGCTGGCTGCAAATTCACTGAGGGTGCCCTTCATCCCCTCATGCAGATTGTTGATAAAGATATTATTTAAGACTCTCCCCAGTACTGAGCCCTGGGGAACACCACTTATGACCAGTTGCCAACTGGATTTAACTCCATTCACCACCATTTTCTGGGCCACACCATCCAGACAGGTTTTTACCCAGAAAACAGTGCACCCATCCAAGCCATGAGCAGCCAGTTTATCCAGGAAATGCTATGGGAAACAATGAAACACTACCAAGCAACATAAGCCGCTAAAACAACCTCTGCAGATCTTGGGTTAGATGAATATCATGTCCTTTATCTGACTATTTGTATACAGCAATTATTTTTCTTATTAGTCCTCCAACATGTTCATATTCTCTTTGACATTTACAGTCTTTTGTGTGTACAGGAAATGCCCATAAAGTGTGCATTTATAGATGCTGGATAGATGAGTACATTTCCATGCTATGCAGCTTTCCCTGCAATACGAGCAATTGCCATCAAGTAAAAGGACAATTGTTAAACTTTAACAGTGGGATTTGTCTGCTCAAAAACTGATGGTTACATTTGCATTACTCTGCCAGACTGATTTCATTTAATACCAATAATATCCAATCCTAAGTAAGGGGTAGTGTTTTTAAACTTAAGGAGAGTAGATTAAGGGTAGATATAAGGAAGAAATATTTTACTATGTGAATGGTGAAACACTGCAACAAGTTTCCCAGAGAGGTGGTAGATGCCCCACCCCTAGAAACATTTGTGGTCAGGCTGGACAGGGCTCTGAGCAACCCGATCTTGTTGAAGATTTCCCTGCTTATTGCAGAGTGTTGGACTAGATGAACTTTAAAGGTTCTTTTCAATCCAAACTCTTATTTGAGTCTATAATTCTAAAGCAGACACCACAGTAGGTCAGAAGAAATGTTTCCTAAGAGAGTGTTGTCCCTATATGGATCCCACCAGAGACAAGCCAGATGTGGAAAGGCACTTTGTAGGTAACCAAAATAAAGTGAGATTAATCCTGTACTAGTGAAAGTAAAATGGTGCATCACAAGTCAAGATTTACATTAACAGAACTGCAAAGTTAAAATTTTGGACAAGTATAGCTTCTACAAAATCCAGCCTGTGTCTTCCTGAGAAATCCAGCCTGTATTACAAGACACTCTTTAACAAGGATTTAATACAGCCAGGTCCTCCTATAAACACTACAATGAGTTCTTAGTCTCTTGCGCACGAAAAAGAAAGAAAAGTACGACAACCTTTGTCAAACCTGGCCATGTTCTCTGCTCAAGGTCTCTTCAGGAAGTGATCCAAAGGACGCCTCAAAATGGGGCAGTATGGCCATTGCTTGTTCCCTACCAGTATCCATGTGCAGAACTTCGCAGGGCACCAGACTGACATGTTGGTAAAGGTCAGCATGCAGGACTGACTCAGAATTAGAAACTGTGTGGATGTGGTTTAGACTGTAAAATAAGATAAATATTTATTTAGCAGTAGATCTTTCGCACTTTACAGTTCTGATTTGAGCAAAATCAGCAATTGTGGCAGTGACACCCTTTTCCTGGGGCAGAGAGGCCAAAGGCCAGAGACCATTGGTCTTAGCAGTAAAAAGAACTTTCCACAACTATGTTCTCCATTACCCATGTTTTACATGTGTCAGGAGACAGAAGTTGGTCCTTGGGTACTGAAATACTGTCCTAAAGACAGGCAAAATTAAGTCATGTTCTCTCAAGGAAGAGAGTCCAGAGGTGGCTGCTCCTGCCTAGGAAACGGACCATAGCAGAGGGGAGTCATAAGGGCACAGCTTGCCCCTCTGAGGAGGGTGAAGACAACAACTGGTACTTCAAGGAGATGTCCCCTTCCACTGCAAAGTTCAGATTCAAAACAAAATGACCTAAAAACCCAGCAGACTGTCATAACCTCACTGCCACATTTTGGTGCTGCACGGTTTTGTCCTGCCCTGCTGAACTTGCCAGCTCCTGTTCCTTCAGTTTAAAACTCTTCACAGTTATTGTATATAGTGCCTTTCATCAAAGGACCATGAGTTACTTTGCAAACACTAATTATGCCTTTCAGCCTTACCTGAAGAATAATCCTTGTCCAAAGTCATGAATTAGTCAATATGAGAGAAATGTTGTCTTGGCTCCCAACCTCATGCATTAGACACTACTTAAGATCATAATTTTGCATATTAATCATTTAGACCTGAAGGAGGTAATATGAAAAAGTATTCTTGAACACAGCAAAGACTAATCAATGATGACACTAGGTAAGAGGAAAACATTTTTTAAGAAGGCAAAAGCTGATTTATTAAAAGTCAAAAAAATACCCTATTACACCATGTCAAATAAAGATAAATGAAACAAAGAAATGCATCTTAGTGGTTTTATTATTGTAGCCATATACTCATTACATATCAGAAGCTGAAAGAAATCAGTATGATTCAGGAAAGTAGATTAATGATTGATGTTTTTGCCAATATGCCACAGCAATAAATGGTGCTAGCAGTATAGCTGAGACAATATAGATCTCAATACATGCCAAATGTCTACCCTGTTTTTGCAATGAAAGCTATGTTTAAATTAATGTAATTTAAACATATCTATGTACTATTTAAGATTTGTATTCTAAAAAGAATTATGAGCATGCCTACTTGGTGTGAATTATGTGATTTCTACTTTTCAAGAGGAAAAACCTGTTACATATTGCCTTTAGTGGGTGTCATTTTTCCCCTAAAAGAATTAGGGAAAAGTAGGCCAGCATTAGAAAATGTAATGATTTCTCTCTGAACCCAAGCAAACTTTTCATTCCTTGACTTTTGCTCCACAAATTAATCAAGTGTAATATGTACCAAATCTCTAATACCTTAATTTTAGCTTCTTATTTTCTTTCACAGGGCAGTCATTGCCCTTCAACTTACACCAAAACAACTTTTCATCACCATCAGGACTGCCTCTTGTAAAAAATTGAATGAAGCTATTCATAAAACTAAAACTGAATTTTACCCACCTTTCTATCAAAAATATCACTTCCTTATCTCAAGCCACATGATGAGCCCACTCTTTTGGGTGAGCAGTTCCCATGCTGCCCAAACTCTGTCAAATTTGGCAATTATGATGCCAATGGGGCATATTCCAGCTGTATGTGGATTCCAGCTGTATGTGCCTCATGGCCAGATGTGGACTTTTGCATGTCCACTTTCGCATGTCCATGATTTTTTGAGAACACATCCTCCGAATGCTCTTGCAGCACAGTTAAGGTGGGACAGCTGATAAAGCAGCGTGTTTGTGTTTTCACACTATGTTGCTAAGGAATGTCAGAACCAGGACTGTTATCTAAGCAGTCACTATGTTTACAAGGAGAAGAGCAAAATGATTGAGGTCTTTCTCCCAAGTACACTAAAAAGACACGATAAGAAATAACAATGTCATTGTTTGCTTTCAGTACATTAATCTCTCTAATGTTGCTGTTACATAGACATTGAAAAGTTTATCTTTTCTGAAATTTACCACTTTGGTTCCAACAGTATGGACTTGGTGAAAATTTGGTCACAAAATTGCCATTTGCTTTCAGTTACAGTTACTCATTTAAAGCAAATTAAAGCTTTGAACACATCTTTTTTAAATGCAGGTCACTTCAAAAAGATATATTGATTTGCAACCTGAAACATGATGGCCTGACGTCAGTATTCAGGCACTTTGGATTCCAAAGCACTCCCCTTTGTGTTTAGAGACCTTATGATGTTATCCCAAACCACAGACCAAACACCCAATTTAAGATTTTAAAATAATAACACATCAATTAATTTGGCAATTTTAACATATAAATCTACACATACAATCTGTAGTCCATAATGGAACAATAATCTTGTGATCTTTTGGACTAATTCCTAAAGGTGAAGGTTTTAGCTACGGATGAGAACAATAGAGAACACAGTTCAGAGGGATTAATGAAGTTATTGTTTTGTACAGATGTGAAATCTATGAAGATCTTTGTTATATGCCAAAATATCAGTTAGTGATTTTCCTTTTCACTGGCTCCTCTTTTCCTTCCCTTCATTGTACATAATACTTTCCCATGTTCTCACCAAGTTTTTGTCCAAGCAGAGCAAGAGAGAGGGTGGAGCATGCTCCGCAAGGAAACAGCCAAACTGTAATATTGTGTATACAACTTGCTGACCAGCTGGTAGCACATAAACACTCGAGGTCATCTCCAGTCCATGCATACATGACCTCAGAGCATTATCCAAAGCCTTTTCACTGATCCCAGGGCACTGGCTGGTGAACTGAAGCGTAATATGTGTACATAAACCTCTGCCACCCACCCTTTGGCCAGATTTGACTCCTCAAGGCATATTCCCTCACCCAAGTCTCACCCAGAAGTCTGCAAGCCAAGTGAAGAAACAGTGTAATTAAACACACATCACACAAAGCTGATTTAGGTAATTTTCACATGGATTTGCAGGAGGGAAAAATGAAGAGTTGTATTTGCTGACTAGCTTGCACTGTGTACTTTACAAACAAAAGCTCAATCAAGCTGGTCATTTCACAGAACAATACATAACGCTGGTCAGCAGGGCTCCTCTCTTGAGAAAAGCAGCACTGACTAGATGAATCTCTTCTTACACTGTGGAGACACAGGGTAGACAGGGAACACATGAGATCTTTAACCTTCCCTCCCGGACAACCACTGGAAAAAGGCATCAGGGACCTCAGTTAATAATAAACAACTCCTCCATATCACACTGCATCTAACAATACACCACACACACTGCTGCTGCTGCTGCTCTGAAATGTCATCATTGGTTACAAGCCCAAATCCCTCAGTGGGACCTGACCATCTGTTATGGAGAACAGGACACAGTTTGATGTACAGTGCTACCTACAGACAGGAAAGCAAAACCAGTGACAGCAGGATGACGTGGTGCATAAACCATGCAGTGCCTATAAAGCAGGGATCTGCCATCTTGTTCTTTTATTTCATCACCTTTTAACTGCAAAGTGGAGATTCTTGCCCGTATCCTCAAAAGGAGACTGTGACATCTTTCAACATTTGCACCCAAATAATGTCAGCATATCCATATGTCCAAGTTTTTCACTTTCCCAGGCTGCTACCCAAATCCTTTGATGTGCAACTGGTACTTTGAGAGGGCACATCCTCTTCCAGAACTACTATAAACTCACGAAGCCAAGTGAGGTAGAAAAACAAACTACGTAAGTTTCAGGCAAAATTGATAACCGCTTCCTTTGGATCTTTGGGGAGGAGGGAAAGGAGGTAATGGTACAGCTAAGCTTGCTCAGTTACTGATTTGTTTTCTATAGCTTAAGTCGGGAATTTTAAAACTGACTTTGTAATAGTCATCTTTAACAGACTGGCAACCTTTTAAAGACAAACGGGTAACATTAGAAAATTGCTCTCTTGGAATAAGGAATGTTGACTTAAAGCAGTTTCTTCATGTAAGGAACAAGAAATCCGATTTCCTTGACTACATTTTCAAGGATATCTCTGTACAATTTTTCCAGCTCAGCTAAAGCCAAAATTGCAAAACCAGAAAAGTGTTATGCAGTGCAAAGCCAAGACAATGGGATGTGGAATTGCATCCAAATTTTGTGATGATTATGACACAGTAAATGTCAAATATGATGAAGTTTTGCCATCATTAATTTGCATCCTGCAACGTGAAAATAAAATACTCAGCTGGTTCATGTGGAATAAAGAAACAGCACTTACTCCTCATTTTTGTTTCATCAGGTTTGAAATAATTCTGCTTTTTTCTTGGTCCATAGCCAGGCTGAACTCTGTTTTCAGCTGATTTGGGTTTTTTAATTCATTATTTTACTTGGACAGTAGCATGTTAGAGTTCATTTCTCAGCTCTATTGCTGTATGTAAAAGCCATCCCAGACTCTCTGACAGTGTATTTCTGAATAGACCTTCTCTAGGCAGGCTGCAAATGTTTATCAGCCCACCAAAAGCTATCTACTAGAAAACAGCATTCATTGGCCTGCTTTAGACATGATGTGCATGGGTTTTGAAATGCCTTTACTTCCTCTGTTTCAAATTTGCCCTTTCTAATCTTGCTTTTTCCTGTAGTAAACAGGCAAGAAATGTTCGAAGTCCCTGCCAGCCGAGGAACCTGTCCTGGCTTCCACTACCGCTGCAGGACTCCAGCCTGTCATCCACCCCAGGAAACCCTTGCAAGGCCTAAAAACACATTCCATAGCCCTCCAGCAGTGCCACAGGATTCATTCACAGTCTGGCAGGAGAAGGGGGGTGGGGTTGAGCTGATAGCAACAACGAAGCACTAAGTATGCACTTTACTTGTACAGGCTGTCACAGAAGGGAAAGAGTCCTTGATTGGTCGCAGTTCTGCTTACCTTACATTTTTTCTTTATTCTGTTTCTTTCTTCACATTCATTCAATCAAATTATTAAAATACAAAATTGCAAAAATATAAGGCAACAGTGCTGGCTTTCCTTCCCACATGATGTATTCAACTCAAATAGCAGACATTAGAGGGGAAAGACAAGTCTATTATCTTTGCATTACTTCACTGAACACTTCAGAGTCTCCAAATTTTGTTTAGAGTCATCTGATGTCCATCACCTCTGTGATATCCACCTTTTGTTCAAGTAGGTCAGTTCTCTTCAATCTTGATTTTTAATTCACAAAATCACAGAATCATAGAATCATTTATATTGGAAAAGACTTCTAAGATCACCAAGTCTAACCATAAACCTAGCACTGCTCCACTAAACCATGTCTCTAAGTGCCACATCTATATATCTTTTAGATGCCTCCAGGGCTGGTGACTGCACCACTTCCCTGGGCAGTCTATTCTAATGCCTGAACACCTATTCAGCAACTCTGCAGACACCAAGCTCAGAGAGAAAGGAGCAGGAGGAGCTGCTCTAGATGCTGGAGCAGAGATTCCCCTGCAGCCCCTGGTGCAGCCCACGGTGAGGCAGCTGTGCCCCTGCAGCCCAAAAAGGTCCACAGGAGCACCATCTGCACCCCATGGAGAATCCACACAACAGGTGGATGTCCAAAGGAGGCTCTGATCCACTGGAAGCTTGTGCTGAACCAGGCTCCTGGCAGGACCTGTGGCGCTGTGGAGAAAGGAGTCATGTTGGAGCAGGTTTTCTGGCAGGACTTGTGACCCCATGGGTGACCCATACTGGAGCAGTTTATGAAGATCTGCAGCCCATGGGAAGGACTCACATTGGAGAAATTTTTGGAGGGCTGTCTCCCATGAGGGAGACTCCAGGCTGGAACAAGGAAAGAAATGATGAGTCCATCCACTGAGGAGGAAGGAGCTGCAGAGACAATGTGATTAATTGATCATTGTCCCCATTGCCTGTCCACTGGCACCACTGGAAAGAAGAAGGTAGATAAAATAATGAGCAAAGTGGAGCCTGGGAAGAAGGGAAGATGGGGAGAAAGTGTTTTTAAGATTTGATTTTATTTTCTCAATACCCTACTCTGATTTGCTTGCCGAAAATTCAGTTAACTTTTCCCCAAGTCGAGTCTGTTTTGCCCATGATGGTAATTGCTGAGTAATCTATCCCTGCCCTTATGTCAACTGATGAGCCCTTTGTTACATTTCCTCTCCCCTGTTCAGCAGAGGAGAGGGGAGATAGAGCGGCTTCAGTGGGCACTGGGCATCCAGCCAGGGTCAATCCACCACGTCGGCTTTGGACAGTTGTGGGTGTCCCATTCACCTGTCACATCCACAAGCCCTCCTGCCTCAACAGCCACTGTTATCCAGGCTGTTTTGCCAAGGGCAGACCATGAGGCCATCCCTACAAGAAGCCCTAACTTCAGGAGCAATATATTGTATTAGACATACTCTTCCCGGGGCACTGCTAAGGCTAAGAACATTGCTGTCATCCTCTAAAAAGAATTTAGAGGATGCTTTTTAGAAAAAAAATGCTAAAAGGCATTTAGACCACCATCAGAAAGCATTTTCTGTCACTTGGTCTCCAGAATATGCTCAGCTAGCTGAAACAAAAGACAATTACCATGAGATTTAATGTAACAGATGCAGTTTTAGAAGTGTAGGAATATTTTTAACGAGAATAACCATTGGAACAGCTTATATATTGATTGTGCATCATCCATCTGTTCATATCAAGACAAGCTGCTATTCTTAGAAGACACACTGTAGGTCAAACTGAAATTATAATGTAGGAAACTGACTTTTCTTGACCTTTGTTGAAGAAGTCAGATTAAAGGAGACTAAATACAATTGCCATATGTTTACATTTTCCAAATACAGTAGGTGCTATATACATAAAGGTGCTATTTTCCACCTGTAATTTAGGTAAAATCATTTCTGTAATTAAAAGATCTGTGCCTCTTTTCTACCCTGCTGCACATGTAGAAGACTGATAACTTGAGCTTGTCACATAAACCCAAAGGGCCCCATTGAATTACACAGCCCCAGGTCAGCAGTACCTTTTCTATACAGCCCTTCCCAGATGTGTCATGTTCACATGTGCTGTAGAATGCATATTTCTGCATAGGAAATCCCAGCTAAAATTATGGGAACACTTATCATAACAGCTATTTCCACCTTTAGAGTAACTGACACTTTTTAATTCTGTCGTATCCTTTTAGAAGAAACATTCCTGAGACGGCAGAAAGTGCTGTCAGCCACAAGTGAGGGACTAAAAGGAAGTATGCTGTGAATTGAGTAGAAATTTGGAGGGCAGCATGATGTCATTTATATAAGCATAAACCAGGGAAGCAAGATAACACTTAGCAGTTTAAAAAACCCCAAACTGGGCCACCTTCCTTTCCAGCTCCTTGCTCAGCACAACACGTTTCTCTTAATTTGCTTATTGATGAATCTTTAACCTGGCTCCATTTCCTCCTGGTTGGCCCTGGTCAGGAGAGTGCAGAGCTCTGAAGAATGGGTGAGGGCACTCAGACAGCTCTGTTTCTCCAGAGTAAGTAGACATAGCTGTCTGACTGGGACTTCTTGTTTGCTTTTTGTGGGTTTTATTTATACTTTCAAGTTCTTCATTCCAGCTGTGCCTGAAAGTGGAGGGGACAGTTTAGTCCCGTTTAAGCCAAGTTCATGTGTGGTATCCGCTCCTACTTTCTCTTCTCAAAATGGGAAGACAGCCAAGGGACATCCAATCAGTAGGAAAATGATCTTCAGGGATGCTTGAGTGAGGACCCATCAAAGTAAAGAGCCAGCACAGCTGGAAAAAATAGGAGAGAGCAAGACCTCACTGAAAGCCAGATGTTCAGTGCACATTTTCCTTTCCATTTTTTTTTAATCAAAATTTTTTAACAACAACAGAAATATATCTTACTTTTTCCTTAAAATACAGTCAGGAAAGGAGACTGCTTATGAGTTTAAGTTCACGTGTTTTATTGCTCTAATTCCTTTGAAAAAAGTTTAGACATAAAATGTTATTGATTGGAGAAGAAACATATGCTTCTTGGTTTGGCAATGCTCAATGCAGTCAGTGTTGGATTTTTTTCTCTTTGTGTACTTTCAGAAGATGTCTGTTGGTTTTGAATTAGTTGCATTGTAGAGTTAAATTTATATGATGGGATTTAGCAGACAGAACAAAGACCCTTTACAAAAAAATGTTTTCATGCAGATTTTGATGGAAGAAGAGATATAAAATAATGGGAAAGAGTGCAGTTGAAGAATAAGAAGTCTGTAGGGAATGTTTCCCTGCACAGCTTAAAAGCTTGGTAAATCCAGCACTGAACTAATTTACAAGGGACGGTGACTGAAGCAATGCCAAGAGAAAGAAGAAGGGAGGATCAAATGTCAAAAAACCCCGAGTCCTATCGAAGAAGTCAGTTTAGGGGTAGAATGGTAAAAGAACTTGGAATCAGAGATGCCTCCTTTGGGCCAGATGTCTCAGTGTCTCTGCACAGGTGTGACTAGTATTTCCCCTGCCGCACAACAAACTCCAGAAGAAAGAGCACTCAGCAGGGATTTGAGAGTTCAGCTCTTGGCTTCGTTATTAACCTTTTCTGTGTGTACATCAAGGCCTGACCCTCCCTCTCTGTGTGAGCTGTCCTGGAAAGAGTGTCCTGTCATGTTTGCAGCCACTCTACCATTGTGTTCATGAGACATATTTTCAGAAACATGGTTAAACAGTTCTATTCAGAAGAATATTGATAAATTTCACAGTTTTTCAATCAAGATGCTGGCACATGCTGGCACAAAACTGGACATACTTCATCTACATGGATGTCAGTAAGCTGCTTTTAATGAGAAATTACTAGTGGCCATAGTAACAGGATTGTAGAGGAAAGAGCTGAGGGAGAGTGAGAAACAGTTTTGAAAGCTGGGAAATGTAATCTGAAATGAGCAGATTTTGAATTCAGCTACAAGTTTGCTTAATCACAGAATGAATTACTATTTTAAAAAATGCCAATTAGGAATTTTTTATAAAATCTGCTGGTGAGACCTCAAAATTTTGTATAAACACAGTCATGAGAAACATCACACCAAAATCTGGTTGAGAATCAGAATCACAGATATGGACTGAAAGCAAATTAAGTAGCACAAAATGCATCATTTAGAAAGAATTGAAGATGAGGAAATATGTACAGTTTTTTATCTGTGGATGACAGTGAGGTGGTGGGTCACAGCTGTGGAAAGGAGATGCAAACCTGGGACGAATGGAGGAACTATTTTAGTCACACATAAGGGAGTATTAAGAAAACTAAACTGCTAAAGACATCACCTTTAGGAGACTAGAGGTATAGAATCATCAAGGCTGGAAGAGACCTTTAAGATCATCCAGTACAACCATCAGCCTAGCACCACCACTGTAACCCCTAAACTACTAAACCACATCACCCAGTGCCAGATCCAGATTCCTCTTAAACACCTCCAGGGATGGTCACTCCACCATGTCCCTGGGCAGCCTATTCCAGTGCCTGACCACTCTAACAGTGAACATTTCTTTTATAATATCTGCCATGAATCTCCCCTGTCTTGGCTTAAGACCATTTCCTCTTGTCCTGTCACTGCAGTCATGGCAGAAGAGACCAGCCCTCACCTCGCTACTATCTCCTTTCAAATGGTTGTAGAGAGTGATGAGGTCCCCCCTGACCCTCCTCTTCTCAAGACTTCTCAAACCCAGCTCCCTCAGCCATAAGACACATTTTCTAAACCTTTCACTAGCCTTGTTGCCCTTCCCTGGATGTGCTCCAGTGTCCTAAACTATCATCCACCTATTTAGAGAGAGATTTAGTGAAAACAAAAGTAGAAGCAGGAGCTTTAGGGGTATAAGTAATATACAGCTTGCAGGCCAAATGGCAGCTAAAGATCTTAAGAAGTTTGTTCTTGTAAATGAAAAGCCCAGTTAACCAAATAACCCAATTAACACAAACCACACACAGAGACACACACAGAGGGTGACAAGATCTACTTGTATTCAAAGCAGTGTCATTTTAAGAGCAATGACATAAAGACTACAAGAGAACCGGCAGCCAGAAATTGCAAGTCAGAAGAAATAAAAGTTAGAAGGTTCCCAACTGTTAGAAAAAGGAATTTCTAGCAAGCAATTAGATAGGTCATAGTAAAAATAAAAATTAAAAGTTATAATATATACATTATCTGCTTTTAAGACAGAATTCATTGGAGTTATCAAATGGAATTAGGATGACTAGAGAAGAGAACCCAGAGGATCCCACCCCAGACTATCTTTCAGTTTCCTGTCACAACTTCTTTTGTCTTCCAGGAAATGTTCCACTATCTTTTTATCTTCAAATCATATCCAACTCTTAAGTTATCATTGGCTTCCTTTCAGGATTTTTATAGCCCTTTCCTCAAGCTACACAATTACCATTCCAATTTGTCCACCTTGAGATCTTCATAGTCCTCCTACTTTGGCTGAACATTTCCAAGTTCAACCCCACCACCCTTTAACCCCTTCACCAAAGAGAAGGAGCTTCTTAGCCCTTCCCCTGAGACCTGAATCCTGGCTGATACAGTTCCTCAGGGAACTCTCAGACTAAGTTCAGATTTCCTTGAAGAAGCACCCACCCATTCAACACCTTCAGTCTGTCCCAGGTGACCCAGCTCCTCCAAAAGGCTTTTTTTTTTGTTAAGAGGGAGGACTTTTTCAAGGCTTTGGAAGACTTGAAAGTTTTTTCTACTTCTAAGGCCCATCTTTCCTCTAAGAATAAATTCTTCTTTCCCAAGACTGCAGTTTTTTTCTCCAAAGACACTCCCAAAATAAGCAGTTTTGGGCTTTCATGCATCCTTCCATAACACAGGGAATGGGAGTCATTGGTGTCAGACACTTCTACTAACTTCAGAGAATCAGTATATTTTTATAGCACATTAACTAGTTCATTTTATGTGACTTTTTGATTTAATGCTTACTGAACAATATTTTTTTGTTTCAGCCTCTGAAAATGAAAATTTGAGGTATGTTTGATAAAGAATCACAAAAAATATTTTATCCCTCATCTCTTGATAAACACTTCTGCAAGATTCTAAGTGGCAACCCTGCTAGAAAGAGTGATATGGTTATACTTAGAGTTTGGATTATAATTATTTTAATTAAAATCAGTTATTTGTAGTAACTGGAGTTCTGTTTTCTAGGGTAACACATGACCAAAACTGTAACTTTAGAGAGCTTCTTTTATTCATGCACTAAGGTATGTACAGTGTTACAAGAGTTCTGAGATTATTCTGAATCAAGTGCTCCCTTTTAACCCCCAAAAATATTGTATGTGGTGGATGCTGTGAGATTCCAGGGAAAAAAATAAGAAAAGACAGAAAAAAAAATTACAGTGGAAAAAAATCTGAGGAAGAGCAATGGTTCTGCTCTCTCCTGCCTTGAGAAATAAACAGACTGTCCAAGGACTGACTGCAGATCTAACAGTGATGGGGAGTTTGCACAGATCACGGTTTCATAAGCTCTGTACTGCTTGTGCAATTTTGTAGATATTTGTCAGAAGTCTTCAGCATCCCCTTGCATAGCTCAGCCCTCTAATCAGACACTTTATGATAAGAAAAGAATCACTGTCTTTACAAAGACTGATTTTGGTCTCAGAATCAACGTTCCCAGCCAATTTCTCCAAACCTTGTTTCTTGAAAACCTCTCAATCCTATTAGTGCTGCTGCCTTTTCATTACACTTGGGTCACCAGAGCTGGGATTCCATGTAGTGCTGTTATTTCTCTGTGCTGTTCTTAAACTTTGTGTTTTAGTGAAAAGCATGTGCATCACTCAGTGAAAAGCTTTAGCACCTAGAGTAAGAGAAAGGATAGAAGAGAAAGAACAAGATAATGGGATCAGGTCCACACCAGTAGGTAGGGCATGGCACAGGGACCCTTTTTGTCATCCCATGTAGGCCGGAACTCAGGGAAAAGCCACCTCATTTCTCTGGAGTTTATTGCTTCTAGGCTAGAAAAGAAACATAATGTTACTCATAATGATACTACATTTTCATGACCTGTTAAAGAAGTATTGTATAAGAGAATATGATGTACAGTTGTAAAAACTGAAAACTCGTTCATATTTTATTGGTATAACCAATGTAAAATCAACCATCCTCACATTACTCTGTAAAATATGGGACACAAAGGACTTTATCTTTTGCTTATGTAGCAGGTATAAGGCCTATATTTGCTGTTTTAAGGAGAAAATAACTCTTCCCCTCAAGGGGATAGGATGTAAAGGGGGATGAGGAGAGAAAGGAATCGGTGCAGCCTTTAGCAAATATGACAAGCTTTACTAAAGACAAGTAGATAATGCAGGTGAAAGAGAGATAAACAAACCAGCTGTCCCACCTAGCATAAGTGTTTCTAGAGTACCTGACATTTTTCTTTGCTGGAAGATATGCAAAATTATAAATCTCTGCTGATAAATCCCTCTTGTGCTGAGTGGGTTCCAACCCTTGCAGGATTTGAAATTTCAGGATTGTATTCAAGCACTTTACCAGACATAGCCTCAAATATATAGCTTATGTAAGTTATTGTCAAATATAAGGGTGTGTGGAATATATCAATAATTCTGTGCAATCAATGCACACACCTGGCTTACCTGTGTGCTATGACTTTTAACGACCAGGTCAGTCCTAGTACCTCCAACTACCTTGTATAACTCTGAAAGCTCAGACTGGTTTTTCTTACACCTCAGTCATCTTCTAAACCTGTTTTTCTGTTGTTGTTGTTGTTGTTTGTTTTTTCTTAATTAAAGAAATAAAACCAAAATCAAACCAAACAAAAACCCCACAAACAAACAGATTTTTTAACATGTATTCACAAATCTTGATGCTCTGTGGGATTTTTGAGATGACTGATGGTTTCCCACACTAACAGGTCTAGCACTGAACCATTTCTTCAATAATCCAATATATTCATACACTAGCATCCTAATAATCAGGCCAGTTGGCACTAAGGGATCACGAGATAGCTCCAAATAGATTTCAAATGGTATAGAGATTTTTTTACTGTGGAAAAAATGTCAGTGGTATCCTTTAAATGACAAAATATTTTAGTGTAGACAGGATAAATGTTTTCTTCCTTCCCAAGATACATGTAGTGCAATGTAGCATATGTGGGTAGTGCAATATTTCCAAAGTGCAAAATCCTGAGTCACTGCATGGAGCACACCCCCATGGGTTGGCTCACTCATCCTGCTATAAAATTCTCCCTTCCAGCACTGAAAGTTGTCACTTACCATACAGATTTGGCTCTCTTCAGTGTGATCACACAAATGTCATCTGAATCACCACTTGAATGCCTGGAATCTCTGGCAAGAACTGCCGGTGATTCCCTTAGAAACCTCTCCTTGGATGGATAAATGACCACAAATGATGAAAGAGAGGGCAAAGACAGATTCTCCTTTCAAGAGCAGTGCTTCCTGGCCCATGTTTGAGGACATGATAACATATTGTAATCAGTGCTCTGCTGAAGTTGGTGCTTTAAGAAATGGGAAAAAATTGCTCAGGCAAACAGCATGCTTCGTACTAGAATATCGGTTTCTTCCATAACCTGAGCTCAGCAAATCTGTACAAGATCCAAGGTTCTTTGCTGCCCATGATGGAGGTGAGGCACAACTGGACTGCAAGGACCATTTCGCAGAATTCCTGCCCAACAGCTAGGACCTTAAACCTTCCCTGGAAAGCTTTATTGTGCTAAAAGTTATACTGAAGCACATTCCCAGAGATGCCATTTTCTTGGTGAAGAGGTTACACAAACTCATCAGACTCCCAAATCCCTGTATTTTTTGGACTTTCCATCCTCCCCACCGAGGAGCTCATCTTTGCCCACAAGAGGTGCCAGGAAGTCCTACACAATGATTTACCACACTGCCACATAGATCTGTGTTCCTATTCTCATGAGACTGCAAAAGCTCTTTCAGCATAAGAGTGTAAAAATCAGCAGTCATTATTGTCTGCAAGTGTTCATGCTGCCAAGGAATGGCTAATTAGCTTTAACTGCCAGCAGCAGCTCAGCTGGGGCTGGGGGTGTCACCAAAATTTACATTAAGAGTTAATCATTGTAGCCGAGTTTTGCCCTCCGCTACCCCGGAGGAACCAAAGTCTTCCAGTAATTATACTTGACCTGAACTGTTTTTCAATTTAAACATGCAGATGTGAGGAAAATTGTATGACTATACATGAGCCAAAGGAGGGCAACACTTTCAAAATCTGGAAAGAAAACTTACGCATTTGGTGCAGGATTGTAAAGTCCATTGCCAAAGCAAGAGTGATGTAGCAGTGTTAAGGTTATGTTCAAATCCCTTTATGAATCTGGATTTATGTGCCTAAGATTTGTCCATAAACTATAAAACAGGATATTCTTCAGTAAAAGGTAAAGAAGTCTGAAGTTTCACCTTACTCTATGCAAATGATGTTCCAGTCCTCAAAAAAAGGGTAACTCTTTCAGGCAATCTGGTGTTAATGAACAAAATGTTTCATCATCCAAAGAAGAAAACCATAAGTGGATCATAATTAAGTAAAAATAGTCATCTACTACATCAGATCAATTCAGAGGTTACCACTTATAATTTTAAACTACAATTATCAATTTATAATGGAAAGTGAAGTATGTCTAAGTTGCCACATGGGAGTATCTCTTTCACAGAGGACACATTTTTATAATTATTTTAATATGCAATAATGAAACGCGACTATGGTAAAAGATTCACATAATAGAATATATATGCACAACACTTTACCAATGGTATTTTAAACTCCATAAATTTCCTTGTTCTTCTTGATGGTCATTGTATCATATGCAGGGGACAATTTTGAATAAAATTACTAATGAGGAAAAAAAGACCTACTGAGAGTTATTTTTGGCTAATATTTGAACAGGGCCGTAAGGATACATTTGTCCTCATTTCCTAAGTAAAGTTTTAGTGGGTCATAATAATGAGGTTCATTACTCCAGGATTCATTTGTGCGCAGGGGGTCTCACATGCCCCAACTGCAGCTGAGATCCTAATTGGACTACGTGCACAAATCAGGCTTCAGAAAGCTCCACAAAAAAGGGAATTTCCTTTGCCCTTTATATTTTTTTCCCCTACAACCTGCTCAGACTTCCCATCCTCAGGGCTCCTTGACTCTTGGCCTGGACTCACTTAACTCCCTACCTGCCTCTGTTTTCAAATTTAAAAGCCGTAGGTATTATTTCAGCCACTGCCTGTGTTGAATATCACTATTCTTTTTCCCACCCCTGTCTGTAAAAGATTCTATACTTTCTGGGTTTGATCTCTGTTTTCTCTTGGGAGAGTTTCTGTCCCAGCAGGAGAGGTGGTACAGAAATAACCTAACATTGGTAACACTGGTGTTCAGCTCTGTATTTGACTAAATAGTTCAGTGATGATTATTTCTATCAGCATGAAATCACTTTGGAAAAGCCCATTAACACTAATAAAGACTTGCTGTAGATTCAGTGGCCCATGATATAATTACTACAATTAGAGGGTATGAAATCTCTTATTCAGGCTTAAAGATAAACTAGAAAACAGAAAATTGTCTAAATGATCACCTACTCTCTCTCAAACCTGATGAGGGCTGGGAGGATTTATCAAGTATTCATTGGTAGATATTTTTCCTGTATTTGGAGTCTAACTGCAGGTTCTTTTGATTTTTTTTTTCTGCTGGAATCCTGTGCAATTAACCTGGCTTGACATAGAGTGAAGCAGTGAATTGCACTGTGCTATGAAACATGCCAATGATAATTGCATTCCATGTTACTGTTTCAAACCAAATTTACCCTTTCAAATACTTTCCTGAAAAAAAAAAACACAATAAAGACTCATTTGAAAAAGGGATGCAAACAACAGTGGTCACTTAAGTTTCTTTATTATCCCAAGCTAATTCCTCAGAGGCATTTTCACAAAAGAGTCAACAGACATAATTCATGAATGTGCAACCATAGAACCACAACTCTATCAGAATTTTGAGAGCATCAATCTCTCCAAGTCAGGACCATGCAGTCCTGGAGGAGCACCAAGATCACAACCTTTAATCATGACCAGAAATCACTTTTCTCCTCTTTCCTTGGTTTTTCTTCTTTCAAGGAAAATGCTATAAAAACTTAAGCAGAATTTTGGGAAAAGTCGCTCTTATCTTTTTTATTATTGTTGTTCCCAATGCTTGTTCTCCCACTATTAAAGGCAAAACAAACAAATAAATCAGTTAAAAAATAATTTTAAACCAATCTTGCAAATTTGGATTTCTTTTGTCCTTCAAAACATAGTTCTCTCCATCGAGTAGAAATACTTATTAGCTATTTATACTTATCTAGGCTGAAGAAAAGGTAAGAGTAGATAACCTTTTCTTATTAGTTTGCAACATATACAGAAAATTATTTAGTATTTGCCACTTTCCAAACAATTATGTTTTCTGCTGTTTGTAAATCATTCCAATGTTATTCCTGGTTTTCTAGGGCTTTATGCTTAACTAATGCTCTTAGAAACAGGCAGCTAAATATAACTTGCCATATTGTTTCTCCCCATGAAGCAGATGACCTTGAAAGGCATCAGTAATTCCCTATTACAGAACTCATAACATTATGATGCATCTTTAGGAAGCATCTGTTTATTAAACCAGAGTAACTATTTTTTGATGTTATGTTTTTTAAAAAATCAACTTTTGTCACATATCATCATAGGATGTGTCTGTGTCATGGTTACAGGGCTAATAAATAACAATAACATACAATAAATCACATAGATATATGTGCTTAAAAGCCTGTAGTTTCCAGTTTAGGGACTGTCTTCCTGCTTGTTATTACTTCTCTTTCTGAGGGTTAGTAGAGATCATCAGTAACACTGCAAAAGGCTGATGGTTCAAGTGCTGCACTGAATTGCACTGGATATTGTGGAGCTCCCCCGAGCACCTTTGGTGGGTTTGGAGCCATATTACTAAGATTAATTTGGCTCAGGTAATTTGGATCCTCACCTCTGTGCTGCTGTGTTAAAGAGCTATCTCAAAAGCATGTAATGTGTGTGGTTAAACTCATATATACAATGTGGCAGGAAACGTTAAAATTGGTGCACTTTCTCAGAAATGTACTTTTGTCAAGCAGCCAACACCCAAATAATGGAATAATAAAGTGTAATAGAAATGAATGTATATACAGTAGCTTAAACATGTTATTAGGTTTTTTCCTTCTGAAATGATTAATCAAGGGCCAGTTCATTAAACGCAATTTAGTGTTAGTCATAATTTTGGTTAGCCATAACAGCTAAAATATTTTCCTCTCAATACTTTGAACCAAACACATCAAATTCCCTGCTCCTACCTTATTAAAATAATTTTTGTCTGGAAAATTGAGGAGGCAACTAAATAATGAATACACAGACCAAATGGTTGCAGCATGCTGAGTTATCATGGGGCACCTTGGCCTGTTTCCACAGCCAAAGGAAAATCTACCTCTTGAAGAACATGAAATGTATTGTAAAGAGGATTTGGGCACCAGCACCTGCAAGCATAATGCACAAAGGCCTCACTTATATTCTAGGTCAATCAAAAAGGAATACGTATCTAAAGTTTTGCCTCCAAAATTGCATAGGCATTTAGCAGATTGTAACAGAACTCTGTGCCTAAGCATGGATACAGCAGCTTGAAATTTGTCTTGGAAGTTTATCAGTGATGGCCTGAGCAAGGAGTGTCTGCTGATCAGTGATAAGATCAAGCAAGGAGGGTCTGCTCTTCTTCGTGCTGAAGAATGCTGAGACCAGCTTGACCAAACCTCACCACGAGGACATGCAAGACATGGTCCCTGACTGCGGCTGGGAGCAGCAAGGATGTGCTGGCCCTGACACGGAACTGAGAGCCAGGAGTGTTGAGCAAAATAAACTAAAGAGCTCCTAACACCTTTTTCAGCACAAAACATATTTTTCTGATTAACTCTGATATCACATAACCTAAAAAATGCATATGACTGACAGTCAATCATTTTATACTCCAAAAGGCCAGTCCCACTTTTGCACAGGGAGGACTTCTAACATATCACCCCAAGGTGTGTGAAGATCCTCCCGAGTGGGAACCCCTCTCAAGGTTACTCCTCAAGGCTGAGCAAAAGGTATTTTCTCATGGTTGTTGGTATGGGGGGTGAGTAACATCAAGCTCTCCTCAGTAATTTTCTTGTAGCTTTAATATAATTGTTTCAATATTGCTTCAAAAATAGTGCATTATACTAGTAATTACAGCTATCAATACTGTGTAACAAATAATTCTGATTAAGCTCTTTTTTTCATAATCTTTATAATTACTGTTATCAATTAAAATAAATAATTTAATATATTTATACAAATAGATTAGGTTTGCCATCCTTAGTCCTGTGGACAAAATTGCACATAAAGGTTCAATTACACCTGTGTACCCTTTAGACATCAATGACAAGCACAATTATGCCTAAATTATCATTGACTCAAACTGGTCTTCTTGACATGAAGGCTGGTCTGAAACAAGAGGCAATAAAGTTCTGCATACTGTCATCACAAATATGTTATGACAGTATGCAGAATGACAGAATGACAGTTATGACAGTATGACAGCAAAGCACAATTTGCAAATTCTGCTTTTATGTGCAATATACAGTTTGCTCTGCCTGAAAAAAATACTACCTTGGGATTTTCAAAT
Source organism: Dicrurus megarhynchus (assembly GCA_013399195.1). NCBI lineage: Eukaryota > Metazoa > Chordata > Aves > Passeriformes > Dicruridae > Dicrurus > Dicrurus megarhynchus. Next base: position 852,543 of record VXAD01001536.1, read on the forward strand.
TGCCCCACCTAAGAGAGGTTGACCCCACAACTAATCGACAAGCAATTTAGGTTGTAGCCAAAGAAGCAATCCTCAGCCAAAAGGACATTGTATTTCCAGAGCTGAAGGTGGGAGACACAGAGCTTCAGGGCATTGTTAATATGAATTGGTAATAAATAAATGCTGAATAAGGAGGAGGAAACAAATTCTGATTCTAAAGAGATCCTCAGACTTAAAGGAAAACGTGATTCATAGGTGACATCATCTTCTAAGAAAGCAAAGATGAAGGAGTTAGTTGAGAGGTAGCTCCACATATAGAAAGCTAAATAATATCTTAATGCTTTTCAGCTGCAAAGAGACTTCTAAGGTACTCGAAGTGTTAGGGTGTGTAGGATACATAGTTTTCTCTTCATTCACTTTCAGTCCTCCCAAGACGTTCACAACAATGTCATTTCTATTTCAATTTCCCTATTAAATACTTTCCCCATTTTATTTTACTCCAAGCTGCTCTGGGTTAAGGGTGCTTTTATGGTAATGGGGAAGTTGGGATAATGGAAATTCCTCACAGCTAGTCAGAAAAAAATCCCTTTAGGCAAGAAGTAAGGAACAAAAATTATTAAAAAGAAACAGGCAAAACATGAAATAGAAATGGCAGGGTGGGTCTGATAAAATCTGAGGGCGAATTAGGATTTCTGGAATTAAATAGACAAATTCAATGAATCTCATTCTAGCAGTCAATTAGGTGAAATAAAATAAGAATATTAGGAATGTTAAATGCAATTAGAGAATTAATTAAAAATTAACGACTATAATAATTATTAGTAATTACCAGGATACAGTCAGCTAGATATTCACCTATCTTTACTCTGGTTCTTTTACTTGTGAGTGACTCTTATTTTCCTGCATATATTCTTTTCCCACTTGTATATTTCTGTCCTTTTGACTGAAAAGCCTTTGGGACAGAAGCCATCTTCCACATTTTGACTGAAAACCCTGGGCTATGTTAGAGTAATGTAAAACGAATAATCCCACGAAATTAAATTTAAAAAGTCTTTTCCCTCTGTAGAAAAAATATTTTAAAGGGCATTTAAATTATAAAAGAGAAGGAATTATTTTGCTCTGATTCCTTAGCTGTCAAGACAAAAATTGCCTTGTCTTTCAATAAAGCCAGAATTTCACTTCATTTACCTGAGAAGTAACTAGCTCTGGGTTCGCCCAAAGCATGGCCTTTTCATAAAACAACAGAACTGGGAAGCCTAGAAATAAGATCACAAATCCTCTGTGTTTGTGTTTTCCGCAGACAGAAAGGCTGGATGAGGTTGCAGAGACCCCATAGTGTATCCTTGCTGAAACATGGAAGGCACTGGGGCAAGGGGCTGGGATTACTGACCTGTGCACTACTGGAGTCTTGCATCTGCCGTGTTTCCAGGCTCCCAAAGGAGAGTGAACCGGCCAGGAAGTTTCATAAGGGAGGGAATAGAAGTAGGATAATTTGGCCAACATGTGATCTTTCTGTATTCATGTTCTAAATTACATTTCTGTGTACGTGAAAAGACATAGAGGAATTACTGCTCCAGCAGTAGAAGTTACCCAGCTGGGTAACTTTTTCAACCCAATGTTATCCATTCAAGATTTTAAAAAAGAGTTGCTCAAAAATTTTGGAAGAAGAAGAAAAATCAAAATCCTAAAGAATTGGAGAAGGGTAAAGACTAAAATATTAAGAGTAACAAACCCTAACATTAGCTCCTCCACCAGCTCACTTCTGATTTGCTGGCAGTCACCAGTGCAGAAGAGACTGGTTGCAGAATGGTGATTTTCCATCTTACTGAACAAATTTCATTTGACACGACAGTCAATTGTGAGCCATGAACACATCCAAAAAATCTGGATAATTTTTCCTCGTGACTAAATTAGTCATGATTTTTCCCTTGTTTTCAATGTTCAGCCAGTTTCCAGACGTATAAAACAAAAGGACATCATCAGCGAATTTCCAAGTTTACCTGCAGCTTGATGGTGGAAGGGATCCCAACAGGCCATCTAGTTCATTCCTCACTGGAATAAATGCATCAGTTATCTCTTTGACTCTCCTGACACATCTGTCTAAGAACACTTAAAATCCTTGCATGATGGAAACTCCTCTATCTCTTTTGGCAAGTAATCTCAGAAGTTGGAACTTTCCTTTCCTTGCTCCTCCTCAATCCTTTTTTTTTCATGCTTAATAGTATTTTTTTTTCCCATTTCTCACATGAAATATGTTTTTTAGAGCTTTAATATCTCTGAACTGCTCAAATTATTAAAGTGAGGAGCTTCAAACTGAGCACAACATTCCAGCCAAGGTCTCACCAGTGCTGAGTACAGCAGAAGGATTACTTCATGAGTGTACAGGCTGTTCATGTTCTTTGCACAGCCCAAGGTAGTGTTTAATGTGCTTTGCAATAGCATGAACTTTTGTGATTGTAAAAAGTATGTGGCTTTCTATAGCTTCAGATCCTTTTCTTAAGAGCCACCAGCTAATGAGTTGTTCCCATCAACTTTTTATGTGCAAGAGACCATTTCAACAGAAATATACCATGTGGAAATTGCCCCTCAGTTTTTCATTATTTGGAGTTTTTGGATCGTTGAAGCATCAAGTCCTCTGCCAATTCATCAAGTTTAATGTCTGTTTTGTCACCTGTGTCATTAAGGAAAATATCAAATAAAAATAGACACAAAACAGACTCCTGCAGCTACCATTTTATAGCAGGCTTGCATCCTAGTAGTGAACAATTTGCATTATTTTCTATGGTGCCATTTTATAACCAGTTTGCCATCCACTCTGTAGCTGTTTCACGAAGAACATATTTTTACATTGCTTTTGAAATAGTCAAAACTTTACTGAAGTCAACCAGGCCTGTTTGTCGAGGAAACAAAAGTGAAATACTGTGTTTAAAATCTTAGTTCCCAATGAACTTGTGTAGTCATCAATCATTCTTACCTCATATTTCTAGGTTTTTACAAATTATTGGATCATTTTTTCCCTGAATTTTTCTAGGACATCAACTTCAGTTGACTGGTCCACATTTCTTGGTCTATTTTCTTTTCTGTTTTAAAGATAAGCTCTATATTTGGCCACATGGTTTGGGCTGAGGATTTTTTGGTTTTTCCTGACTATTGTGATACCATTTCCAATCATCTTGAGGCCTAGAATTTTCTCTCCTCCTCCTGGTTTGCTATAGGCTCCAACATTTGCTATTATTGGCTGTTCTCCCTTTCAGCTGACCTCTCAGTGGAGACCGTGTCTATACCTCCTGCTGTAGGGTAATGGAATCACCCTTGCTTTGTTTTCCCTCTGCTCCCTATGGGCATATAGAATGATTCCTTATGCACCTTGCTAGTTTTATCTCAGTTTTGTGCCTTTCTAGTTTTGTCCCTTCCTTCCCTTTTGTTTTTTATTTTGTATCTTTTGCCTGATGAAGTTTTTAGGTTTTATATGCTTCTGTTTTGTAATTCAGGTCAACAAAGCACTTAGGAGTTAGCGAAACTGGTCACATAAGATGCTTTTGATACTCCCTTCAATTTGGGATGATTTCTGTTTATGTACCTCACTTGGGCCATTACTGCCAATAATGGGAAAAGATTAACAGTCTCTTGCTTCTATTTAACTTTCATGTTTGATCCAGTTTATCTTATAGATGCAGCCTCTCCTCCTGAGCCCTCATTATGGCAGATCCAGTTAGTTATTATCTTTTAATGTATCCTTTTCCATATATATAGGGTTGGTTAAAGGTTGGTTAACTAGGGAAGTGTCAACCTGTTGATTTCCCATTTCCCATCTCTCCTTTCACTTCTTGAGAAAACATTTTCATCATCTCTTTTTTTATCAAGCAGTTAAGTACCCAGTGCCCCGTACCCCTCTGAAAAGTTGGTTTCAAGGTACAGAAGTGCATCCTGCTGGTATCTGGTGTTATCCTTGAACACTCAACAAGGCAGGCACAAACCTCAGGAATATTTTTAGATGTTTACAGGGTCTGACTCTGGTTCACTGTGACAGACGTGCTAATAATTTGGTTTCCCATGACCCAAGGGCACCAGCAAAATGCAGTCACCCACAGCCTGCAAGGCTGCGCACAGCTCTGAAACCTTTGGGTGACACACGCAGTGGAAGAACCACACCACAGCAATTAGGTAGCTGAAACCACCCAAAATCAGTGTCACCCTTCTCCCCAGGGAACTTCTGAACTGCTCAGTAATAGAATGTTGTTCTGCTTTGTTAAGGGATAGACATGGAGCCTCCTTCCTTTGACAAGCTGAGTCTTGAAGCGGGTACAGAAATGGGTGCAAGATCAAGAACCTAGAAAGTATGGAGAAAAACATTTAAAAGAGAGGAGGATATAAAATTAGCAAATTCTGTGAGTCACAAACACACTATTTATAAAAGAGAAAACTTACAGGGCTTATGAATTTGTAGGTGAATCTCTAGCTGTAGATTATAAACAGGTTTCACTAAAACCATAAGTATAGAAATAAATACAACAAATGGAACACTTTTGTATTTATGATAAAAACAGTGGAATTGACAGTACATTTCATTTGAATTCAAGAAAAATATTGGACCCTTGTGTCCCTAGAATGAGCACCAGGCACATAAAATGTCCAACCTTCTTCTCTTTGCTTCCACAGCTTTTAAACTGTGGACCAATTCCCCCAGTCTTCAGCTGCCTGTTTCAGGACTCTCCCACAAAACTTGTCCTTGGTATAGTCATAGCAAATGAGCTCATTGATAGCAGTTATTCATTGATCAGTCCATCAAACACTTTAGGGGGACCTTTCAGCATTTCAGTATTTTCTTTTAGACAATTTCCTTGAGACAAATTACCATAGGAATATGCTTTTAAAACTGTTGAGGGAGCTCTACTAATCCTATCTAAGCATCTAGCCCTTAAAACCCCTACCTTTGTGTTGCCAAAATTGTTACCAGCTTTATTACCAGCAATGTCATAGAACTGTCTTTCCTGAATAAGAAAGCCTTTTCTGGTCAAGCACTTTGAGAGCGCCTCTTCCTTTATTACAAGGCAAGCTGTGAAACCATACAATTTGTGAGTTAGGTTTTCATTGCCATCTTCTGCACTCGTGTCATAATCAATGCACAACCTGCTCATACTTGCCCATTAATACCCTTTATACTGAATCTTAAAAAAACTCTTACCATGTCCATATTGAGTACAATATGAAATTTGATGTACTTCCTTGTATTTTCATGAGTTAAACTACCCTGCTATACTTCCCCATATTGCCTTTTAAAAACAATAGCTGAAATGGTGAATTTTCTCTTTCCTTTTCCCCAAGCAGTTAACCAAAACACACTTCCCAGCTAGATAGAGTGCAGAACTTGCACAGTTAAACTGCAGCTGTTTCTCATATGGGTGAGTTCCAGAGATGTAATGAGGGATTCAAACCCTGGGAGGAGTCAGGCACAGAAGGAGAAAGCTCTATCTTAAGTAATTTCCTGCCTTCCTACTTATTAGAAAATAATATGAAAATTATTAAAAAAAAATCTTAAGGTTTCTGTGAAGTTTTTTATCAGTGCTCACATTTTTTTTTAATTGAAGAATTTTAAATACATGCTACTTTTTGGATTTTAAAAAAGAGGACAGAAAATGTCACACAAATGTTAGCACATAATTTTGTTCACCTTATAAATTATATGTGCTTCATAAAATAAGAGACTTTTCAAACAATATGCAACAATTGCCATCTGTTTGCAACAGAACAAGCACTAGGAAAAAAACAAATTAGATGACTTCTTTTTATTTCCATTGATTATGTTTTTCCAAGTGCAGTTTCCTTAAAGAAAAAGGCTGATACTATAACACTCCTTATCTCTCTCCTCAATTTTGAACCCGGTGTCAATTTCAAATAAATTTAATAAAAAGAGAGAGGTTTCAAAGGTATCTAAGTTCCTTCAGGTTGAAGTGAAGACTAAAGTGTAAGAAACAATGAAATGTATATAAATTTTGTGATGAGCTTTAATCTACCCTAGATTCCACTTCTCCTGCAATCGAACACAAGGAGGAAAGCTGCAAATCTGGGCTCAGGGGAGTGAAAAATAGCAAGAAGCTGAAGTGTCAAGCACAGCCCTTGTTCCTTGTGTTACAAGGAGGAAGGAAAAGGCATCCAGGTAGAGAGATGGGGTGAGAGTTGTCCCTCTTGGCTTATGCCTCATTTCCCAGCATGGAAAGGAAACATCTCTGGGTGACAAGTCCAGCTTTCATCCTATAGCTGTGAAACACTGGTTGAACTCTAACACAAAGCAGTCAAGAATAGGACAGAAAAATCACCCCTTTGAGAGTGCATCACTTAGAATGGTTGGCTTTGTGAAGTTTTATTGTAAAATATTTGTCATCATACAAACTAATGATGAAAAAAGGCTCTTTTCCTCCTCCTTCCTCTCTCATGACAGCTAGTAGAATTCTTTAATAAACACTTTACACACATTTTTTGTTTGTAACAGGACCAAAAAACTGATCTCCCTGAAGTATACTAATGGCCAATGGCACCACTCACCCACACCAGAGCAAATTTTGCACTGTTTTCAGCTTTCTTTCCTTGTCTTCCATTAAAGTATGACTCAAATGTCTTATTTCCCATAACTTCAATATAGCCCAAGGAATTAATTTGGGGAAAATAGTGGGAAATAAGTGTTATTGATGTCAGAATCAGACTTATTTTAAAATTTATTTATTTAATATAGAGCATAAATTATGCATGGAAGGTTCATAGGTGGCTGTCTGACCCTGGAGGTTATCAATATTTGAGACATCCCAGCAGAGCCCTGTTGAGGTCTATATTCTCTCAGGGCTTGCTGAGCTACCAGAGATGCTTGAGGTCATGCTTTGCTGGCACCTACAATTTCCTTGGCATTTATCTCACATGCAAGCCCAAAGAACATCAGAAGAAGAATAATTCTTTCATCAGCCTCAGAGTGGAGACAAATCAGATCCATGATCCATGTATTCAGCAGTTCATGCCCTTATCCAGAATATGGGAGTCAGGAAAGCAAAAAATATGTGCTCTGACCAAAAAAAAAAAAAAAATTGACATGCCTTGATGTAAATGGTTAAATGGCTGTAGGAGCTTGATCTAGGACTTCCCTCTGCTCAGGCTGTTCCACTTGAACATTCATTTACTGAGGACTAAATATTCATCTGCGGGTAAGTAAGTTCATGTAGTGTTGCATTTGGCCCATTTACCAGGTGCTGTGGAAATAGTTTATTCCCTTCTCCACTGACTTGGTATAATATTGTAAGATTTTTGCATGAACAGGGCCTCTGGCCCCTTCCTGGTGACTATTCAGGAAAAAAATTAAGCAGAACCTTTAGGAAAAATACAAAATCACAAAATCTCACCTTCTGGTTCCCAAAGTAGCTAAGCAATCCATACAAGGCTGGAACAACTTTACCAGGATTACACAAGTGTCTGTAATCTCATGTTTATGAAATATTTCAGAAAGATAGGAGAAAGTTTCCTAAAATGAGTGAGGTGGACAAAAGAAGGGGGAAGGAGACGTTGCTACATCTAATGATTATTTAGGAAACTCGATCCTCTTCCAGTTGTCTGCATGCTTGCAGAAATGAAGATTACCTTAGTAAGTCAGGTAGTCTACTTCCAGACATGAAGGGATATCAGTGTTTTCCTTCTTGAAGAAAGGATTATTTGAGCTGATGGTTTATGGCAGGACTTAGCTGCTCATATTGTACTCCCTGTAAGTAAGAGGCCCCAGCACTGGACTGAGAAGGCACTGGAGAGCAGGCAAGGTTGAATTGTGTCAATCAGCTCAACATGTTACATGCTAGCCATTCTAACATTCTTCCAAAATCAACTAGGCTTCTGTACTCTCAGTTTTGGTCCTGGAAATTTTCCCACGCATACGTAGAAATCCCTGAAATTTCCTTTACTGTGTGTTGCTCGCCTTAAACATATCGAGGTACATAAAATTAAATGCTATTGAATTGCAATGCCTAAATCCTCCTTAGAGTCTATCCCTATCTCTTTGAAACTTCTGTTAACAAACAATGAAGACACAAAACTGCACCTCTTATAAGGCAGACTGGTACTCTGTCAATTTTTCGGGCTTATGCCAGCATGAAAACCCCACAGGGAGAAGGTTTTTTGTCAACTATTTCAGAAGCCTGAACAAAAAGCAACACATAATAACAAAAAGCTGAAAAAAAAAAAAAAAAAAAGAAAAAAAACCAAGCCAAAATAACTCTGTAATTTAGATATTATTTAAGACAAGGTAGAAGAAAACAGCAATTATGAGGGAAGAGAATAATACATGATGGGACCAAAGGGACAAAGGAAGGTGTCTTTGGGAGGGCAGAAGTTTCCAGGATGGAAAGTTGAAAGGCACCGGAGTGCTGGGCAATCACTGTCATTCCTTCCGATAGCAAAAAGCATCCTTGGAAGAGAAAAATAAAATGGAAGCAGCAAGGGAGTGCAGGACTGAGAATATTCCATTATCAGTAAATTTGTAACCCATTTTCATGAAGTTTGTTACTGCCACACTCTCCTGGAGAGAGTTTGTACCTCAGGGATTCCTCTGAGCTCATGCCAGCACATGTGGGGACACAGCAGAATCGCCCACAGCAGAACTGCCTCCCAGCCAGCAATGCAGCTGTTTGCTGGTTAACAGCTGTCTGTGCAACAACATGGTTGTTATTATTAATTAGCTACAAATTCAGTAGATGGCTTCCAAACAGAATACAATAGTCCATGAAAATGCTGAATAGTCTCAGATCCACAACAGACAAAAGTTTGGAGCCTCACTGATGCACATTGACAGCAAGCCATTACCAATAATTTTCTGAGCACAGATTTTTATTTAAAGACATACTATGGTTTTACCCAGACCAAATTTCTGCAGCTTGCTTGGCAGTGTATAATACAGGAGAGCTGTCTTAAAAAAGAAAAATGCTTAATATTAATTTATTGGTTTTTTCCACAAGCCTGATATCAAACCAATTTTAATTCATGTGGAACAGTTTGACAAATCCATATGGAAAGAAAGTATCCCTTCCCTTCTTTCAGATAAGCCCTATGTTTCAGACAGCTTGTACATGGTACTCAGAATGATTTGTGTTATTGACTGGTGCTGAAAGCGTGCTGGTTTAGGCTCTGGTGGGGCTGTTTTGTGACAAGTGCCTTACACACCTTCACCTTGACAACGGCTCAGCTCTTTGACCCAAGGAAGGTTTTTGGGAACCAAAATCCCCTTTGCACTTGAGATAAATTTTTAACCTAGACAATGAATAAAACGGATGACAAATTTCCCAGTAAATTAGAGCCCAGAGAGCTTCAGTGCAGAAGGGCAGGAAGATTTGAATTGGATAAAACCAACAAAAAAAAAATTTCTTCCTTCTTCCCTGGAGTACTTGCTTTGTGACAGATCAAAAGAGGAAGTGGTCTCATAAGGTTGCCACCACTGAAAGGGCACTGCCAGGGACACTTTAGGCATCTTCACTCTGAGGCTATGCAGAACCCTTGGGAGTTATTCAGCCCCTTAGACAGGAACAAACATAAATAAGTAGCTGGAGACCTCAGTCAGTTTATGCCCCCTGACTATCCCGTGCAGGCATATATGTGTTACAGGGATTAGAAGTTCCCAGTGAAAAATTAAGCCAATACCACTTGCATTGAGCCAGGTGGAGAAAGAAATATAAAAGCGTCCAGTTGGCTGATTTCTTAAATGCTTTGGTCAATTCGGTCAATTTTCAATTTTAAAAGTGTTTAAATGCAACTTGACACTTTTCTCAAGAATCCTGTGTCCCTTTATGGATATGTGAATACACCCGTAGGTCAAAAATAAATGCAAGTGCTTTAGAGGACACTTCAAAATGTAAAGACCCATCTAGCAAGCCCGTCTATCAGGCATCCTGGCCTGTATCAGGAATGGTGTGGCCAGGAGGACCAGGGAAGTCATTCTTCCCCTGTACTCAGCACTGGTGAGGCCGCACCTTGTCCAGTTCTGTGTCCAGTTCTGGGCCCCTCAGCTCAGGAAGGACGTGGAGACGCTTGAATGCATCCAAAGGAAGGCGACAAGGCTTGTGAAGGGCTTGGAACACAAGTCCTATTGGGAATGTCTGAGGGAGCTGGGGTTGTTTAGCCTGGAGAAAAGAAGACTCAGAGGTGAACTTATCACTCTCTAAAACTAACTGAAGGGTGGTTGTAGTGAGGTGGGGGTTGGTCTCTTTTTCCAGGCAACAGCTGACAGAACAAGAGGATGCAGTCTTAAGCTGCGCCAAGGGAAATTTAGGTTGGATGTTAGGAAAAAGTTTTTTACTGAAAGAGTGATAAAGTTCTGGAATTGTCTGTCCAGGGAGGTGGTGGAGTCACCATCCCTGGACGTGTTTAAAAGAAGATTGGATGTGGCACTCAGTGCCATGGTTTGCCATGATGTGGTGTTAGGGCATGTGTTGGACTCAGTGATCTTGAAGGTCTCTTCCAACCTGGTATTTCTGTGATTCTGTGATTCTGTGATTCTCTTTCTTCCTGCCTCTGCAATTCTGACCTTTGAAAGTTGCATTTCTTGGCTGGCTGGGATGAAACCCCCATGCCATTAGCCCTGCACATACAATAGAGAGAATTGTACAGTCTAAATTATCTTAGGAATTTTGCTCCTGAGACAAGCAGGGAATATAGAAGATGTGATAATTATCTGTGCCTGGGCAGAGAGAAAGAATCAATAACATTTTGCCATGTCTCATCATTTTGCCTTGTCTTACCATTTTGCACTTCCTTGCAGCTGCAGTCTGGAGCAGCCCCCTCTCCCATGGGTAGTGTCAGCTTCTGCTGCATCCTCTGGGAGAAAAAGTGTTATATGTAGAAAAATACAGTCCAGATCAGGGGAGGCAGAGACACCATAACTTCTGTTCTGATTTAATTTGTGATTAGTTACAACTTTGGGTTACAAAACAGGTTTTTTGGCAGGAGCTTTGTAAAGGAGCAGGTGGGAGGATGTACAGGGTCAAACATGATCATTAGAATTCTCTATCCTAAAAGGAAAAAAAAAAGGAAAGAAAAAAGGAAGAAGAAAATTAACAGGAAATAGAAAAATTCCTGTTCTTGAGGTAGTTTAATTTACTTCTTCTGAAAGAAGAGGGGGAACAAAAAGAAAAAGAAAGAGCCCAGAGCAAATAGCCTACCATAGACTTGAAATGACAGCAAATAACCTCCATACGGATATAATATCACGTAATTGCTGGGGCAACAATTAGTGATTCTTTATGCAATACTTCAAAACCTTTTTTTAATTAAAAACATTTTTCTGTGCAAGTTATTTTGCTTTTCCCTTTCCAATGACTTGGCTTCTCTGTGGCCCTTAGTGAGAGACATGAATCCAATTTGTTTTCATCTGGCAACAAAGAGGAGCTGCAAAAAAGAAATCCTTTCTTCTGTGAGGAGGTAGGAAGGTTGCTCCTGGATAAGTGTTGACACAGAGAAGTGAACCAAATGCTTTAAAAACTCCAAAACACAGCAAAGATTACCATTTATTCCAATGGAGTTTAGTTCAGCATCCTAATGTTGAAGTCTGCTAACCTTGGGTTTGGAGTTCCTACCCAAACCCCAACAAAGGCTCCATTCACGTGCTCTGTGAATGCTGTGGATGTGAATTCCTTCCACTGCTCTCTGCTCTCTGTGACGTGTTCCTGCCTCCTGGGAGCACACTAGCCTGCCTTCAGGAGCTGTAGCAGCTTGGTTTGTAATCAGAGATATTCCCCAGCACCAGGTACGAAGCCTTCCAAGACCTAAACTCCTACTGATGTGGGGAGATCTGCATGCTGGGAAACGTGTTAGAGACGTCCAGAAGGATGCATGTCATCCCATAGCATCTGGATTGTGCTTTGACCTGCTCAAGAGCAGCATTATATTCAGAGTGAGAGTGGGAGTGGGCATGAAGTGAAACTGCTCTCAACTGGTCAGGGCAGAGTCCGAAAGGGAGTTAGGGGGTTTCAGCACCAGAAGGGACAGTGTCCAGGTCATGATCACCACTGTGCAGTCCTTCCATTTGCATAGGGATGAATCCACAGTTTATGACTCTGAAAGTGTCAGCTGCAAAAGGAAGAGAAAAATTAGTACATCCAGGTGACCTGAACACTACAGCACTGGGACACATCACAGAGGGACCTGCAGATGGCTGCTCACCTGGGTACCTGCAGTCTCAAGTCTGAAGGGTCAAAATCTTCCTGCTTTTGAAGATCTCTTGCCCTTTCCAAGATGTAGAAAAAGACAAGGATTATACTCCTGTTTGTAAAAAGTCTTCAATAAGTATAAAATTGTCTTAGCTCATCCTTACATTGTTTTTCCTTGATTGTCCTGTGTTTATTTCAGTGATAAAGAGTGTGGCAAGGTGAGCTGTTAGAGTCCTGCAAGCACCAGCAAACCACCCATGTCTCTGTCAGGGACCCTATGAGAATACCTGGAACAGCCTGACAGCTGCTTTGAATTGTATTGAGACACAAATATCACTAGAAAAAAAGCAGTAATCTCCTTTTTTGACCTTAGAGAGGTGTTAAAGATGGGGAAGAATACAGCTTTTAATTTTCAGAGTAACTTAATAGTATGTAAGATAGGAACAAGCACAAAGTCAAGGTGATACTGCACTGAAATACAATGCTAAGACATGTCAGCTGTTTTCCTGATGTATGGTTAACAGGCCAGAACAGTTTTCATTTAAACTGTGTTGAAATGCAGCTTTGTGGGAAAGGACCTTGGGGTCCTGGTGGACAACAAGCTGTCCATGAGCCAGCATTGTGCTCAGGAAGGCCAAGAAGGCCAATGGTATCCTGGGGTGCATCAGCAAGAACACTGCCAGTAGATCGAGGCTGGTCCTCTACTCTGGCCTGGTGAGGCCACATCTGGAGTGCTGTGTCCAGTTCTGGGCTCCTCAGGACAAGAGAAACATGGAGCTCCTGGGGCGACTCCAGCAGAGACAGAGATTATTAAGGGACTGGAACATTTCTCCTACAAGGATAGGCTGTGGGAGCTGGGCCTGTTCAGCCCTGAGAAGAGACAACCAAGACAGTGCCTTATCAGTGTAAGTACCTGAAGGGAGGGTACCAAGAGGATGGACCAGGCTCTGCTCGATGGTGCCCAGCAAAAGGACAAGAGGAACAGGCAGAACGTGATGCACAGGAAGTTCCATCTGAACATGTGGAGGAAATTCTCCACTGTGCAGGTGACCACACACCGGAATAGATTGCCCAGAGAGGTTGTGGAGTCTCTCTCACTGGAAATATTCAAGAGCCGTGACCATAACTGGAGTGTGGCTACTGATGGCTGCAAGCTGCTCAGGAAAGACAGAAGTGGGGAGAGGGAACACCTACATCAAGAGGTGGATTGAGTGTGAAGAGTTGTCTCTGAAGAACAGCCAAGAGTCAAAAATCTGTGGGTAAGACTCAGAGATCAAAGCAACAAAGGGAATCTAGGGGTTGGTGTCTGCTGCAGGCCACCGGTTTAGGAAGAGCCAACTGACAAATCCTTCTTGCTCCATCTACAGGGCTGCAGTGATCATGCATTTGTGAAGTTTGCATCCTGAGAGAGATATGGGTCAGGTCAGGAGTAAAGTTAAGCCACTGAACCTTAGGAAAGCAAACTTCCAGCTCTTCAAGGACATAGTCAATGGGATCCCCCAGGAGACTGCCCTCAGGGACAAGGGAATGGAACAGAGCTGGCAGATCCTTAAGAAAGACTTCCATCACAAGAGCTGGCAATCTCCAGGAGCGAGAAATTGGGCAGGGAAAGCAAGAGACAGCATGGTTGAGTAGGGAACTGCTGGTCAAACGAAAGGGAAAGAAGCAAATACACGGGCAGTAACAACAAGGACAGGGAAGAGTACAGGGATGAAATTCTGTTGTGTAGGGATAAAGCCAGGAAGGTGAGAGCAAACCTGGAACTGAACTTGGCAAGGGATGCCAAAGAAGGGCTTCTACAGGTATGTTAACCAGAAAAGGAAGGTCAGAGGAGGTGTAACCCCTGTGACAAAAAAATGCTGAAGAATTGGTAGTAACAACCCATGAGGAGAAGGCTGAGGCACTCAACAATATTTTTGCCTCAGTCTTCGATGGCAACCTTTCCTCCCACACCTCTCAAGTGAATGGACAACAGGATGGAGACTAGGGGAGAAAAGTGTTTCCCACTGTAAGAAAGATCAGGTTTGTGACCACCTGAGGAACCTGAACATACATAAGTCTATGGGACCCAACAAGATGCATCTCAGAGTCCTGGGGGAATTAGCTGATGTAGTTGCCAAGCCACTCTCCATGATATCCAAAAAGTCATGGCAGTCAGGTGAAGTCCCATATGACTGGAAAAGGGGAAATATTGTACCCATCTTAAAAAACGGTAGAAAGGAGGACCCTGGGAACTACCAACCCATCAGCCTCATCTCTGTGCCCATAGAGGCTGTGGATGCTCCTTCCTTAGAATGTTCAAGGCCAGATAGGATGGGGGTCTGAGCAACCTGGCCTAGGGGAAGGTGTCCCTGCCTACAGCATAGGGGTTGGAACTAGATGATCTTTAAAGTCCCTTCCAACCCAGACCATTCTATGATGACCCACCTTGGTCCCTTCCAACCTTATCCATTCTGGGATTGTGTATTTTAATCCCTTTGGATTGTATATCATTGTGTCCCAAAGACATTTTTCTCTAATTTGGAAAAACCCTGCTTTTTCCTACTGTGGTAAGAGGATTTCTGGTACTATTTATTGCATGGACTCTAGTGTCTTCGAAAGTAGTGAAAAGACAGACATCATATTAAAAAACGAGTGGAAAGATGCCACATTGAATATTCACAAGGTTAGGGTAATTAAAGCAAGAATTTTAAATCATGCCAGATGTTCAGTCGCACCTGTGTATTCAGGGCTTTGGGAGAGAGCAATAGGGAGTTAGGCACAATATATATAAATGCAATCCCTAATGTGGATATACTCCAGGTTTAGATATTTTGGAAGTATAAAGAATAGAACTGAGATTAAAGAGTATGTGCAGAAGAGTCACATTGAAACTCAGCAGCCTCCTTATAAATTTTAGATCACAAATACAAACTTGTGTCAAGAGAAATGCTTGTCTGAGGTGTTGTTTGGACAGGATCTGAAGAATCACAGACTGTGATGTATGAACAAAGAAACAGATTACAGACTCACAACACTAATTGCCAAGGCCTCCGGTTACCATTCCCCATGTTTTGATGTATTCTGTAGATTTATAATGGCCAAGGGCCTGATTCCCATTTGCATCACCCAACAGTATAAAGTGAAATAACAGTGGAATAAAAGGACATGAATGCAAGTGAGAATCTGGCCAAATACCTATATCTTTTGAAGTTTTGGCTGGCACCCAGAAATAATCTGGAGACTGAATCTTCCTGGTTATTATCCAGTTGTTGTAACCCAGATGTGCTCAAAAAATGGCACAAGCCTCCAGCTGGGGGAAGGACAGTCCCCAAAGGCGTGACAAACCTGGCAGGAATTTATTGATTATGCTGGTGTTCAGCTGGTGAGCCAGAGAGATGGGGGTTAGTACCAGGCATGGGGGTGATCAGAAACAGCATGCTGCTGTGATCCTTAGGTGGGTCTTCATCTCCCTTACAAGAAATCAGAGGTGATTTGAAAAACTGATCACCACATTTTCCCCCAGGACAACTGGTCTTCTGAGAGCACTGGAATCAAGCTGTATCACATAAAAAATTTATCAAAAATGCCATTACAAAAGCCAGTCTACAAGGTAGAAGCAAAGCTTTCTCCATATTTGTGAAATTCCTCCGAATCATACTGCTGCATATTATCCTATGCAACAGCCTTTACAATAATTGCCTGTTCAAAAGTTGCTTTTTCCCCATCTGTCCTGATGAACAAAAATTGAATTGTCCAATCTCAAATAGTAGCTGCATACACATAGTCCTGCCTACTTATCTTGGGAAAACAGAATTTTTTCTTCAAGGTAAAGTTTTTATGAGTTAAAACCAACTCTGAGCTCGTAACTCTAATTGATAAAGTTCACATTACCCTTCTGCATGACCAGACAAATGCAGAAGATTTATATGCTCTACCTGGCTTGTATTTTATATCTGAAGAAGGGCCCACATGTAGAAAAAAATATTTTTGAGTTATATCCAATATGGTGATGAAAGATCCTAGCTCTTTTTACAAACTTTATTTGAATTCTCAGATTACTACAGCAAAGTGGAGAGTGAGGGCACCCTCAGTGAATTTGCAGACAACACCAAGCTGGGTGTGAGCATTGATCTGCTGGAGGGTAAGAGAGCTCTGCAGAGGGATCTGGACAGGCTGGATTGATGGGCTGAGGCCAGTGGTGTGAGGTTCAACAAGGCCAAGTGCTGGGTCCTGCACTTGGGTTTCAACAACCCCATGCAGTGCTACAGGCAGGGGACAGAGTGTCTGGAAAGCTGTTCAGCAGAAAGGGACTTGGGAGTGCTGTTTGACAGTGACTGAACATGAGCCAGTGTCTGCCCAGGTGGCCAAGAAGGCCCATGGCATCTTCACCTGTATCAAGAATAGTGTAGCCAGCAAGAATATGGCAGTGATCGGCATTCTGGATGTGGCACTGCTGAGGCTGCACCTCAAGTGCTGCATTCAGTTCTGGGCTACTCACTTCAAAAGGGTCATTGGGGTGCTGAGGCATGTCCAGCAAAGGGCAACAAGGCTCGTGAAGGGTCTAGAAAACAAGTCTTATGAGGAATGGCTGAGGGAGCTGGGATTGTTTAGTCTCAAGAAGGGGAGGCTCAGGGAGGACCTCATCACTTTACAACCATTTGAAAGGAGGACGTAGTGAGGTGGGGGCCAGTCTGTTCTGCCATGCCTGCAGTGAGAGGACAAGAGGAGATGGCCTGAAGCCAAGACAGGGGAGATTCAGATTAGATATTAGAAAAAAAATTTCACTGTTAGAATGGTCAGGCACCAGAAGAGGTTGCCCAGCCAGGTGGTGGAACGACCATCCCTGGAGGTGTTTGAGGCATCAAGATCTATTGCTTATAAAAGGGGACTGGGGGTGGACAGCCCAGTGTGTTGCAGCCTTCCTAGAGAAAGCATCCCGCCAGGGAAACACTTCTCCAGGGGCTTTAGCAACTTCCCTAAGCGACAGATGATTTCAGAAGGTGTAGTGATTTCTCAGCAACAAATGATTCCAGCTCTTGTGAAATCACCCAAGGCAAACTTGGGGATAGAGAGACAGGAGCTCTGTATGGCAGTTCCATAGACGTAGCTTTTTTTATCCAGCAGCCCTTGTAAAGGGAAAGCCAAGGACAAAGGCTCTCTAACTCAGACACAGAAACAGGGGCTTTTTATGGGAAAGGCAGGGGGTGGGATAGAAACCAGTCAGCCAACTGGGTAAAAGGTATTACCATAAAGAAGCAAGGCATGCTGGGGGTGGTTCACTTGGTCACCATAACCTGAGGTAGGTTGCTTATCTCTGGAGAGAGTCCTTTTGAGCTCAGGCTTTTGTCCTCCAAGGAAGTGCCAAAGGCTCTCAGCTCTCCACAGAGATCCAGCTCCAGGTGATGTGGTTTAGTAGTTTAGGGGTTACAGTGATGGTGCTGGGCTGATAACTGGACTGGATGATCTTAAAGGTCTTTTCCAACCTTGTGATTCTAGGAAAGCAAGACACTTATTAGTGTTCCTGAATGATCTGGGCTTTACCAGAAAGGAGTGCTCCAAGTCTTTCAAAATAAGCTGCATGACATCTGCTAGACTATCTTAAGCACTTCAAGTCAGCTTTTTCCTGTTACGCAATGTTTGAGGATCACTTTCCGCTGCCTTCATCACATTCAGGGAGACTACAAGATGACACAGTTCTCTTTCCCCATGTAATGTCACAGGACAGAGACAGGAAGTGACCTTTCAAGAGCTGAACCCTGTCTAGATGCCCTGATCTGTCTGGGCCAGAGTCCCAGCCCCTGCTGGGACACTGTATACAAGACCAATAACACCAAACCTGAGGCTACATATGTACACCAAAACTCATTCAAAATTAATTTATTGCTTAATTACCAACAAGTAAGAAAAACAGTGACCATAAGGGGTTTTTGGGGAAAAAACGTCTGGCTGATAGAGCATTTGTTTGTTCTCCTTGCATCCACTCCTGAGAGTGTTTACTTCTGTTATCATTTGCCATGGTAACACATGCAAGCATGTGAAGCACTTCTTGTTGAGAACTGTGTTTCCAATTTGTCTATTTACTCATTTCCCAACTTCGGTCCTACTAATGATGAATTAGTCTCAGCAGTCCCTGTAGGGAAGCAAGTATATAAATGTCTATGAACTGTATCAACCTTAATCCAGTGAAAAAAAGTGTCAGAACCTTCATGCAATGTCAGTGATGATAAAACTCTTTAATCTCATGCGGAAGGAGAGCATATTGTGGCCACAATGCTTAGCTTTGTTTAAACTAAAGGAAAAAATTCATATGTGATCATGGGAGATTATAAGAAATTGATGGAAATTCCCAGCACTAGTTGTAGTGACTCCTAATGTTCAAAAAACTAAGTCAATAGCTTTTGATAAGCAAAGGGTGGATGTTATCCCTTAAAGTGGAGAACTTCTGAGATACTTTCCATGGGTTACACTGAAAAAACACTGTCTTGAAGGAAATGCTGCCATACTTTTAGGGAACTAACCTGATACTCAGTAGACCTAACATAATGGAAGACCAGGAAAGAACTCCTCTTACAGTTCAGCAGGAGAAGGTATCTTGGGTAGTGTTTTGTGATTGCTACTAGAGCATGACAGATAACACCAAATGCTTTCCCATACCCTACAATAGTATGGCCACGATTTCAAGTGTGCTACAGTGCAGTGGGTGAACTGCATGGGACCCTACAGGCCATGCAATACCAGCTCCAGAGGAGAAGAAACACATTCTGTTCTTGCTGCACTTGTCCTAGCAGAAATCTGTAAAGAGGAAGCAGATGGCAATTGTACTGAGAGTTCAACAACTTCTTATACAACTAAACATTAATAAGGTAAATATGCATAGAGTGTATTTTCAAAAACTATTTCTTCATTTACATAAAAAAATAATCTTCATATGGAAACAAATGAAATTATGGAACATGGAATATTGGAAACAGGACTTCCTTTTTGAAAATCCTGAGGATCTGACTGAAAGTCTTCTTTACTCTGTTGCAATCTCCTGACTGACTGCTCTGTTTAATAGATTTTATTTGGGGATTGTTCTAGCATGGATTTCTGGTTTGACCAACTATACCTTATAAATAATGATGAATTGATTGAATATCATTGGAGTGGCATATCCACGTTTTATTTTTATGAGTCAGGGACTCTTTGCAAAATTCAAACATTCATAAATAACAGAGAAATTCAGATCTTGGGTTTTGACCACAGCCCAAATCTTGTTTACAGGGAGCTATCACATGTGGAGAGCTGGACTCTGATCTCATGGTCAGAGGGGAAAAAGAGCAGCTCTTCTTTTTGCTTTAAGGTAAGATCCATGTTCCCAACAAGAGCTGCAGGTCAGCCTTGACAGGAGGTGGGGCACCTTGAGTAGTGTGTCCACTTCTGGGCCCCTCAGTTCAGGAAGGATTTTGGGATCTGGAGCATGTCCAGAGAAGGCCAACAAGGCTGGTGAAGGGTCTGGAACACAAGTCCTGTGAGGAGTGGCTGAGGAAGCTGGGGTTGTTTAGCTGGAGAAAGCTCAGGGGAGACTTTACTGTTCTCTACAACTCACTGAAAGGTGGTTGCAGCCATGTGAGGGTTGGCCGCTTCTCCCAGGTAACAGTGACAGGACAAGAGGACACAGTCTTAAGCTGCACCAGGGGAGGTTTAGGTTGGACATTAGGAAGTTCTTCACAGAAAGGATGATTGGGTGTTGGATTGGGCTGCCCACGGAGGTGGTGGAGTCACCGTCCCTGGAGGTGTTTAAGGTAAGATTGGATGTGGCACTCAGTGCCATGGTCTGGTTGACAAGATGGTGTTGGGTCATATGTTGGTCTTGGTGACCTCACGGGTTTTTTTCAACCTAGCTGATTCTGTGAGAAGCAGTCAGTGTGCTGTCACTGAAGAAAGATCTCCCTTGTCACAGCTGAATATCCCAACCACTGAATGTCAGCACACTATCACAACATATTTTTTCATCCTGTATTAAAAGTGAGATCTCCCCATCTATCCATGAGTAGTTTTGAACAAAAAAAGTTCTAGGCTGGGATAAACAGCTAGGGAGAGGCAGGAGATATTCAGAGTGCTCCAAATCCAGCAAGAAGGAGGAAGTGAATCCTTGTCCTTGCCCTTTGTCTTCCTGCAGGTCTTTGTACAGGCTGCACCATGTTGTGTGGATCACGCTCAGAGGCCCCCACCACACACTGCATCCAGACATAGTTCCAGATTTTCCCATTACAACTAGATAGTAAAAAATTGGTGTAATCACACTCAGAACAAAAGCATGTTCACAACACAACAACAAAAAAATGCTCTCAGCCTGGAGGTCAGCCTTTCACATTCTCCTTTTCTTTTTAACTTCCCTGGTTCCCTGTGTTTCAGTCTTGAAATAAGCTTTAATTTTGGTTAACCTGGCTCTCAGTTCTGTTCCAGCATCCATCTCATTTTTTTCTCCACGCAGAAAGTAAAATCTTGTTCAGTGTTCTCTCAGTGTTTATTAGCAGACCTCCCAGTGCTGTCCTTGACTCACGTCCCTGATACAGAAGTTTTTCCTAGCAGACTTGCCCTGCACACATAGTGCTATTTTATTGTTCCTGATGGATTTGCTCTTTTCTTGCTCCTTATGAATGTCACAACATCCCTGTGCTCATTTCTTTCATGTGTGGCCTGTGGCCAAGGCTGGCTCAGGTGCAGCTCTCTCACAGGGCTTGCCCTTCCTCCTCCTCCAGCCTGATTCATTCAGATGTCACAATCCAATGTTTATGAAACATTGCCATGGCAGTGAGTCAAACGTCACTGACACTGCATCATGGAGTGAATCAGGCAGGAGAAGGATATAAAAAGGGAGAGCTACTATTTATACACAGGCATTATAGGAATCAGCAAAGATGAGAACGCACATGGAAGGCGCTCACTAGATGTCTTACACATCACCTTCAGGTATTCTCCAGTGGGTGCTTGGAGCAGCAGGAGTGCTCCACTCCTGCTTATCAGACACCCCACTCAGCCCTTTTTTAGGGAGTTAGTGAAAAAGTGAAAAAACCACTGACTCAAATAAATACAAAAGCCACTGAGCATGGCTGAGCATAGGGAGCAGCTCAGATGGAGGCAGGTTGTGGGAGCACAAGGGAAGTGCCCTGCTGAACTCTTGGCTGCCTTGTTTTATGGTATTTGTCTCTGAGACTTTTGTTCCAATTTGGGGTGCTCGCTGATTGTGACAGAGGGACTTTTCTCTCTTTTGTCATCAACATTGACGGTTAAAACATGTAAGTCTGCGGAGGAAGAGGAAAACAAATGTCCCTTTCAGAATTTGCTTTTCTCACTTTAACTGGAGTCATACTGGAGTAACACCACCTTACTCCGTGAAATTATTACCAAATTATAGCAGGACAAGCCAGAACCAGGCCAGTTGCCAGTAAAAAGTGTTGTTTCAAATTTCATCCCTCATCTGTGATACACAATGTGTTTCTCTCACAGTGTTTGTATGGAACACGGTGGACTGGATCTGACAGCCCAGAGGCCCACCCTAGTTCCAGTTCTCCATGCTTGTTACCAAATTTATTGATTAAAAAAAAGGAGAAAAGTAAAGAGAAGGAATAACAGTCAGCATCATCCATAGCCAGTCTCATGTGCTCCTTTTGGGAACATCTTTAATCTCAGAGCAGTCTCTCCTCCAAAGCAACTTTGACAGGGCTGATAAGTCATGCTTGTCAAACAAGGGTTGCTATTAGTTAAAAACATCAGTTAAATAGATGAAAGTTAACATTTTTTAAAAATCACACAGGACGAGATTAAGACAGTCTTTTGGATGATTTTTCCTGATACAGACACTAAAGGAACCTGATTGAAATTAAGATTTGACTTGATAATAACCTAAATCAGAAAAGAATACACGATGTAATTATTCTTTGATTTTAAAAAATAAACCACATATGACCACAAACAAACAAGAAGAGTTTAGAGCTTGAAAGGAAATAATATTTCAACTCTGACATGTGCCAGTGAGCATAGGAGTGGTCCATTCTAAATTCAAATCCTCTATTTATTTAAGCAAAATCTTTTTGGATAAGTAATGCAACATTCATGTGTTCAGGCAAACAACCTTTGTCCTGAATTCCAGGCAGAAGAGCTCATTGAGATACAGCACAAGCTGGGATTGTCTTGAATGGAGTTTTCTTTGTTTACAATAGGACTATAAGGTCTGTCCCCTCAAACTATATTAAATTATTTTAGGAAAAATAAGTCAGTTGGAATAAAAAGTCCTCCCGCATAAAAGATAATAGAATTAGGCCTGCTGTCTTTATTGTCATTGGTTTCCCCCTTGCCCAGTCCCAACTATAATAAACTTATTGTTCATCCTGAAGTGATACAGCAGGATGGATGCCAAATGGAAAGAAATCTGCCAGCAGGCAATTAAGTGCAAATGAAAGTGCCATGGATAGTTACAAACACCCAGCTATACCTCCTGCTGTGAACAGAGCAGGAGCAAAGCCATGCTGGTTACCAGTGAAAGTGCAGCACTACGAAAGCCACAAGGTGGGGACCAAAGCAGCTCTGGCACCTCTGCAGAGGCTGTGGGACATTCCCACCCACACTCCCCATGCACCCCAGACTGCATCAGCCAGCAACACTCTGGGGGGAGGGATCCTGAGGAGCCAAACAGGTACCTGCCCATGGGCAGGGTCTGCACTTTCAGCTTCACAGCTACACGGTGGAGCTGCAGAAGTTCCTGCCAAGGTGTGTTCTGCCAGAGGGCAATAACTGCATGAAAGCCGATATCATGCTGTGCTGCTTTTCATTCCATTATATGACTCATGTGAGGCAGTGTTATGCTTCTGTGAGCAGGTTTAGGATATATCCACATGGCAATTTGAGCTGTAGGTGAGTGTGAGCTCTGGCATGGAAGCCATGGGGCACAGCAGTGAGCCCGGTCAGTCTGCCCTACATTCACATGACCTGGAGACCACCACTGCTCTGCTGTTGTTGGTAAAGCTGCCACAGCATGGCAGGGCATGGGAACTCTTAACTGTGCTGTTGGTGGCTTTTTGTCTCAGTTCTTTGGGTTTTTCCCCTAACACGGGACAGCCTTGCTAGAGCAAGTGGACAGGCAGCCAGGGAGAGTGAACCTGAGTCCATCCAGATAGGGGTGAACACCTTGCTACAGGGAGTCCTTTTTACCATCAGTATGCATCAGTCAGGTCTCCAACCCAAAAAAGGGACATCAGTGGAATTCATGTTCCCCCCTTCTAACATTGTGGCCCGTGGGTGTGTTTCCAGGTACACACAAGAGCTTTGTGTTTGCTGTGCAGCACAAGGAATGTGTCTGGTAGAGACATCCTTCCTGGGAGCACTTCAGTGAAGGACATCCTACTTGACTGATTAGACAACAGAGGCTTGTAAACGCTGGCAGAGATCTTGATCTTGAAGGAGGACTTGCAAGGTCAGCTCCTGAGAAGGAAGTGAACTAACTCTCAAGCACTCAGGAGATAAGGGACTTCAGAGTACTCAAACAGAGTGAAAAGTGCACTCCAAAAAGGTAGATATGGATATTTAGGTGTGTACAGTTCATGTTCAGTGTTTGTCTTAATAAGGAAATTCCTACTGATATCAAACAACCTGAGACAACAAATTCTATCAGTAAAAATAAATCCATATTTAAAATATTTGCATGGGGGTTTCAACTTTCTTCAATAAAACATTAAATGTTTCCATGGGAAATTAATCTCTCGCAGAAACTGACAACAAAGTGTAAAAGTTTTTCTCAATTTCTGAGACTTGGTCACAGCTGCAGAGTATCTTCTGCAGCGTCTCTGTCTTTCCACAAATCAGCTTGCTTCACAAATAGAAACACAATCTGTCTTTTAGATCTCTGAAGGAAGATAACAACGAAGGTTTTACTGAGATTTGTATTACTGTTTTACCTGGGTGCTTTCTACAGTGTTGATCTCAAATTTTCAGGCTTTTTTCTCCGCCATATTCTGGGTTTTTTTACATTGTTCAGTTTCATCAGTTGAACATCAGATTGTTCAGGTACATCAATTGAATCATCAGCACTTGGTCTGATGCTGGCTTCCCACTTTTCAGCAGCCAGACAGAGGGAGTGCCCTGGAAACTATTGTTTTTCACTATGTGTTTGCACTCCAGGAGATCAATTTCAAGACTCGCTTGATCTTCTCTAGCTGTCCTACACCCAATCCTAGAGTGAATCCTTCAAACTCCCAGAAGGTCTTACTTCTTCTACACCTTTTTCAAACCTAAGCTTTTTTTTTTCTTATGTGCTTTATATATAATTTTAGTGCCATCTTGCTTTTACTTACCTGGAATAGTTTTTCTCAGATATTGAAGAGAGGTGCAACTCTAAACCATTTTAACTAATTGTATAGGTTTTTCCCTTTTTTTCCTCATATAATAAATACTCTGATGGCTTCAATGAGAAACCATTTAAGTGTTCATCACCAAATTAATGAACAAGTTATTATAATACAAAAGCAGTGAATATTTTGCCTTACTGAATTTCTCACTAAAATTCAGATTTTTTTAAAGACTTCTGTGAAAACCACACCCATTATCACTTTTCTAAGCTGAAGATTTCAACTTCTTCCTATTTCAATTCTCCCAGCGTGGAAAAGAGTCTCTGCATCTGTATGTCTGCTGTTACTTTTCTTAGTACCTCTTCAACGTCTATATCTTTCCTGGGGACAGAATAATTACAACCCTTTTCTGAATCCCAAATTCTGGTCTATTATAGACTTGAAAAACAATTTCAGGTTTTTTTGCCATCCATTCTTAAATGCTTTTGAAGTCTATTTGCCTTTATAATTGCTTATGCTTTCAGAAAATGATCAACAATCCCTTTTCAACTTCTTTGCCAAGCAATATTTGATGATCTCATGTTTGAATGTCAGTGGTATTTTTCTAAATGTGGCTTACTCTGTTTTGACATTCCCTGTGCTTGCAGACACTTATAATTGTAAGATTATTCTGCATCTTCTGACACTTTGCTTTTGGTCTGACTGTCCAAGTCCACTTCCTAAAGTGTTTGTGTAATCATAAAACTGAAAATTGGTGGAAAGACCTGCCACACTGCTTGAGACTAGAGGGTCTCAGAATTCACAGAGAATGAGCACAACTGAGACATAGAAGTCACCTAAAAGCCAAACTGTCAGCTTAAATTGCTACATAATAGCTATTATTTAAATCTATTATGCTATACCTGGTGTTTCATAATTTGTTTATTTTATATAGTTGTTCTTCCTTTCTCTTTCAGGTAATTATTTTTGACTGCTTTTTGTTATATTAAATGCTTAACAGGTGTTATGTAATTATCAATGTAATTTTCTATTAAAGATTTAATTATAACTGTTCTTCAGGAGTAATAGTGTAAACAAAAAGTAGTAAGGAAGTTTACATTTAAGAAAACAAAACTAAAGTGTTATATTCTCCTCATATGTAGCAGATCATAACTTTACCTCTATAGCCTAATGTTCCAGTCAGATGTTTATGCCCATGCAGCATTATATTATCCTGAGAGTATTTTCATATAAACACAGTTCAGTGGATATCCACTGCCAAATTGCACACAGGTAAGTACAGTATGTAAAATATTGTCACAATAATTTGGTGATCAGATAGGCTCAGAATTTCTCCTACTGAGAAGCTCAGGAAAACAATGGCTGTAGCAGTACAAACCATCCCTGTCCATCATAAAGCATCAGAGGTTCTCTTGAAATTGTTCTGTTTGCATGGTTTTCTCATTCTGAGAAACAGATGTCATGAGCAAACTATGGGCATCTTCTATCCGTGACCGATGAAGTTGATCTTTGTCTCCCTGGCTTTGCAACTTCAATTTAGTCCAGTCATAAAGAGTTTCTGAGAACTGCAGGTTCAGAGTCAATTGGAGAAGCTGGTATGATCTGTTGTGCTCAATTTCTGCAAGGTTGGAGACATTTCCCAGACTACCAACCTTTTCTTTACTTGTTCACTGAGCAATCGCTCCCGTCAGTGCTGAAGGATCTGGAATAGGCTGAAATTTTTTTCTGTGCAGATCTGCACACAAATTGTATCCCTACAGGATCGGGGTGGGGAATATGCAGCACAAAAAGTTTGCTTCACAATGAACATGGACTGGCATGCACTTTCCTTGAACCCCACTCAGAGAAAGGAAGAATTTCAAAGCTCAGTTAACAACTCAGAGGAGGTGATGTAATTCGTTTTGGTGATATTTCTCAGTTACCACCTATTTAAGGCTGGCAGTTTTAGATGATTTGTGGTGAACAAATGGGCTTTAATCAAACTTCCTTTTTAAAAAATAACAGACTCAGGTACAGCAAGTTGACAGGGAAAATATATAAGTTTAATTCTCTGTGTATAATGCTGGCTGGAATACTAATTCACTTCTTTGCAAAAGACTATCATTTGTGCATAATGGTTCAGCATATAGAAAAGCTGCCAGAAAAAGCACATTTGAAAATGTTCATTTCGGGGGAAAAAAAGATATAACCATATGTGTCCAAATCATTCAGCATTTACAAAACATAACTGAATTTTTTTTAAAGTTCAGAACCTACAAGGAACACCAACTGGTGGACTCAGAGCCTCAGCTGTGCCATCTCCATATTTTAGGAAACTGTGAGGAAGACAAGCTTATGAAAGCTAATTGCTGAAGTCAACCCCATTGCTGAACCAGTTGTTGAAAATCAGGGTGGTGGTCTGGAGCTCTCTGCTGTCTCTCCAAGGATCTGCACTGCTGGGTTCAGCTCAGAGGAAAGTTCCTTGCACGCTTCCTCACCTGCCCCCATCTTGCTCTCAGTTGGCCTTTGCTCTCCTTTCTTGCCTGGGGTTAGGTCATTGTGGAGCCCCACCACTGTCCCAGCCACCATCCACTCCTGGCCCCTCTTGGGGCAGCTTCTTGGTCTTTTGGCAGGACACATCTGACCACAGAAGAGCAACGTTTTCTAACTGAAGAACTCATGACCTCCTTGCAACTTTTCAAGTCTCTGAAGAGGTGTATTCACAAAAACACCTCTGTGTTCTATTATTTATGACACAGTTGTGCAACATTTAGATCCTCAGCCTCCAATTTCCCTTCCTCAACAGCTCCTCAATTCTGGAATTGCCTAAAATTTCATATGCTTCTCCCAGTATAATTCCCCGGATTCTAAACTGTCTTTTGCCAGTCACACCCAGAATTGCTTAATTCTTGACAGTGCTGAGAAGACAAGCACTGAATTAATGTCTGATTTTTGTCAGAATTTATAGTCTAAGCTTATCCCGCGTGTCTAGCAGCACAGCATTACATTTTTTGGGTGCACACTGCCAGAGAGGTCCCAACACAATGCAGAGAGATAGGAAGGTTCTACATCCCTTCTTCTGCCTGACCCCAGCAGTCAGGTCACTCAGCTAAGACATGGGAAGATTTCTCAGCAAACTAAAGGAGCTGTAGTTTCTTCTACTCTGCAAAGAAATCCCCAGTGTTGTAGCACCACCCAGCACAGCATAGCAGCTTCTGTGATACGTGACGCTGCCAGAGCCGAGCAGCCCCCCCGGTCGCGCCGGCTGCCTCTGACTCAGCGGTGCGACGCGAATCCTTAACCCCGGACAACTCACAAACTGCCCGAGTCACTGCAGAGCATCAGAGCATAGGAAATTCTCCCACTGGCTGGCCTCAGCCTTTCATGCCGAGACACTAGCACAGCTCCCTGCCCTTATGCCTGACAGCCACAAGTTCTGGACCACTTCTGCTCTTTTTCTGTCCCAATAAATATTTCTTGGTTTTCCCTAAATTAAAACTGTGCAGTTATAAGACAGTACTCTCACTTTAGCAGGGTAAGAAGTGCCTTGGAGCTAGGTTCTCCAAAGTCTTTGCCCCTTCATGGATCTAGGCCTCCATTCCACTGCATTAGTGCATTTTGAAAATGATGTTTCTGTCTTCACAGGTGCAGTTTAGAAGTAGGAAATGGGGCTTAATCTCCTCAGCTGTTTTTGGAAGCCGATTGTTGGAGTGAGAGCTCCTCTGGACCCAGGCCCAGAGGAAAGCCAAAGCACAGGGGTTGAATTAAAACCTTTGGATAAGCTGAGATACATGAAGTCACACCAAAGTGAAATAGAAATATAGATACAGATTTTTAACTTTTAGTAGAAATGTATGCTAAGTGCTTTAAACATTGAAAAGCTGCAGCAAAGAGACCTTAAACACAGTTCTTACTGCAGCAGTGTTACCTTTTCACAGAATTTCTTTACTTTAGACAATACATAGATGGAACTATACTGTTCACATTTTTTAGATAGAGCGTTCACATAAACAATAAGAGCTGATAGAAACTATATATGCAAATCTGTGTAATACCTATGTAATACTTGTGTAAGATTTACAACAGTTAGAATTAGACCAAGATAGGTTAAGAAAAGAAAAACTAGAATCGTGTGTTAATTTTATTGGTCAATTAACAAATATAATACACACTTCTGTAAGTTTAGAGAAGAAGAAGCAGATGTTTTTTGCTTGCTGTTTGCCTGCTGCTGCTGCTGTTACTGCTTGGCCTTATCATGTAACCCCTTCGAACTCTGCCTTCAGAAAACTATGAGACTATGAAATAAAGAACTTTAGCAGGACAGCAGCCTCCTCTGCTCTTTCACCCTCATCCGAAAAGGGAGGGTATCCCATCAAAAGCTCAACACCTGACTAGGCAGTCACATGGACTTTTTGCTTTGCATTTTCACTCAGATTCTTCCAGGATCTAAGGGGCATTTTTGAACATGTTGTCCATGCTACTTTTCACTCTGTATACCAATTCCCAGGCATGGTGTGCCAAGAAAAAGGTGTTCTTTTCTACCGAAGTGACTTAAAGTGCTTAAAGATTGCCATACCAGGCTGGCTTCAGCAAGAAGCCTCTGCTTTCTGATACCATTATCTTACCATGAAAGATACCCCACAGCCATCTTTGCCATCAGTGCAGTTTCCTGCCTGTTTCAGACAGATGTGATGTTGAGACACTAAGCCTCAAAAGCAGTAATTCTTCCTCTCTGTTATGCAGATTTGTGCGAATTAAATGCATTAAATGCCAAATTAACACACTGAGCTTTATACACAAAGGCATGAAAATGAATGGAGGTGTTCAATTTTCACTACCAGGGCTGCTGTTCAAGCTAACCTGTGGATCTTTATAGAGAAACGTTTCCTGCAATGATACTGATGTTCTTAATTAAGTGATTTATTGGAATCCTTCCCCCTGTTTCATGTAGATTCTTCCTCTGCCTTGTGTTTTATTTCTTTTATCTGGGTTTCTCAAGACTTTTCGTCAGCAGCCAGAGGGTATATTTGTCTGCAGTATGAATGAAATTCTAGTGTTAGATTTATTTATCTCTGTACTGCTGTGTATTTGGTCTGATTGTTTCTGGGGTTTAATATGTTTTTAGTTTGGTCTTATTATCCCGTGCTTTATTATCCAGTGCTATGATATCTGTAGTCATCACATAATCATAGGAATGTTGCTTGGAAGAGATACCTGAAGCTCATGGTTCGACTTTCCCCTGGCAGCAGGAGTATCACCAATCTAATGAGGTCATCTGTGGCTTTGCCTAACATGGCATTGAAGCCCTCCTAGAACAGATTTCACAACCTCCTGGGTAGCGTGTTCCACCTCTGCTCTACCCACACAGCAGAAGAGGACAGTAGCTTCCCTTGATCTGCTGACCCAGATCCTCATCACGTATCTCAATATGGAGTTTGCTTGGTTTGCAGTGACAGCACAGCCGTGGCTCATGTTCACCCTGGCATCTGCCTCCTCGGTCTGTCACTGAGCCAGAACTACAGCTGAGCAGGGGTTATTCCTCTGTGCTGAGCCTCACAGGGGCTTTGCTGGTGCAGCCGAATTCCCTGAGGTGCCTGGGCCGAGGGGCCGTGTCCATCAGCCGCTCAGCCAGGTGCCAGGGCAGGTTTGCTGAGGGCGTGCTCGCTGCCCAGGCTGCTGGTGGCACTGAACAACCACGGGCCTCAGCAGCACCCCTGGCACTGTCTCCCCTTTCTGACATAACAAGATACGCTGTGAGGCTGCACCATGGTAACCCAATGAAAGATCCAAAGAGGGAATATTTTCAAGGATTCTGCCAATGGCCCAGTGTTTGGAATCCCCAGATATATTTAAGCTTTGTCTTGTAGTTCCAAGCTTCCTGAGCACAGGCAGAAGAAGTTTCAAGCAATCATTCTCATGACTGAGCCACAGACAAGAGTGTATAACATGTTGGGCCAGAAATTTTACTTCTCTGGGCTAAGGGCCAGGTATTTAGTGACTAGAGGCACCTTGTGCCAAAACACATCCCCACCTATTATGGAAGGTGATAGAACAAATATTACACGAGAGCTTTGCTATTCCTGAGTGAAGTGTGGAACACCATAAGATTACATTTTGTTCATTACCGGATGAAGTTACAATCACCAGCATCCATAAGAGCTTTTTCTATTCAGTTAAAAGAGAGAGCAAGATCATAAATTAATAAAGCAACAGCTAATGCATCATATTCCAAACTGTCCTACTTTATTTCTTATAACAGGTTTGTTTTGATTCTTCATATGTATAAATAAATCTGAACTAGTAAATTTTGCTTAAAGTGATAAAATTTTACTATGAGCATATTGTTTAGACATTCCTTTACTTTTTCCTGAAAATAAATTTTTTTTTGTGTTGTGAAAAACTTCCTGCAGTAGGGACAGCTCTGTGCTATACTAGAGACTATGAGTTAGTTGTTCCACTTGAATATTCTCTACACTTAAGCTCATATGCTTTAGGAATACGTCTAAGTTTAAAAGAACAGGGCTCTGCTATTTTGTACATGAAATAAATACTTGTTACTCATTTGCCATTAAGTAGAGCATGAGGTAGAGTGCAGCAACTCTGCACAAAATCGTGCACCTGCCCTCTTGCATCATGAACCCCATTTTCTGTGGCAATTGCTTGATCTCAGTAATAACAATTTTTCCAGTTCCCCTACAGGAGAACAGAAGAGAGGGGCACATCTGATAGTGGATTAACAACAGGAATCCTATCAGGGCCACCTTGAAACCAGGCCAGTTCTGAGGACAGTGATTTTTTGGGATGGGTCCATCTGGTGGCTGAAATTCAGCTGTCTGAAGGTTCCAGGAAAAGATCAGCAAAACAGAGTTAAATTCAATAAGGGAATCTGCCTGATAAAACAGAGCAACCACGCCACATGCCAGAGGACCAGCCTGGAGGAAGAAAAAAGAGAAGCAAACCTGCCAAGCCTAGAACATTCTCCAAGGAAAGACTTACAGGAAGAATGAGGTCAGAATTGGAGCAGGGCGTGCAGAGTCTAGGAAAGGGGTCTGCAACTTTTCTAGCACTTTTAAAAATTATTAGTAAAAATGAATGTGTTTCAGTAACTATTCTGCTAGTATATTCTGCCTCATATATCTGGCACACAACCACTGCTGATCAAGAACCAGGAGATAACCAACAAATCCCTGGCCTTAGGGTTTTAGAGTCACACTCCAAAAACACCTTAGAAACCTGGACTAAGCAAAACTGACCTGGCTTTTCCCAGGCCCACTTGGCTTACAAGTACATGGGATTCAGCAATGATTCAGAGCACTGATATTCAGCCAGAGCCAAGCTGCAACTTCTGCACATCATGTTCCCTGGATGGATACACGATCTACTCCAGTCAGTTAACAAACTGAAAGCATCATTCAGCTCATTGTAACACTACAGCAAAGCTGGGTGAGGCTTCATGGACCCATGCCAGTTTACAGCCAATGAATTCTGGCCCCCCTAAGTTCACGAGGGTGAAAGATTTTATTCTATTGCTTCAAATCAACTAAATTAATGATTATTTTCTTATTAAAAATATTAATTACTGTGAACACTTGGGACTGAAGCTAAAAACTCTTGAAAAATATAACTAAACCGGAATATTTCAAATTGCTATATCAGCACCGCAGACAACCAAAACTACACTAACATATGCTCTCTATGCTGTCTTCTTTTGGAATATATCTCAGCCTAAAGAACTCAGTGTTTATCAAGGTTGCCCATAAATTGCTTCCTCAGTACTTTGGAACTTTTTGTAGTGTGATTCAAAGGGCCATGTTCTAGGTCATAACCAATATCATCACACCAGACTTTGTGATATACAGTTATCCATCCAGGAATGGATATTTCTCAGGAGCTGGTCCAGGCTTGCAGAATAAGTCTTGGGACAGTCACTAAGCTGCAGGTATTCTAAAGTCCTATTCTATGGAGCCATTCACAGAGCAAAGAATTTGAAATTGGGTACGAGACTCCCAGATCAGCTTTATGAGAGATAGTGAGGTTGTTCAGAATAGATTTATTGTGATTTTCTTTTACAGTTTTTATTTTGTCCACTTCCTTTGGAACATTATTGTCAAGGCTGCAAAATGCTGCTTATATGCCACACGAGGAAAAATTATTCTGCTCTCTACATATTTTTTTCCCATTTTTAAACCCTCAGCAACATTAAAGTATGTCTGCAGCATCCAGGTGTTTCCTACAGCAACACATACCTGATACAGATCTCTGGTCCCACAGGCTGCCACTTCCCCAACGCAGGGGAAGGATCTGGACCAACAATACCATTTTGCACAATGCTAAAATCTGTGCTCTGGAGAAAACCAGCTGCAATATAAACATCAGCCTGGCTTCCCACTGGCTCTACTTGTTGAAACAAGAGCAAACCCCTTTCAATGTAATCTTTACCTCAGGAAGGGTGGGAAAAAAAGAGACACAACTAACATCCAACAATGTGATATATCCCTGTGTTGTACTTTCCAGCTAGCCAGGGAACAGCACTGTAAAGCTAGTTATCAACGTTTCAGATTTAAATACACACTGAATTATAAGACTAGAAGCATGGAAAACAAATACTTTTCCATATTTCTTTTGTCTCTCAAAGGATGACAGGAGTGACTGCCCTTTTCATTCAGAAATAATCTACAATGGGCAATTCCTTACAGAGAGAAAAAGCATCACGTTTCACAGGTGGTTTTGGAAGGGTCTGAGGATGTTTACAAGAGTGATGAGTAGATGAAAATGGGGACATGAGTGCTGAATATATTTAATGGATTTCCATTCCAATCAGCTCCAGGCTGCCTGTAATAGCTGCAGCTCACCAGGTGTGCCCTCCATCACCTCACACCCAGAGGCCACTCTGTGATGTGCAGCAGGGCTTGGTTTGCTGGGGCGGGCTGGAGATAACCCTTGGACCTGCACTCCTGACCCAAACTGGAATCCACTCAATGAGCAACTTCTGCTGTGGAATATGGCACACAAACACTCACATTTCCAGAGGAAGAATTTGCAAGAAAATTAGGAAGTGTATCTGTAGCAAATCAATGAAAACTTTGATAAGAGGAAGTATTTCCTCGCTCCCCCCTTTATAATATTTTACTTCCACTGCTTTGTTTTCTTCCTATATGTCCTAACAGCAAAATTAAAGGTGTTCTCCTTTTTCTTAGCAAAATTCTTTTTTTTTTTCACATAGGAAAGGACTGTGAAATAAAATTTTGACAGATAGCTAGGTCTTCTTTTTGTACAAGGGAGGCACATGGCTAAGTGTGATTTTTAAACAAAAACTCATTTAAAAGATTGTATACAAAGGGGAAGGAAAATATTTTCTTCGAGTTAAATATTAATTTTTTTTTTCTTTTCAGGCACTTAATTTTTCTTTGTTTTTAGCAGGGAAAAACTATTAATGTCTTTGCAAGATCCTATACAAGCCATTTAGAGCTGACCAGAGATAGGCAGTGGCAACAGCAACTTTAATCTCTAATTGCTCGGGGTCTGACACCTCTCTGGCCCATTGTTGCAACCTGGCAGGAGGTCCAGGAATCCCTGAAAGCCCCAAGTCCCAGATGATGGAGACAGGGCCAGAAATTCAGGTATTGATGAAACCAAAAAAGCAGCTGGCAGAAATCATACCCTTAGGGGAATCTCGGTTTGGAAATATAGTTCTTCACATGCCTTATTTTGGGTTTGACAAATCCAAAAACCTCCAGGGAGAAAAAATGGGTTTGTTTCCCTAGACCTATTACAATTGAATAGCACTTTTAGCTACGGCACAGACACTTCTGCCACAAGCAGAGAGAAGCAAAGAGAAGTCTGCTGCCTCTCTTCTGCTGCATTTTTGTGCTCTGATTTTCACCTTTCAGGGCTTTTATTACCAGGAGGTTTCCTCCACCTTAGTGAGAATGAACGCATAATATTTATCCCAAAATACTGAATGCAAATATAACAGAAGGTGACACTCATCAGTGAAGCTCAAAACAAATTGAAGATTCATGTCTGATACCTATAGCTTGACAA
The DNA here is from genome assembly GCA_013399195.1 of Dicrurus megarhynchus. Lineage (NCBI taxonomy): Eukaryota > Metazoa > Chordata > Aves > Passeriformes > Dicruridae > Dicrurus > Dicrurus megarhynchus. The sequence continues at coordinate 887,020 of VXAD01001536.1, forward strand.
CATTTTCAGTGGATTCTCAGAATAATTTAAAAAGAGAAGACTGCTGACAAGGTTTTATTGCTGAATGGATTCAGCAGCAATGCCAGTTTAAGGAATTTCATTTTGCTTCTCACAAAGTTTCTTCCAACTCTCCTGATTTCAAAATAGTTTTGGAAGACATGGAAATGTCAGAGATAGATTTTATTGTTAATTGTACCCCAAACACCTGGTGAAAGGGATGAACTTACTTAATGTGAAATAGCCTGCCATGTGCAGTGCCAGATACTATTCTACTATATATTCATGCATGAACCCAGTTTCTTTTTTAAAAACAAGTTTTCTCACAGTACTAACTGGTCAATCAGCCACAGGGCTTGGGTAAGGAGTTTTCTAATGTCTTTAAACAAAATTAAATGTAGACTTATTCAATTTAAAACAGAAAAGGGAAGAAAGAAAAATAGGAATTTGCCATCAATGCCTGAAAGATTTTGTTTTGTGCAACCTCATTGAAGTTATTGTTACTCTATTTTCATCAAGTTGCCTGACAGGGGTCTCTCTGCAGCGTGGAGCTGGCTTTTAACAGGCCGTGTGATGCAGTTTGCCAAAATCTTAAATGCCATAACTATCATTAGTGCAATTGTGAGTGGGTGAGTGTGACCCTCTAATACGATCCAGATGTTTTTTTTATCAAGGGGACTCATTTCACCCTCTTGCAACTTTATACCTATCTGAGCAGCCAGAAGTTAGGTCCTCTTTCCTTTAGCCTTTTAGTGCTATTATACTGGCCAAAACCTAAAGTATCTTCTTGTTTTCAAAATACAATGGAAAAAAAAATGGACAAAACTAAACTAAACTAAACTAAACTAAACTAAACTAAAATAAAATAAAATAAAATAAAATATAAATAAACTTTACAAGGTAGTACTCAGACTACATCCATCCCCTTGTAATTCCTGGGCCACAGAAGCTTATTGATTTCTTCCAGTCCACATACTCACAGCCAAAAATCTGCAGAGCTCAGTGGGCCTTGAGGTAGGTGTGGTTGTGACATCTCCAACTGCTCCAGGAGAGCCCAAAATGACTCTGGCCATCAGAGAACATGACAAAGTAAACCTATGCCTTGGAATTAAAAGCAAATTTATAGTTTCTTATTTTTTCTTTTATTTTTTTACATTTTTTTTTTGGATTTAGGGTCTACAGAAAAAAATACCCTGCATTTAGGAAACTACGGGAGGTTATTCAACAGCTGTTTCCTACTGAGAACTTCAATCTGATTGAAAAAGTGAAGCAATAAAAAAATAACATGCATCTATGGAAAAATGACAGAATCATGGAATTCGTGACTTTTCTGCTCGTCTGTTTGTGGCCACTGAAAAGCAATGGTACAAAGATGTCTTACTGGAAAAACATGACTATGACCTCAGTGTTCCTACAGAACATAGAATTGTTTAAGTTGGAAAAGACCCTGAGTCTCATCAAGTATAACCATTAACCCAGCACTGCCAAATCCACCACTAAACCCTGTCCCCAAGTGCCACATCTGCACGCTTTTTAAACACCTCCAGGGATGAGATTCCACCGCTTGCCTGAGCAGCCTGTTCCAGTGCTTGGCAACACTTTTAGTGAAGAAATTTTCCCTAACATCCAATCTAAACCTCCCCTGGTTGAGGCCATTTCCTCTGATCCTGTCACTTGTTACTTGGGAGAAGGGACCAACCCCAACCTGGCTACAGCCTCCTTTCGGGGAGCTGTACAGAGCTCCCCTGGGCCTCCTTTTCTCCAGGCTAAACAATCCCAGCTCCCTCAGCCACTCCTCATCAGACTTGTGCTCCAGACCCTTCACCAGCCTTGCTGCCCTTCTCTGGACACACTCCAGCTTCTCAAAATAGCTGAGGCAACCAAGTCAGCTGGGCAGTTCCCCTCAGGCACAGCAGTGGTGTCTCCTCCCGTAGAGCCTTTGCACCTTTGCTTACAGAGATGCAAATGGATTTCAGATTTCAACATGAGCTGCTAAAATTTGACATGTTGTGACTTACGAGCACCAGAAAAAAATGCAAAAAAAAAGTTATATTTTAAGGGCATTTTTAAAAAATTTGATGTAACAGGAAGAAAGAAATACCAGATAATCTGCACCTAGGAAGATTATGTTCTCTAGTCCTGAGAGCTCTGGGTGAACGTCAGAAATTGTGAGCACATTTACGAATTCTTATAGTGCATAATTTGGTTACATCTCAATTCTGCTTGCAAAGACTGGACTCACTCTATCCCCCATGCCATGCTCTTACACCTCCTGCAGCGCCCATCTTCTAATGAGCACCTTCGACCCCGGGGTCATGCGCTGATGCAGAGCTGTGGTGTCACACACTGCCATGCACAGTCACCCTCAGAGAGCCTGCTCCCTGCTCCTGAGTCAGCTACATGGGCAGAAAATGGATGAGGCAAGTAGACAAAACGATGCTCACAGCTGCTCCAGGGTCAACATCTGTGCAGGTGATGGTTGACTGCCATAACATCGTGTTCCACAAGCACAGGAGAAAATACTGGTGAAACTCTCCGGCATGGTATGTGCTATGTATGAGAAGACAGGCTCACAAGCATCTTCTGACTTTTCAATGGCATCTGGGAGTCTTTTGGGTAAAATCAGCAGTAATTTCAAAGTTCCTAGTGGACTTCCCATAGTTGGAAAAATGTTTATATTATCTAAGGTAGTAAAAAACTCCCATCTGTACAAACCTGATGCTCGCTATCTTTCACTGGTGGGATACCAGGAATTTCAGGATGCGTGGTGTGATTTATGCTCTACAAAAGCTGTAGGGGTATTCACTAGTCAACAACAATTTATTGTACTCCCATACGGAAAAATAAAATTTGGAAAGAGAAAAGAGAAGGATGACTTCAGAATGGAGCCTATTAGAAGATAAGGATCATGATTCCCAATCGTCCTCCTGAGAGATTTTATTCAGACCTGCGTTTCGGACATAACTCACAGAATAAGCATGAAATTAGGGCCACTCTCATGGAAGGAGAGGAAGAGGGAATTGGAGTTATATCCCTGGAGTAAAATTCAGTCACTCTGGGCTTGTGTAGCTACACTGTACGTGGCAGTCCCAGCCATCACTGATCCCAGCAGGAAGGGGAGGATGAGTATTTCAGAGCAAAAGGGGAAAGAAATCAAATCCAGATAGAACAAGATCACACATTTCAATTTGCATCTGTATCATCTTTGAAGTTGTGGTTGCAATTATTGAACAGAGATGACTGGAAATGTCTTTCATACCAAAATGTCTTGGTTGCACTGAGTTTCTCTTTTAGCATGTCAAATCAATTAGCTGGTGTTTGGACAATGCTTTGAAAAGAGGAAGCAAGATATTACACACACACACACATGCACATGTGTAGCCCCACAACCTTCTGTGCAATTAGGATTTGTAAGGAATGGAAAATGATGTTTTAGCTAGAAGAAGAAAGATACAAAACAGATATTTAAAGCTTAAGTTACTTTGCAGATTTTATTAAACTTAACAGAACAAAGAAATCAAGTCACTTGGGAAAAAAAAAACAAAAAAACCAACAAAAGGACTGAGAGCAATGTACTGAAAAATAAAGAATTTTAAAAGCTTTCATTTTAAACCAAGTTTAAGACTGCACAGATACCAAACTAAATCTGCAGCTCAATACAGAATTAGAGGCATTGGGAAATAGTGTTTTTGTCTCTTATTTCATCATTCCATTGTGTTCCATCAATTTACTAGTTTGGTAGTACCAAGGCAAACGTATAATTTTCCTTTACTTACTACATCATAATAAAAAATAAATGGTAGTGTAAATGGCTATTAATCCATATGTCAGCACAAGTCAAATAACAAAATAAGAAATATGTAACAGTTCTTGATGACACCTATATAGATACATCTTTTTCCCCTTTCTTTTCCCCCCAGTTTCATCAACCATTCACGGCTGGCTATGTAAGTGTCAGAATTTAGCTAGGTGAAACCTATAGCGAAATTTTGAAAGAATAAGATATTGTAGTTCTAGATTGCGACAAAATACCCTATGATTCAAGAAGATTAGGCAAATCTTTGAAACCTGTTGCATTCGAGGTGTTCTTGGATGGTACACTTTAATGTCTTCTACTGCAGGTTTAAACTAAACCTCTGATTCCAGTGTTGTTTTATAAGGTTTTCCATAATGCTCCATTTTCTGGACTCTACAAAGCTACCCCCTGTCAGTGGGCTATACTGAAGGAAATAATTTGTCTTTTCTGACAAATTGCTCTAGACTGATGAACATAAATTTATAATTTGGATCTCAATCAGAAAAAAAATATTACCTTGGACTAATATTTCTGCATTTTGCTAATTTGATGTCATAATGAAAAATTGTGCTAAAGGTACTCTGACAATGAGGGTGTGCCTACACAAGCACTTTGGTTTAGCTCAGGGGGCACGGCTGATGTGAACAACCCAGTGCCCCCCAACACCACTTGTTGTGTTTCGCATCACGGAGCAGTCTCAGAGCATACATTGTGTACCCCAAATGAAACAAAACCAGAAGGTGAGCTCCAGCTGCTAATGACCTTCCAGATAATGGGGCCAGACTAGAGCTATTTGGAACCAGCCCTCCAGCTGGTACACACCTCATGCAGCAGATCCTCAGCACCAATTCTCTGCTTATCAGCTCCTGCTAGGCACCACTACCAGTTAATGTGGAAAGCCCCAGGGCATTACTTTAATTCCTCTCACTTTCTCGTCCTTCTGCATAAGGCTGTATTTACTAATTCATATTTTATTAATTTTTATTTTCAAAGAGCCTGGGATCCCCAGTGGAATCCTGTACATTACTGCATTAACTGCCAACAGAGAAAACAAGAGCTTCTCTCTGGAGAGCTTCTAACCAGCTAAATAAAGGACATGGGATTAGAGGGAGATGGATAGACCAGTGACTGTGAAGTGATAGTGCAAGAACATGAGTCAAACAGGGCTGATCAGAGAAAGAAGACATTTTCTCAGCACTGAAAATCAGATAAGTGATGGAGATTAGGCCAAGAAAAACTCTGAGAACAAAGAAAAAAATTGCACTGGTGTGACAGAGAAGTTGCAGCAGAGAGGATGGAAAGAGGGGTCAAAGCCATGCTTTAGAAAAATGCGTTTTACAGCACTAGTCCACACGGATATAAATGGTCCAAAGCTAAAAAAAACCCAACACTGTACCCAAAATGCTATCCAAGTTCTGCATGACCTGAACTAAGGCACCAACCTTCAGCACATGATAACAATTCTTTCTTCTATCCGGAATCACTTCAGAGATGGAAACATCCCCTTTAACACTTCCATTACCACATATATTCCATGTCAACAGTGGAAACATAATCTTAAAATAAAAATAGAAATTTCCCTTTTCACTTGAAATACTTGGACAGTGGTGCTTTCAGCTGGAGAAATCTTGTGACAGAAAGGGACCTGTAAATACTCAAACAAAAAAGACTATGTAGCAGACAAGTGAAAGAGGATATTGATAGTGCTGTTATCACCACAGTGAAGTGATTTAGAAGGCATGAATTTAAAGTACCAGCTGTTCCATTTACTTTTCCTGCTTTCAACACAGCACACATAAGTGAGGACACTGGGGAGCTGTCTTCTCCTGCCCAGAACAGGAACATGTCCTGATCTGTGAAAAGGGAAAACAAGAACTCCGAAGACACTGAGCTAGCTTGGGTTTCTTCTAGTGACTGAGCCTCCTTCAAACTCACAGCTATTCAGCTAAGGAGATCTTCAGCAAAATGAGCACTTGCTTCAAGTGCTCAGTGTACTTCGAGACTCACACAAAAGAGCTTTAGTACGAACAAGAATCAGGACAGTAAGTGCAAAGCACTTTACTTGGTAGAGTATTTCTTATTTTCAGTGGGCATCAATGAAGAACCATATTATACTACACACATTCAGCACAGGAAACATTTGTCAACTGGTCAGACAGCTGCCAAAAGGAAGTCACATCATTCCCCATTTTGAATCCAGACAATATATATGGTCTATCTTTTACATCTGCAGAAGAAGATCATCAGCTTTATCAAATTTGGTTTATTGCTTTGGTTTTTGTTTAGCACTTTGTGGCAAGAACTATTGGATTTAATTTATGAGTTAAGGATGAAATTCCAGTTTGTCCTGTAGTGACAGTTGTGCTGCAGCTGGTGTCAGGATGCACACTTAGGCGTTAGCTCCCTGGATGGTCCCAGAACTAGTTTCTGCAGAGGTGACATAAGGGACTGAACTGAGGCACACTGATTGATCTCTCTGCCAGCCTCAAAGCAAAGCCTTTTCCTGATTTCTGCAGGAGGTGTCCAGGTGGGAATTTTGGACAGTCCCAGAGATTTCACCAGACAGTTCCTGCTGTGTTTAGACCATTTGACACACACTACTTGTGTGCTGCAATGTGTTAGCATCTAGGATGGAGAATCTGGCCAGGCTGAGGGACTCCTCCAGGCAAATCCTGCTGTAGAATTCACAAAAGTGTACATAGATATTTGAAATACTCAATAGAAACCATTCCTGTGGCTGCAGAAAGGCTCCCCAGGGAAGTGGTCACAGCACCAAGCCTGACAGAGTTCAAGAAAAGATCAGACAATGCTCTCAGACACATAGTGTGATTCTTGGGGCTGTCCTGTGAAGGGCCAAGTGCTGGACTTCAATTATCCTTGTTGGTCCCTTCCAACTCAGGATATTCTATGATCCTCTGTAGCCCAGCGTGGTCATATGAGTGGAGCAAAAGAGGGGCAGAGAATCTCACTCTGTCTAACTGAACATACCCTTGCAAAGACCCTCTCAGCAGAGACTTCCATCATCATCTAGGCAGGGACTGGCCTTCCGGTTCAACAGATTTGACTTCTTGGGTGAGTGCTACCCTGGGAAAAGACCCTGGTAAATTAGTTTAGCAAATGTTTTGCCCATGGGTGTCTATGTAACAACTTGGTCTCTCTGGCTGTTCCCACTCTCATCCTGGCAGCTCCAGTGATTCACAGGAAGGACTGCTTTCCCTGGCCTTCACCTTTACACAGACATCTCTGAAACACAGCAAAAAATATTAGATATCTTTCTTTTGATACAGTCACAGGAATTTTTAATTCTTTTGTATGTACACAAAGTGTGCCACCCAATCCACTCACTGACCCTAAATTCACATTGATAAGCATGGAAAGACATACATAGCCTGCAACTGAACTTTTAGCTCTAGTTCTGTGTTTTGGACAAAGATAATTATTGCTCTTACTGACATTTGATGAAGGTGTTTATCTACTTTATGTTTTCATGCTAAGTGAAAAGGTACAGGACTATTAAGCAAGTTTCACCCAGTTCCATCACACAAATTCAATGAAAAATCCAGTAGAGAATTTCTTGGCCAAAGTCTAATTAACATTATGCTGGTTTACATCACTGCATTATTACAATTGACAAAGGATAATGGATCAAGTTTAAAAATTAATGAGTAGTCCTGACTTTCCTTGGCAGCTTTAGCCGGAACATACCAAAAGTGTTTGTTGTAAACATTAGGATCACTATGGATTGTTAGTCAGGTTAGGTACAGATTAATTCATTGACTCTATTTTATAGGATATGGTTGTCCAAAGCAGTATTTTAGCTAAACTAATGCAGTAAAAGCCAGTTATCCATGGAATTTGCTGTAGAGCAATAGGGTAAAAGAAATTCTTTTGTGAAGCTGTCTGTGTATGGGAGGATTAGGTTCACTGCACCTATCTCTGCCACAAAATAAAGGCTCCCTGTCCAAAAATCTATCCTTCTCCAAAGCTCCCACTAGCCCTCAGAGTCTGAAGAACATAAAGCTTTCCCAGAAATGTCTTTTTGCCATTACCCTTGTTAATTACAGCAGTGGTATCACAGTAGGAGTTTCACAGTTAATAGCTGTGTGTCTATTGTCCTGGCAGATCTCATCAGCAGAAGTGGTTCTGGTTTCGTGTTACACAGTCCAGCATGAGAAATTACCGTTTTTAAATGCCAGTGTCATTAAAAACAAAACAAAACAAAAACCCAAAACAAACAAAACACAAAAACCAAAAAACAACCCACAATTTTCTCCGTTGTTAAGTCTTAAAGCGCAAGGATACGAAAACGCACTATACAAACATGATACAAGAAGCACAGAAATTCCACACCAATGGCTGAATTCCTTCTGAAATAAGGTTCACAAAACCTTTATTTACCATCTGATATAAAAATTACAGGCTTGATTCTTCTCTTGGAAGACATCTAATTTGTCCCTGTGTTATTTTACATTTTAGAGGGTAGTCACACAAAAAATTGTCATTTAATAAGATGCAACATAAACTTTTTCTGATATCTCTATATGGCATATGTATCTTATCTTTCTGAGCACTGTGCATTTATTATAGAAGGCGAAAATCCATATACCTCCAGAAGATCCTTTCCTATGTCAGTGTAAAGTTGCAATCTATTCAAATAAGAAAGTAAAAAGAACAGGGATCTGGTAGAAAAGCAGGAACCAAACGAGACCTTAAGCTCTGTCCTGTGAAAAAGAGAGGATCAATATCAGCACAACTGCCACCACCACCCACGTACTAGGGGAGTGTACATACTTTTGTAACAATGCCACTAATCACTGGAACAGCCAGTTGACCAACAATACTGTAATTAATAACAGATGATCTCACAAAACAACTGTCACAAACAAACAAACACTCCAGGGTGCTTGATACATGTAGCTTTAAAAAGAAGCTTTAGAATAACTACTAGCATGGCACAGTTGGTTTACCACTGAATTTTTAACCCTTAAAAGATACCAAGTACTAAGCCAAAATAAAATCTCGGAGTCATCTGATTTTTCTTATTACATTTCTGTAGGAAGTAATTTTACCACTTTGAAAAACTAGTCAAACTTGTAATAAAAATCTATGTGTTCTGAAATGCGATAAAACCAGGATTTTCCACTGTGTTTAATGAAAACATAAATATCTGCCCAAATAGCAGGTTGCAAAGGAATTCACACTGGATTTAAATTAGCAGAAAATTCAAAACATGAACTTTTTTCAATTTTTCATATTCTCCCCAGGGTGCTATCTTCACTGGACCATACTCTGTCCTATTGTCCTTATGTTACAGTCATCTCTGGTCTGGCCCAGAAATTTCATCCTGAAAACAAGCACCTTTTCTCCCAAAATCACGTCTACATATTGGTCTATTCCCACACACAGAGGGGGAAAAAAGGAAAAGAGTATTGACTTTATTGATTTCACATTGCAAAGCAATTTCCTCAGAAAAATCTGACTAGTTCCTAGAATTAGTTCACAGCAGGTGATAAAATAGCGTCATCATCATTAACTCAGGGTCTTCCTCTGGGCTTAGCAAGCAGTCTGGCAGAAGTACACCCTTTTATAACTAACCTATAAATCACCCAGGCAGGCAGCTTAGTAATTGTTTACAGCTGGTCATAGAAACTAGCTATTGCTCTGAAGAAATAGCAATTTTGTATTACTAGAGAAACAAGGAAAATGGATTTTTTTCTACACATAAGACACATGATGTGATCCTCTGTGACTTTACAACAGTTTCATATTGGCCTAAGAGTTTATGTCAGCTAGCTGACAGTGGTACAAAACTGGTGTGCTCAAAGTATGGCCTGATGGAAAAGTCAACACTAAATATGGGAGAAATGATATTTCTGTTACTATAAATCAGCAAGATAAACAGTGGCATACGGTACGCAGGGAGCTGATGTGGGCTCAGAAATCACATGATTATTTACTACAGTCAGATTTTATTATGGATACAGTGGTAGAAGGAGGGAAAGGTGGACTTCTTTGACTTTGTGCCCCAGGGCCCCAGGGCCCCAGGGACATGTTCTTGTCACTGATGGTCACTTCCAGGCTAGAGTGCAGGGTGTTGTCATTCTGGCCATTGTAACAGAGGATGACAGCACAGTAATGAGCTTGAAGCAGAGGCAACCCTGCTTATGGTGCAATTCCAAGCATCACTCAGGCCCTGGTGCCCAGATGCCCCTGCATGGTCCTCATCTTCCTATTTCTTCAGGCCAGGGAGAAATAGGCTCCTCTTTAAAGGTGCCTTCCACACCTTCATGGTCCGTCACTGTTTATTGCACGTGAGCATTCAGAAGTGTTGGCCTGGGAAGTGCTCTCAGTCAGACGTGACTGTGTGTATCCTTGGAGTCCATTTCTCGGTGATCATATTCCTTCACTGCGTGGGAAGTACAAAACAAACAGCTCTCAGGAGCCAAACAATAAGCTTTAAGGAGCTCATCAGCCACTCCACCAACTCTTACCTTCTTTCCAAATACAGGTCAAGGTCTTGGGCCAATAGGTGCCTTTGTTTGCAACACAATCTTATTTAAGTAAGAGAGGGAGCGCAGAGGGATATCTGCACTATGAATGTAAGTTGATGAAGAAAAGGTGTTAGATTAACTCACTGAAGACAAACATTCCCAGTCTCCAGTATGAGGCACTGCTAATACAAAAAAGTTTAAATTGGTAAGGCTCAGAAGTCCTAGATAATTTGTGGAATAAAGGATGTGAAAGACAATCTTTCTTGCTCATTGTGTAGATCCTTTGCATGGTAGATCCTTTACTCATCTTTGCTCTGTACCCCATCATTTTTTGGTGTCATTTTAGCTTGGATAAGAGTCACACAACCCTATCTGTGTCCCTAAGAAAATTTTCTCCTCACAATCCATTTGGCTCAGAATGTTCTGGGCCCTTCTCCTGAAGGGTTTCCACTGCTCTAGGCAGATTAAGCAAATAGGTAAAAGAAAACCCAACCAATGCATCTTCATCAGAGCATCCAGAACAGGGTACCTGTACAGCAGGCTGCAAAACAAGACATCAAACAGCTACAGCAAACGTTCTGTCTAATGGCTCCTTCATGTCATTTTAAAAGACTATAACCAAATACTTCAGCGGTAGCTGAAGGACCACTTTCCTGGATCCAGTGCGGAACTGAGATAATGTTACATGTTACACAAAGATGAAGCTCAGGTATGTTGCCCATTTGAAGTGATTTAGAGGTCATTGCAAATGACACCAATGGAAACCACTTAGATGTGCGTGTCCAGGCTTGTTGTATACAAAATAATTTGATAAAAGCCTGCATTTAGGGAAAGAGAGTAATCTAAATCATGTGAGTTCACAGTAGTTTGTGCTACATATGCAGGAATTATTATTTCTCATCTGACCTGTAGTAACTTGTTTAGACCTGGTAACTTGAACACGTGTCTAGGTTACTACACAGGGTAAGAAGTATGCAGAAGCTTGTAGTCCATGCTGATAAAAGTGTGAGGAAAACTACAGAAGTCACTAATACAAACACTCAGGAGTCATACTGAAATTTTACTCACTCTCCCATTGTTCTCCAAGCAGAAGCATTGCAATGACTACATCAGGATGAAATTAGGAATTTGGAATTCATACAGTAAGTTTTTCAGGGTAAAAATTAGATGACGAGAGAGACGGATAAGATCCAGTGTTAGTAGACAGTAAAATAGGATCTGCAAACATATAGCTCTCTAAAATAAACATTAAGAGTGTCTGCAAATATATGTAGCCAAATTAGATCCATTGGCTAATCACTGGAGGAAGTTTAATACAGATAAATTACTCTTTCAGAAGACAGGCTTTAGTTAACATATATTGACAATGAGTTCAAAATTCTGTTACACAAGAACAAAAAAACAAATTAAGCCCTCACACACAAACAATGTCCATTTTGGAGACTATCTGAATGCTGTCAGTGTAAGCAGTGTAAGCAGTGTCTGTGTCCTAGAACAGATCCTATTGCTCCTCAGTTCCTCCTGCTTTCCAGATGTTTCCCTGACTGTTCCTTCTGGCAAACTCCAGAGCAACACTCACTCTCTGCACTCTGTCTTGTGTGCAGCACCCCAGGCACCCCTTCACACAGCTTCCTGCCCAGCTTCCCTGATAACCCAGCTAGCAGGGCAGTGGGCTGCAAGATCAGCTTACTTAGAGAAAACTCTATGGGCAGGAGGCTTAGGTGAAGCGGCACTGTGCTAGTAGAATAATATTGCTTCTGGTACATAGGCTGGTAGGTAATTCAGATTAGTTTGGGGTATTTATGTGTGACGTTGCACTGGGTCATGTCACTCAGGGGTCACAGCATGCCTCAGGTTCATCCCCATCCCTAAAGAGCTCTTTCTCTGAACAAGGCTAAATGAAAGTGGTAATGTCCAAGCTGAAAAGTTGACATGGATGTAGAAAAAGTGCCTACCTTTTCAGTTGACTCTTTCCTTCAGCTCTGAAGCAAAATGAAAACATCTACTTGTGGCAGGTTGGAAACCACTTACAGACAAGTTATCAAATAGAATGAACATATTTTAGCAGCAAGGAGAGCTAACACCTGCTACAACAGCAAGGCTGCTGGTGTAAGGTGTAATTACACCACATGTGTAATGCTTATAAATCTAGGTTTTAATGAAGGCAGACAAGAATTCAAAGGAGGATTCATTCAGAATAGCCTGGACCCTACTGTCCTCACTGGTCCTTGTGGCGTCTTCTGGCCATCAAATCCAAGATGTTGATTAATATACTAAAGGCAGAAGTTTCAAGTCTGTGGCTTGAGTGTGGTGCCAGAGGAGAGGGAGAGCAGTTTAGAAAAGGGCAATGTGGAGTTTTCAAGGCACTCCCTGTAGAAAGGCAGGTGGGTTCAGGTTGACAGGGGCAGTGGCATGCAGAAACATTTCTTTGACCCCCAAAACTCCATGCAAAAGTTCAAGCCTTTAATCCAGTCCTTCCAGCAACACACATCACTCTGGCATTTGAGATACGGTTTTTGTTTTTCTAGGGATATTATGAAGTTACCCTTCTCCACTCCTTTCCTTGTTTTCTCTTTTTTTATTATTTTTTATTTAAAGTTCCACTTTGAGATTTTCTTTTCTCCAGGACAACGGACCGCTCCATCTGGCTGTGCCTTTTGACTACACTTCAAAATGAAACAGAGTAGGCTGAAAATTACTTTCAGGCTCTCCAAGAGTCAGGTGGCTCCAGCGCATTCAGGGGACTCTGGCTAGGACTGAATCAGCAGAAGCACCCACATGTCTTCCTGGGGGGAATGCAGCTGCAAAGCAGAACACAAAAACAAAAACACAAACAAATAAGAGCTTCCATGTCAGCCAGCTGAGTAATAGGAACATTTCCATAGCACAAAGGACACCCTGCTCTTGTTCACAGTGTCCAAGAAACACGAAATTCAACGGGTCTCTGTAATTACCATGTAGTATTTTTGCTGCTTGATGCCATTTTAAAGTCAAAGTAGAAAGTTTCTGCTGTCGGAATTAAAAGGAGTTCCTTAAAAGTGTGGGGGAAATTGTATCTTTTTCTTTAACATGTTAAGACCCTGAAAGCCAACCTCTGAAAGTTACAAGCAGCTCCTTTTTTTAGTTAAGCTTAACTCAGATACCTTGATAAGTCTTTAAGGAACTTCTCAGTCCCTGAGGGGAATAATGTGATGAAGAACAAACACTAGTGAACAGCACTTGGGCCTGATGCCTTGAGCTTAGGAAGCCTATGTGAAACTTCTTTTTTCCCCTTGAGCCCTGCCACCCTTGCCAGCAGAAGTATTGTTTCCAGACTTGCCACAGAGGCCTCAAAGAGCCTCCAGAGACTTCAAATCAAACCTAGAAGTTCCTCCAAACTAAATCTATACTGAAGTGTGAATAGCCTGATTTTTTTTGACAAAGGCCAACCTTGTTTCTTTGTCCTCATATTTTTTGCTTGTCATCTTGCTGCCCCTTTTCTTTTCTTGAGGAATTTTGGGGGAAATGTGTATGCTCAGTTGTTTGTTTCTTTCCAGAAGCAGAGTAACTCCCCTAAGGCATCCCCATTTCCTTCCTCTTTCCTGGTCTTCACAAACCTGGCCAGACAGCCGACGTCCAAGTACACAGATTCACCTGGGACCACCGCATGGGTCAGTGTTCCATTCTCCAATGACAGTAGTCAGTAAATATTCATATAAATCCAATTATTTTTCCTGTAAAGCATCTGAAACTCCCATGACTTATTCATCAGACTAAAATTTCATTATTTCTCCCATGAGAAAAAAAAAATTGCTGTCATAATTCCTTTAATTCCCAATGAAGATCATCAGTAAGTCAGTGAAATTTATGACAAATTACCTATTAATAAAATCATTTGTCTGACCAGGCTGTCAGCATTTTCTGCCTAGATAAAAGGTGATTTCTGTGTCTGTCTCCTCACAAAAGAAGTTTGGTTTATCTAATATCATAAAGCACAAGGTAAAGACACTACAGTGATGAGAATAAAAAGTAGTTGATCCAAAGGACTTACGACTGCAAATATTTTGACTGCCCTGTGTTTTGCTAAAACCAAAGCAATTTCTGAAAGCATCAGTTCTTTTATTGTGTCATTATCTAAACTAATATTTATTGACTGTCATAGGAGTATCTGCTATTCTGCATGTTCTGTGCAATAGAACTGAAAATAGTTAAATATATGTGGACTAAATTCCTTGTAAAGTATTTCAATAAGAACATTGAAACATTTACTGTTTGTACTATATTCTTTACGTTGTTGGCACAATAATGGCACACCTTCAGGCTCCCATGAGCTATATGCATCCCTAAACTCCGCTGATATCCCTGTGTGTTCTTTGGTGACAGAACTGTACAATAAATTACTTGGTTGTAGAAATGAAGCAACTTAGCCTTCCGTGTAAGTTTGAAGTGCCTGAGAATAAACAAGACTGCAGCACAAATGTTTGTTCAGCTCCCATGGTTTTCAAAAACATTGACCTAAAAGTGAGGCGTTTGCGCTGGAAGCAGCAGCCAAACCCCACGGCAGAGCACAGCATACGCAGCGGTCGGACTGCGCGCTGCCCTTTGCATAACTGCAGCCTGGGGAAGCCAACATCTGTGATGCAAGACCGATCCCTGGAAACACAAATGGCTTTGGCATATTTTAGGAAGAGAGAGACATCTCCTGGACGAACTGTAAATTTGCTACTCACTCTTCTTTGTGTTTAATAACGCGTGAAGAAAAGTTACGACTATGTGCAATAAAATTATATATCAGATGAGAGGAGTTCTCCTGGTTCCATGTTTTATGATTTCAAATGAATTTCAAAGCACTGTGTATTTGATATCAAGGGGAAAATAACAGTGTGTCCACAAAGCAAAGGAAAATGGGTTTTAGAATCCCATATGGCTTCCTTGGACGGAAACACTAGGTCCATGCCCTGTCTGCATTACCTTGTCTCATGGTCAGCATTACTGCAGAACACGAGGGGAATATTAATATTGGGTCTGGAGTCAACTAAGGAGCAACCATGAGAAGTTATTCCGCTGCGTGTGGCAATTACTGCAGAATTTCCACAGATTTACAGTTTTAAAAAATGAACTGGCAAAGACACATGGACAACAAATGCAGAGTCATTGCTGATCAGTTGTGGATATCGAGAACCTGCACCCAGATCCCTCCCACCAGGGTTTAACAGAATTAAGTTACTTCACTTTAACGACCCTCAAAATTCAAGCTATCAAGGGAGACAGAGAGGCACGTCAGCCTACCTATGTATTAGCTTGTTTCCCTGGGGTACACCAGTGTGCTCAGTCATCCCCCACTGACACCACCTCATCTTCACTAGGGCTGTAGCCTGGGAATCCTCCCTCTGCATTAAGATATTTGGTTAAGCATCTAAATCATAATGTGAAAAATCTCAGCTTTCGCTGTCAGTCCAGAAACAAATACACAATACAGCTGCAGACACCAAGTTATTGCATTTTCTTTGATGTTTAGGTTGATAATAATGTTTATTTATATTCCCTAAAGCTAATGACTAGATAAAAACACAGTAAGACTAATGCAGTGATATTCACACCACTCGTCTGACTCAAGTGAATCTGGATTGTAGATGAAACTGTCTGCAGTGAGTTCAGAATATTATAGTGGGAATAATTTATTAAGCAACATCTTACTTTTCCGAGGACTTTCAAATTCATGTGAAATCTCAAGATTGCTTTGAAATTCTCTGTCCCTCATCAAACTTCCAATCAGGCATCATGGCCTGGCTTTGTTACATGTTTTTCAATGAGTTTCCAAGATACTTCATCGGCTCAGTGCATTGGATGCCAGTTGTCTACTTGTGGCTCAAATCTCTCCAGTTTAGTCATCCACTCTGCTTTGATCTCGGCACACTGACACTTGTCAAAAGACCACTTAAAAAGTCACAAATGTATTGGCTGCAGAAGATGACTTTCTAGTATCTCTTGCCACAAAATGACATGACAGAATCAAGGCGATTTGTGAGGGACTGATCTCAAGGTGGTGTGCTGCAGCCTCTGAAAATTATATCTGTGTGTTGACTGGGCTGTTCCTTCCCTGCCTGTACAGCATCCTTGAAAATTCTGCTCCTGAATACCCCTAAGGTGGTACACCCAAGCAAGGGACTTTGGCCAGGCCCTGCTGCCTGGTTGTGACTCATGAAAACCCCATTTCTTAGAGCCTTATATGCAAAACCAGGCTTCAGCATAACCAGGCTATGCTGGGGAACACAAATGAGACACATAATCTTTTTAAGAATCAGTCACAGTATGGCTGGGCACTGGAACAGGTTCCCCAGGGAAGTGGTCACAGCACCAAGCCTGACAGAGTTCAAGTGTTTGGGCAATATTCTCAGACACATAGTGTGACTCTGGGGGATGGTCCTGTACAAGGCCAGGAGTAGGACTGGATGATCCTTGTGAGTGCCTTCCAACACAGCTTATTTGGTGATTCTGTGGTTCTGTGACAGACAGTGAGGGACAGTTCTTTGTGGGCACAAGCTGTATATATATATATCCTACAGGACAGAGACGGCACTACCTACTACTAGAACTCCTTGCCTTCCCCTTTAGCATTCCTCCAACCGTTCCCAAAGCCAAGATTCATACCTCTCCAGTGCTCGTTTTCCTCCTACTATAGAGGTCCCCATTCCTAATACTTCTTGCACAAATCTTCCAGAACCTTTCTTTTTGGTGTTATTTATCAGCCAACAAAGAAAAATAAAGGTCTCATTCCTTACCCCTCTCCCTAGGACTTCAGTACTTTTAGATCTGTTTAGTAGTAACAGTCCTAACAGCAGGTTTGCTAACTGCAGTAATTGTCAGTTTAGGGTTCTTTTGCTAGAAGATTAGAAGTGTGAAGGACTTTGTAGTGATGCCTGTGGTTTGGTTTCTTGCATAACCATTTATCATTTGCACTTTATGATCTTTTTGATTAATGATTTATTCTACTTGGCTTGTAAAAAGTTGCAGCAATTTCCAGATTTCATTCTCTATGTGCCATTAAATGTCATGCTGGCTTTCCATTTCTCCCCCTGATAATGATGGATTATTGTAGCAAAGCCTCACAGTGAATTAATGCATTGGCCATATTGGTTTGTAATCCTTAACAGGCCTGTAAATGGAACACTCCTGGGTTTCAAGGCTTTATGAGTGACAGGATATTTTTAAACATCATGTAGTCTGCAAGATAGTATGTATGTGAGTTTGATAAAGCCATTACACTGGACTGCAACATTTTCCTGATGGGTCCCTTCCAACTCAGTATATTCTATAATTCTATGATCCTGGTTCTGAATAGTCAAATCCTTTTCTTCTCTTTGGGAACGTACAATAAAAACTCATGTTCTGAAGATTTCAGGGTCAGTCCTCAATAGCAGAGGAACTGCTGCTTTCAGTGATCAAGAAGGATGTTTGGTATTGCACAGAATGGGGAGCTGATCTCTTTGCTCAAAGTGCTGTCAGATCTCATCCAGATGTGACGGAAGTTCAGTCATCTGAAAGCCCCAGTCCTTACCACCTAGGAACAGCAGTGGCTTCGTAACATTTTTCTGCCAGGAGCTACATTAATCTTGCAGCGTGGCTGTGGCCCCAGTCTTTCACTCAGCTCTGTTCACTGGACTGACTGGTTTCCTGTGCACGGCTCGGCATACTGGGTACAGTACCAAGTAGTTGGATCAGGCATTCTCAGTTCTTTCTTATTTTAATCCATTTCCCACTCAAGCCTCTTTGTCCAAGAGTCTTCTTGGAGAGCAGGTAGACTGCTAATTACCTTTAAACTCAGAGTTTTGATTTCCCACTAGCTCTCTCATAAACACTCACTGTACACACACCTGGAACCATCAGTCATTAGGTCTGGCAGACAAGGACAAGAGCAGGCCCACGGAGAGACATGGGCTGTACAGGATGGTGGCTGTTTCTGCAGGGACAGGCTGGTGACACTCCAGAGGCACTGATGTAATTTCTGTCACCCACCCAGCAGCAGCAGGAACAGCAATGCTGTTAGACCCTCCTGTCTCCCTGGCAGGAGTGGCTGGCCCCAGCCCCTCGTCCTTGTTAAACTCAGGAGTCTGAAGCCAGCTTCATTCTCTCCATAGGCAAGCCCTGACTCATTATGTATAATTGAAACCATTCTAAGAACTATAGAGTTGCAATGAGAAGTAGCCTGAAATATTTTACTAGTCACACTGAATGCACTTTTTTGAAGTGGTCCACCCAGTAATTTTGCAATGGTGTTTGTTCTAGCTGAGCTGATTCTTGGGGACAGGTTGTTCTCAAGGCTTGGCTCATTAATTTAATTTCATGGAAAAAAATGGCATATCACATATCATAGAAAGAGAAAATCTCTTTCAAATCTACTTTTGAACCTATTGCTTAGCTAAGGAAAGTATTTCTTGAGACCTAGCACTTTCCCTCTAGGCCCAGCAAAATCCCATCAGAGCTGATGTCACTCTGAATTGATAAAGTGCATGTTCAGTCATGCAGTTACAGACCCATCACTGAAGCCTTCCTACCACTGGGTAAATCTCTGCACCATCTTCTTTAATCCTGCCTCATTGCAGTGAAATCTGCTTTCCAGGGCACACTTCATTTCTGACGGCTCTTTTTTGCTTGGTGTTAGATACAAAGGATAAAGAACAAGGGAGACCATGAAGGAATACTGCCCAAATCCTGCTCTGGCCCAGATCTGAGAATTTGACAGGTTTTCTAATAGATGTTAACAACTCCCATTCATTGCAAACTCAGAGAAACTAAATAACAGGCTTCTACTTCTAAAATGCTGTCAGGGGAAAGTGAAGAAAACATCTCTGTGTGTCAGTCAGTGGCTCTCTATGATGCCTCTCCAATGTCAGAATCAATGGGCTATTTCACGCTGCAGAACCACACTCATCTAACAGCCCAGATGTGTGCTCACATTTCCCCAGCTACTGTGCCACAGGCAATCTTGAATTTCAGGCACAATGTATCAAGATCTTATTTCTGAAGTTGAAAAGTCTTAGTTATTTTTTTATAACTTAACATCACCTTGGAGCAGGATTTTCTGGATACCCTTGACAAAATCTAAATAAAACCATGTGATGAAATATCGAAGAACAAATGCGATAGAAAGAAAAAGAAATTACCGCAACCTTGAATTTGATACACAGAAACAACGCCAGACAATACTTAATACATCGCCAGGAGTAAAAAATAAGAAGATATTTCTTTATATATTTGACATATTTATGTCTATGTTATACATAAAAGGATCCAAGATGTCCAAGTCATGGAAGAACCAAGAATAGAGCAGTTACAAAAGCATGCACTGAGAATCATATTGCAGAGTTGTATTTGTTTCTATACTGTGATCCCCAGTGCTCCAGGCTTTTGATTGGTGTTCTAGTTCAGTTGAATGCAATATCCACACTCAGCCAAAGCAAATAAATCGAGCTGGGCCCAAGCTGCCTGTACAGAACCATCTGGAAGTCTCTTGAAGGTGTTCCCTTGCGGTTCTTTTCTTCTCTGGCCGTGTGCCAGGATGTAAAGGATTACTGGGCAGATCACCTGCAATTCATGACATGGCACCTGAGCACACACCTCCTGCAGGCCACACCTGACCCTGCACAAAGCCAATTTATGTTTTTTCATCTGCAGAAAATTGAGCCAAAGACTGGATAAACCGTCTGTTAATAATCATATCTGAACTGTATGACAAAATACAATTGCATCTTCTCTATTGATAGTCACCAGAAGCAGAGATGGAGCTTTTTAGAGGGTTTAGGTTTCAAAAATGTTGGTACTTGCTAATAACAATTTTATTGCGTACTTTCCCATGCTTGCCTCTGTCAACACAAAAGTCAAAAAATAACTTTGAACTCCTGGTAGCCTGTCTTTTTCAAGGACATTGAATATAAAAAAGCACATACTAACTCTCAGATGTAATGTAGCTCTAGCCCAGGTCCTAATCTTCCGAAGAATCAAATAGTTTTGAGATGAGAAATGCCACTTTCTAACTGAGCATGAAACTGCAGGTTTGAGTCCTTGATAAAATGTGACTATCCAGGTGTGTCAACATCTCCCCTCTGCCCGAGGCAGGACCTATCAGTTCGCAGTATCACAGCTGCCTGACTCACTTGCCTAGACAACAATATGTGTCATATCTGATTTAGTTGACATTCACAGTCACATTTCTGCTTCACTGCTTTGGACAGGCAACAGGATACCTCTGAATAGAAATTATGACTTGTAGTAATACATCTTTGCAGTTATTTGGCAATTTTAATACACAGTGTCAACAAAATTCTGTAGTGTACAGGACAGAAAAAATAATTTCTTGTTTTCTCAAAGTTTTAGCTACATGAAATGAATCCTTCATGAGAGTTTCTAAGGTATCTCTCACAGCGGTGTGTCAATATAATTTAGGAATTATGACATAGGAATGAACTAAATTAAAATCATCTCACAAACCGACAACTAATGCCTTCACATTGGCAATAACAGCCCCATCAGACATGTCAGACATTTAATCACCAGAACAGTCTCAACCAAGTTTAGTAGAAACATTGCAAACTCTCCATCCTGCCATCTGGAGTTTCTCAAATAAAAAAAAAAAAAGAACTGAGCATGCAATAATTCAGTAGGATGAATTTACATCTCATTATGAGTCAAATCTGGGTGTATTTTAGCAATTTTCTTTTAAGAAGACACTGGTATTAATGTCCACACAGTGAAAGACTTGCTCCCTCTATCCCTTATAGAAAGAATGATGTCCACCAGATATTAGGAACTCTGACCACTACAGAAACCTGTCAAATAACCTCATTTACCAAATTATAAAAAAGATGGCAAAGATTTTCCATTTCCTTTTCTGGTGAACACAAATCTGGGAGCCCAGGAATAGTGAGATAAGATTGATCTCAAGATATCTTAGAGCACTTGGGTTAGAAATTTTATTTATCATAGAATGGTTTGGATTGGAAAGGACCTTAAGGAGCACCTAGCTCCAACTCCCCTGCCATGAGCAGTAGACCAGGTTGCTCAAAGCCCCATCCAACCTAGCCTTGAACACTGACAGGGATGGGGTACCCACAACTTCTCTGGGCAACTTGTTCCAGTGACTCATCACCCTCAAGGTAAGGAATTTCTTCCTAATATCTAATGTAAACCTACTTTCTTTCAGTGTGAAGACATTACTTCTTGTCTTAATACTACATGTCCCTTAAGAAAGTCCCTCTCCATCTTCCTTATAGGCCTCTTTAGGTACTGGAAGTTGCTCTAAGCTATCCCTGGAGCCTTCTCTTCTTCAGGCTGAACAGTCCCAACTTTCTCAGCCTGTCTTCATAGGAGAGGTGTTCCATCCCTCTGGTCATCTTCATGGCCTCCTTTGGATCTGCTCCAACAGGTCCATGTCCTTCCTGCGCTGGGGACCCCACAGCTGGACACAGCACTGCAGGTGGAGTCTCACAAGAGCAGAGTAGAGGGGCAGAATCACCTCCCTTGACGTGCTGCTCACGCTGCTTTTGATGCAGCCCAGGACACGCTTGGCTGTCTGGACTGCAGGAGCACACTGCCAGCTCATGTTGTGCTTCTAATCCACCAACACCCCAAGTCCTTCTCCTCACGGTTGCTTTCAATCCATGCTCCACCCAGCATGTATTTGTACTCAGGGCTGCCCCAACCCAGCTGCAGGACCTTGCACATGGCCTTCTTGAAATTCATGAAGTCTGCACAGGCTCACCTCTCAGGTGGTGGTGGCTTGGTGTCCATGGCAAACTTGCTGAGGGTGCACCGCATCCCACTGTCCACATCACCCACAAAGATGTTGAACAGTGCCAGTCCCAATACCAACCCCTGAGGAACAGCACTTGTCACTATCTCTACTCGGACATTTAGTAGGTTCTATCTTGCTTTTAATGCTAAGTGAACAAAACAGTCTGAGGAGCAAGGATTGGAATGAAGGTCTCTTTGGCATGAACCTGATGCTGTTGGCAGCATTTCAGCATGACTCAAGCAAGACTGAATATCTAAGATGCTCATTTGAATTTAGATGATATCTGTGTATTTAAACTTCTAAAGGTCGAACAAAGAAAAAAAGACAAGTCTTCCTCCTCTGGAGTGTGCACCACTAGGTCAGTGTATCAGTGTCAGGCACAACCCAGCATTTTAAAAACAGTGAGTCATTCATCTAAATCCAAACCCCTGATTTAGACCTCAAAGTGCAGGAAATGCACTGGACTTGCCAATGACAGTCTCATTGAGACACTTAATCCATAATCCAGGGAACAGATGGACAACCTCTTTCCTGTCTGTTGGTCAGTTAAGATATCTGTCCACCAAATGAATCCACTGAGACTGTTTCAGGCAATTAATTTCCCTGCTGTGACAGCAACACAGTCAGCGCTGCACAATTCTGCTGTGAAAGCGGGACAGATACAATTCAGGGAGATCTTAGTTAAGCCAACAAACATTAGCAGAAAATAAAGATTAAAGCTGCTTGGCCACTCCTACACAGATCTTAATGCTAAGGTTCCTTCAACCAGAAGTCACACCTAGGCCACTGGAACATATCTCTCAAACTTATTGTCAAGATATATGTGGGCTTTTTTATTCTCCCCATACTTCTGCTCAGCATCCAAACTTGGATGAAGATGTGTTTTCATATGTTGGACTCCTTTCCATTTGCTTTCCAAACTTTGTCTTCTTTTTTGCATTGAGTTCAGCCAAAATCCACCGTAAGCTACAGTGTTATCAGCTGGGGAAAAGTCGTGTGGTGTAAATGTGTTGATGGTTCTGATGACTGTATCACATTACAAATCAATTTGCTTCACTCATGGAGTTGAAAAATTATGGCATCCAGTCTAAAACAACTACTGTGAAACACATCCTTGAGAGGCATGTAAATTTCCTATGCACTTTTACAATGTTCTTAGTCACAAAATTGTTTCAAACAATGGTAAGTACATTTTGCATCTTACGTGTTACTTCAGTAAGATGCTAATTATTTGTCACAATTCAGAATTTTGTGCCATTTTTTGTTCACAACTGTAAATCTGATCACAGTCCACCAGCAGTGGGACTGTGGCAGAGAACATCACTACAGTACATTCATTATTTGCTATTTTCCTTAAGTCTCTGTGAAGCACTTACCTATCATCTCCAGCTGTAACCTGTACACTGTCTACTGTCTGCTTTGGGATCATCTTTTTGGTTTCATTACTTTGTATTTCTTCACAGTGCCTAAATTTGCTCTTGGTTGTAGACTAGGTCCTTCTCATTTTCCCACATTCTACTCAAGTTTCAGTGTCAGAAACAAATGTGTACAGTGTTTTTTTCTGTTTCTTTGAATTTAAGCACATTCTGAACAAAAATGCTCACACTGTGCCTTAGAAAGTTTTGTGCCTGTCATTTCCAGCTGGCTTCCTCTACAAATTTCAGTGGCACCTAGGGCTGCTGGGGCTGCAGAATCAGGAAAGGGCAACATGCATTTAGCCTGGTGTGGCTACAGTGCCAAGTAGGAGAGCCAAACAAGCTGTTTCAGATAGCTGCCACTACACTTGACACTAATACATGGAACCTCATGAAGGCAATTATCTTTGCTAAAACTGTGCCTTTGTGTCCCTACCACCATGCAGTAAAGGAACGTGAACTGTCTGAAATACCAACAAGGAAAGTTTCTAGGTCTCTCCTTGCATTCCCAGGGTAAATGGGGGACAGGGAATTATTATGATAGATTTCCAATGATTTGTTTTACCAAAATCTCTTACATGCTTTAGAAATTCTTTTTCCACCATGGACAATATGACAAACTGACTGAAGTTTACTTCTCTCTGTTCCTATTTCTCTGCCCAATTTAAGCTGTGTGATATGCACTTAGAATGTCTGAGAAATGCTTAGCAATATTACCATATGTTTGCATGATCCCTTAGAAAAAACAGAAATATATCTTATGATGTAGTCCTTTACAATTTCAGCATAGTCTTCACAGAAAATACACATCAGTATGTTCATTCATTTCACTTTTTTCTTCCTACACCATTTAACACAGTTAAAAGCACCAATAGGTTTTTGCAGCAACTCCAGTAGGATATATATACACAAATTTATCCCCAGTGTTTCCCCACAACACAAGTGGTGAAACAGCCCTAACAAAATTTTGCTCCTTTTCCAGCTATGTCTATAAAAGTTCTCTACAGGCAGGATTAACAGAACTGACTCAAGTTCTCCCACTTAAATCTGCCCTTTGTGCTTTGGCATACACTTGCAGTTTGGATCTGGGTTTGTCAGACAAAGGAGTTGTACATATTCTGACCCTTTATGTGAGCCTGGTGTGCCTGGACTGAAAATCACATAGGGAATGAGTGCCTATATTCTTATGAAGAAATTGTGAAATTCTGGGCAAAGTTTTTCTCGCATGCTGTCTTGTCAGTTTATCTGGTGTTACCAAATGAAGAAGAACTGCAAAAAGAAGCTTGTATAACTTTCCAAATGAGGGGAAAAATGTCTCAAAGTCCAGGATGAATTTGGAACATCTTCAACAATCCAAACAGGCCAGGAATAAGCTGAAAGAAAGGCTTAGAATGATTTATACTTCACATTGTTGATACAGAGGACCAAGAAAACATGTCCCAGCAGCTGGCATTGGCAAGAAACAAGGTCACAGATTTCTGCTCATATTCTGGTGGACTCCAGGAAAGGACTTTCCTAACAGTCCATGTCAAACAGGAGATCCCAGGCTGAAATGGAAGCTTAGCAGGATGCCTGCACTTTCAGGAATCACAATAAAAGCACAGTGTTTTATAGAAGCTCTGCCCCAGTTACCTGGACTCAGAATTTGTTATTCCTGCTGATAGCAGCCCTTCTCCAAGCAGCAGTGGGTAGCGTGTGGGAGGTCACTCGTGCTTCCCAGGTGGCCTCTGAGCTGTTTCTGGTGCAGTGGTGAAGCATCAGCTAATCTTCAAGGTGTGGCACTTCCCGCTGGTGGAAGGTCAGGTGGGGAATATTTTGGGGGATTCAGAAAGCCATTTGCCAACTACATTTGTCAGGATTTTTTAGGGTGTAAATTCCCCCCAAGACACGCTTTTTAAAAATGCCACAACTTTACAAGAAGTGATAAAGTTATCATACAACAGAACCCAGCTGCAATGGTATGCTCAGAGGTGTAGCACAGGGCTGCAGGCACCAAACACAAGCAAAATTACTTGGACCTATGTACCATTCTAGCCATATAGTCAATAGCATATGTGAAAATAAATTAACAGCTGCAGCCATTTGTCCTAAACAAATTGTCTTAAACAAATGAATTATTAGCTGTCCAAGTGCAAAAGCTACAGCAGCTAAAAGGACAAGATGAGAGTGATACAAAAAAAATAGGCTGGAAGAAGAAGACTAACGGGATGTAGATTTTATCCTTTCCTTTATAAACCTAGATGTGTTAGAACAGGAAAAGTGAGAATGGCACCTTCATATGGGGAGTTTCCACTTAGTATGTGTGAGATGGGAGTGATGTTTTTTTATAGCAGTACTGCAAGGCAAAAATTAAATTTGGTGGGGAAATTACAGGAAATGACTAAAAGTTTTCATTCTTTATGGGTAATTATGTTTTAATTCTAACTTCGTGATTTGGAGTAGATTTTACTTTTCACAGGAATCTCTGCAGTTAATGTTCCCACTCTGATGAAAAAAATTACACTGGAAAGTAAATAAATAAGTGGAGTCTTGTTTAACTATACACTGAAGTATCACAGGGAGGCTGTTCCCTGTGATTAATGGGTTTTGGCCTGCTGAATAATTCCATTAAACCACTTATCAGCACAACTCAGTGTCACTTTTCTCAGCACTGGTTTCAGATGCATATGCAAACTAATTGCCATGTAGAACAACGGCTTGTGGTGCAGAAACTGAGCCTGTCTAACCCAATTCAGAAATTTCCATCTAATTTTTACATCTAATTTTTAAAGAAAAATCTCACTGTCATGACAACCTTTAAAGTCCTATGGAAAATGTGTTTAGAGAACTATAAAGAACTTTTTAACCCGTTTTTTGCACAAGAAATAAAAAAGTTTAAAAAGTATCCTCTACCCACTATATGGAAAACAGGAAATTAAATATTGGCCACAAGACATTTTTTAGAGTTTTACTGAACTAAGAGTTTTAACAATGTGTTTCCTATGAACACGTTCAGCAATTGTTAACATGAAGCTCCTGCTTTTCTGCACAGCATTTGCTACCCCCACTTTAGAAGTCTCCACATCACAGGGGGTGTAAATGTTCTTTTTAAATTTAAATTCTGCTTATTAAAAGCTTCAGAATTGCCATGAGAGCCACTGTGATGAAAACCTTCTTATATATTTTTCCAAGAAGATTTACAACCTGCATTAGACACAGCACTCAGCCATAAAATCAAGAGAAATGTGCAGACCTGACACACTTCCTCTGTGCAACAGAAATTAAAATATATATCCCATGAATGTTGTCATAGTAACATGTGGGAAACATTAAACGAAGTCAACATGATGAACAGGAATAATTTATATTTCTCTAAAATCTTACCCCACACATCGCTCATAAATCATCCAGTGTGAGTCTGTATTACAGAGATGTTCAACTTTCCATCCTCTAGTCATATTGTTCCAGCTCACAAAGTAAGTGCTGGAAAAAATGGCTCAGTATCAACTGGGTCTTACAATCTGCTCAGTAATAGAGATATACAAACTTAAAAGCAAAACCAAAAAGGCTGATACCAGTTTTATGGTTTTCACAAGTATGTGTAAGGGAGCTCCTGCAACAGGGGAACTCAAAACCTGCAGCACTTGAAGCCTAGGTGAGCAAATCTTTCCCAAATGGCTCAGCTAAATGATTGGTTCCTTTAGAAAGCCTTGGTCTAATTAGCTGTTCAAGACTTTCCTATTTCATGAAAGCCCTGTGGTTTACCCACCTGGAAAATGAAAATTAAAAATTAGTCATATTACCTGTAGCCTCACCTTATAGGGAGTTCCATATGGTCCTATAAGTTCAAAATCAGTACACTGACAGGATCAAGCTGGGGTCTGTAATGGTCCCCCCTGAAATTAAAAGTCTACTTCCTATTTTTGTGCCCAAAATAATTTAGTCCAATTTAATTTCAATGTATTTTATAGTCTATATTGACAGTAAAATAACTCTACATAGTTATTTTACGTAAAGACTACTTCCTAGACTATCGAGTGAATAAAAGATTTAAAAATATCCAGCCATTATTTCCCAGGCTGTAACAGTTCTTAAAAAACAGTCAAGCACTTGACACATATACAGAAATAATTGAACTGCTTTGTAGAGGATACTTTACGTTTTATGTGATGTTTAATAATAAATATGACCTTTTTTTCAGTTTTTAAATCACTATGGGGCTTTAATAAAAGAAGAAAATAATACTACCACAGATACAGGGAAGTATTATAAAAGGTCTTCCTTAATCCAGCTGAAGTCTGGCTGTTCAAAGCTGAGCAGGAGTCTCCAAATTCAACTCAACCCATTTGAATTAAGGTAATTTTTCAGAAACAGAAGGGATGTGGGCAGTGGGAAAGGCTCTGGGCTAACCTGTGTTGCAGCAAGTGGCACAGCTATGGAGTATCTGAAATATGGAAATGTTGTGGAGCTGCTGACCAGCCACCGGGCCAAGGGAAGGTGAGGATGAGCCAGGCAGATATGGGGTCAGGAGAGGCTGGTAGTGGAGTCATATCAGTTTTGGCCCAGTGGTATCTGGAGGATTCACACCAAGCAGTAGAGTGAGCTCAGGTATGATTTTGCAAGGAAAGGAGACACCCCTGAGTTTTCTTTAAAATAGGAGAGGACAGGGCAACCCTACAAATTTGTCCAGGGCAACACAGGTTACGCTGCTGCTTGCTTGTGGTGCCCGTGGCATTCAGTGTATCCTGAATGCACAGACACCCCAAAAGCCATGCCAGGACTTTCTGAGGGTTCATCTGATTTGGGTGGGAATTTAAACACTGAACTCAGCAGGACCAGGAGGTCTCATGTGCAGAAATCCACAGTAGCCAGATCGAGACCTATTTCATGTAATGTCCTTTCTACAATAGTGGCCATCAGCAAACTTTAAGAAACGTTTATGGATATAAGAGTTTAGGAGTATAAGAAGGGTACTCATAAAGATACTCCCTACATTGCAATGATCAATTTTCTGAGTAAAACCTTAGTATTCTTGAAGAAGTTTTAGCTTAAGGTTGTAATATTTAATGTGACTGAATATCTTTAGATTACCTTAAAGGCCATTTTCTCATACAATATAAAGATTGCAAGAAGAAGTCAAGGAACATTTTTGAAAAAGTCCTGAGCAAGGTATCTCAGGCTTTTAAACATAAGTTTAACATAACTTTGGTCTTTCCAAAGAAAGCCTATACTAAAACAATCTGTAAAGTAATTTGGTCATTAAATTGCTACACTTCTCAACAGAGAGACCTATATTTCTCTTCACTATATTCTTTTGAACTTTACAATATAAATTACTTCTACTGCCTCAGTGTATTTAAAAAAAAAAATTAAAGTGACTATAAGCCTTCCTTATGCTTTTCAGTAGCATCTATTAATATGACTTCAATTTTGTGGACAGTCTTTTATAAAGGATTACTTGTTCTGTGGAAGCACACAGTTCTGCTGGGTTTTTGTCATTTTTTTAAATGAGTTCTTTATGCAAATGTCTCTGAAGACTATAGCACTTCACACAATGTTTTATACAAAAGTACAAGTTTTTCATGTGCTGCTTGACCTATGTTCTCCAAAAGACCCATCTTTTCCTGGCAATCCATACTGAAATAAAATTATTTCCTGTGAATTTAATTATGTTGAAAGCAATTAACCACAGCAGTTTTCTACCCATAAAGATGAAAATCCTAGAAGACCACATAACATATACATGATGCAAACCATTAAGCTATACTGATTTATATAATCTAAACTGCTTTGCTCTATTTTGAATGCTTGTGTCCATTTTCAACAGGTTTACAGTACTCTTGTTTTTCCAGCAGAAAGAAACAGAATTATGAAATTCTAATTGTAATTCAACTGGATATATTAGAAAAAATAGTGAAATGTAAGGTACCTAATCACTGGGATCTTACCCCTTGTTGCAAAGAAACCACAGAGTTTGGAGAATGTCCAGCCTTAAAATTAATGACTGAGTGTGATCCACAGAGAAATAACTTTAACCACAATTTGGCTAGACCTTAAAGTCTGCATTTTTATTGGTTTTGGCATCTGGAACCTTATTTCTAATGGATTCACATCCCTTGAGACAAGCAGTGAAAGAAAGGTGGCTAGTCTTGAAGTTGAATATTTTGTGCTTTCTCTGCTTTCTTTTCTGAGATTTCAATAGCATTAATTACGGTGTAAGCAGAAAAGTCAATTGTCTTACAGTCTGACAGGACTTGGGTTTGTTCCCAAGATGTGAGTCCTTGTGCTAAGAAGAAATTACATTCAAATGGGACTTGTTCCAACATTGACAACAGCCTTGGGATCAACACTGTAATGGCTTTTGGCTCTCACTTCCCTTGAACGTGGCTTGTGTAGGCTCAAAGGACCTGTTGAACACAAGACAATAAGTACCTTCAGCAGCCCTTGAAATGAATCAGATGCAAATGAAGAAATTAGAGTAGTATAGAACAACTAATCTGGTCAAGCCTTGACCTTCTCTTCCAGATGGCCAGCAATGCTGAGAAGGTGATACCTGCAGGTGACCTCCTTGCTTTGTTTTCATTTTATGTAGCAACATGACCATGAAAAGGTCAAGGAAAGCTTTAGGACCTGTACCTTACCCATAAGAAATGGACTGCAACCACTGAACCAACACACAGGGAGATCAGTGGACATCTGCACCAAAGCTGCCACTGGATGGATGAAGTTTTTTCTTTCTCTACAGCAAACAGAGAAACGCAAAACACAAGGCTTGGTGCTAATGGGACTCTTCTCCCAGGCATATGTGTGTCATTCCCACTCTTAAGGTGGGAATTCCTAAAATTCCTAGATGTTTGTGGTCAAAAGGAATGACAAAAGTCAGAGGGTCAACAAAAGCTTTCGAAGTTTTATTAGTAAATTATACACTTGGCATGGAAATTGGTATGTTAGTCCCTTATCTCCTAATATAAGGAAATAATATAAAGAACTAGCAACTCATGGCTTGCCTCATACTCTCTGGTGAGAAAAGCACACTTTTAGAGCATCATTCATTGATTCAGATTCCAGTTTAGGATGGGACACAAAAAAAAAAACCTATTTACAAGTGCTGCTTACCACAAATTCCTGTTTAATACTCCCTTTAATATATAAATCCTTAAAGAAATCAGGACATGATCTGTGCTCGCATTCATTTACTCACGTACATCTCTGTTGGGTCTGAGGAATCTCCTCCAGACTTCCCAGCAAGTGTTGTGGGTAAATTTTAGAAAATACATCTGGAAAACAGGCTTGTTTAGATCTGCTTTTCACCAGCAGAGACGTCATGAAAGTTGTAGGCAGGGGGTTAGAGTGACTAGGAAGGGTTAGGGGTCTCTTGTGGAAGATACATAGAATAAAATCCTTCAGGAAAAGTCAGCAGAATAAGTTCAGGAAGCTGGCAGTTAACATTCTATAGGAATACATGTAAAGGAAAGAAAAAATTAGAAGCATTGGACTAAAGTATCCTGAAGCAAAGACAAAAGCAGAAAAAGCAAAGGAACCAAAAGAGACACTCAGCTGAATCAGAGGTTTTCAATAACTTGAAGTATAAAGAGGAACCACACAGCAAAGCATAGCTCAAACAGCTACAGACAAGAACAAAGCAGAAGCACACAAAGACATGAAAATCAACACAGATGGAATTAGCAAGTAGGGTAAGAAATCTGTATCTATTACATAGTCCAAGGAAGGTCATGGAAATGGTATTTCTGCCCTCAGTAAAAAGGAAAAGCTGGGAACAGAAGGTATCAAGAAACAATATCTGTATGGCTTGACCTGCACAGCTGGCTCTCACCAGACACCAAACCCATGGTCAACCACTGCAACTGACCTGGTGAAAGATCAAAGAGCAAAGCAGAGGGAACTCAGATAACTGAGGACTACATAGATAAATTAGGTTCACATAAGTTATGAGTGATTAGGGAGGAACACACGCCTGCCTCATCTGTTCTCTGAGCTGACCCACTACGCAGCACCTGCAGCCTCAGAGACTCCATGGGGTGATCAGCTTGAGCTGTGAGCCCAAAACCACAGAGACCTAACCTGAGAAACACACCTACCCTCCTCCTCCTTCTTATCAAATACCCAAGAGGAAAAGTATGAATACTTCTCTTTTGGTTAGTTTTACCTTGGTTCAAAAATTCAAAGTCAAGTAGTGCTTAGAAATACAAAATATCTCTAAATATCTTTAATTTCTAGAACGCTAATAAACTATTTACACCATCTTTTACATTCTAGAAAAGCTGTCTTCAAGACATTTGCATTAACCATCAACTTGAATATTGTTTGTTTAGAAATGCTTGGTCTTTGTGAATGTTGTCTTTAAACAGGAAACATTTTGTTGCCTGTAACCAGTTCCTATTAAAAAAACACCAAAACACAATACTTCACCCTTGCTAATTTAATACAGTGGGGTTTTTTTTAAATCATATTCTTTTCTTTTTTCTAGAACAAATTTTCTGAGTCTGCACTAGCCTTCTAACACATGCCTTGGCTAGAACAGGTCAGAAAAGTTTTGTTGAAATTCGTTTAAAAAGCTGAGGTTTGACTGAAATCCTTCAAGTGAAACACCTCGAGTTTCTGAGGCTCTTGGTAGCCCTCAGGCATCTCTCCCACAGAAACTTGCATGACTTCAAAGAATAATGGCAAGGACTCAAGGCTTCTACAAGAAGCTGGAGAGACTCAGGCACATATGCCTCCCCAGCCCTGCCTCCAGAGCCAAGGCATGGACTGTTTGCCCTTGGAGACCTTGGAGCCCCCTTGGGTCTCCAGGGCAGGTGGGAGCCCCTTGGCCATGGGTCCCTCGAGTGGTGCCTCTGGGATAAGAGAGGACAGTGCTGTGAATTTGGCTGCCTGGGAACCACGAAGTCCTGGCTCCAGCCACAGGTCTCCACATGTTCAGAGGGCAGAACCAGGGTGCTGAAGCTGGAAGTAGGTGCACAAGCTCTGCTGGTCCATTCCAGGAAAGGAAATCAATTTATTGATCTTTAAAGCTTCACAGTCTACCATACCAGCCTTAAAATCAGGAGATGGTGATCCAAGAACCAATGAGTTTTTTATCCTGCCCAGGGAATGTGGAGGACAGTCAGTCTGGAGACCTCTGGAGCCTGTGCATTCAACCAACACTTCTGTCTTGGCAGTGGGAAAAGAAGCAGAAACGCCACTTTCTTCCACACCACAGGACCTCTGTGAGAAATTTTTGGTTCCAAAGTTCCAGCTAATTTGATATTTTTGAGCAATGATTATTATCGTCTGCCAACTTGAAATTCTGTAGTTTGTCCAACTCTGGATAAACCTGAATTGATGTAATACACGATGACTGAAGACATGTACGTGACAAAATCTATCTAGACTGGCAATGTTAGAGTCATTCTGAAGGCAATGAATGATGCATGTGGTGAGAATCATGTCTACTAATTTTCTTAAAGCAATGGAAGGCTGGTAACAATAAATTGGGGTCTTCAAAAGGCACTGAAATTATTCAGAGGCCTTTTTTTCCACCCCTCTTTCACTTTTAACATCTATTCACAGTATTAACTGTCTAAATGGATGCAGAAACCAAATTATGTGCCAGAGTTCATCTACAGCACAAGCAGCAGGCAATTTAGATCACCAGTTTGGTTATTACTAACAGTGCAAAATTGCTGTAAATGAGGCAAAGTAAAAATACTTTCACAGACTTTCCCATTTTATTCCATTTCCTGCATTTATTTTGGAGATGAATTCTGCTGTGTTTATAGCTGAATCTTATGGATAATTATATACTGCCAGCATTTAGTTTCATTATTTAGGCACAAATCCTTCTAGCATTTATGCATAAGCATAACTTTATTCATTTTGAAGTTCCGTGGGATAACCCATTGTACATGAAAGCAAGAATATGAATAAATCTTCATAGGATCAGAGACTTAAGTTGTACAAGAAGAATTAGATGTTAGAGTAATCTATTGCTGGTTTAGTGAATGTTAAGTTCTTCCCAAAATACCAGATGTGAGGAAGAATGCCCAAAGAACAAAGCAGACATGATATCACCTAACTGTCACTGTAGAAATAACAGCATGAAGGGAGAGTAATCCAACACGTGGCAGATATGGACAATTTGATTTAATATTTTTGCAAAACCAAAGTAAAATGAATGTAAAGTGTAGCTAAATAGACAACTCATTAGCCAGTGCACCAAGTCCATTCTGAAACAATGGCAGATTGTTTAAGATCAAAATTTCTTCTCTTAAAAGTGAGTTTCAGTTTTCCAGATAAAACCAGTTTATTTCAAGCCAGGATGCTGATCTTGCCCAGAGCAGGTCACACATGTTTTAGTGATCTGGCAGCCCAACTGCCCCCAGACAGTGCCACTTCACCCTCCTGACTAGGAGCAAAGGAAAATGCTCTTGTTTAGAAGTCATGGGGCCACCTTGAGCCCCTCTACAATCAGCCTCAAGTCTCTCTTTATAATTTTTCCCCACTCAATAATCATTGGAAGCATTCACTTTTCCTGAAGACCAAGCTGAGCCCAGCACAGGGGCTGAGCCCTGTCTGCCTAAGAGAGTTAGCCACACTGCAAGTTCACCTCTCTGGACAAAAAGTACTGGAAAATGCTTCATCTATTTCTAAATCCTAACTGGAATGAAAATATTTTCATTTGACATTAGCTTAGAATTTCAGAGGAGCCTGATCAGGTTTCATCTTATTTGTGCTGAACAAATGGCAAAGTTGCCACTGAATTCATGAGTGCAGGACCTGGCCTGAGGAACCTCTGCTGTAAATTTCAAAGGAACAATGTAGCTATTACCTTGTATTTCTTTTCAAATGCTTTTTTATTTCCTATTTTAATTAATGGGTTGACCAACCTGTCTGATGTACTTTTGTTAAATCCATTATTTAGTCACTTGGTTATACATCAAAAAGGTGAATAGTGACTGGTATTTCCCAGTTGAGATTTCAGCTAAACTTTCTTCTTTTTACATTTTGCATAATTTGGCAATATTTCATAGCATTTTGGAATTGAGAAATAAAAAAGACTGTATTGTTGTGATAAGAAAAATATCTGTTGAAGCCTTCCAGGCATCCAAAGTTGTTTGTAGCTCTTTTAAGTCTTAAATAACAAGCCTCAGTAAAAGTAGAGATTTAAATTATTAATATAATTAAGGCACCAAAGGTTTAGTAATAGTCAGAATAAATTCCTGTGAGCAATGCAAAAGAGGTTCAAAGCTTTTATTTAAAAGATGCATTTTAAAAGACTTATTTATACCTGAAAGTTTAACCTCTATCATATTGATGTTGTTATTTCTTTTTTCAGTTTGGAAAAACATTTATTCACTACAATAAACAGTTAGAGGCCCATAGGTATATGTCTGTGACTACAATGAGGGCAAAGCAAAGATGTCTGGAGTTGGAGTTCCAGCCTATAACCTGCTGGGCAGATCTGCAGGGAGTTTGTGGTGGAAGCTTATTATAATTCTGGCTGGGGGATTGCACCTGGATCAAGAGAAATACTTCTTCCCAGAGAGGTGCAGATAAGCCAGGGACACCACCCCAAAACCTGATCCCAGTTTGCACCCTCCTTGGACACCCGGCTGTCTGAGCCCTCAGTCCTGACGGTCACCTTTCCTGCAAAAACACAACTGAGTCTCAGACAAACTTCTTCTCAATGTATAAGCCAAATTTTGTCCAGTTTTCTCATTCTTTATGTCATCCCAGATGAATATTTTGCTGTTCAGCAGTGCTTCCCTCCTCCGAGCACACACCTGGCCATGGGCGAGGGGGTGCAGTGGACACACCTGAGAGCTCCATCCCCACAAAAAAGTGTTGCAATAAACAGCTTTCACAGAGTTCCTGTGCTGTCTGTCCTAGTCAAGGGCTGCCTAAAATAGCAGCCTCCCATTCTGAGAATTGTCTTCATTTCTTTTTGGCTTGATTTTAATTTCCAAATACTTGCAGAGATGTTCCTGTCCTTTGGGGAGGAGGTGTGTGCACATGCAGCTGCTGTGAACATATTACACCTGTAAAGAATATGCTACCTCTGTTTAAATGAGCAATTTGACAGAGTGATTCTTTTGGGGGTTCTCTGAAGTTAATGGGTGATTTATTAGTTACTTCAGCAGCAGCAGGATCAGGCCCTTTGTCTTCATCAGGCATGTCATCCATCTTCACATGAACAGGCTGACAGCACAGGAATTGAAATTTCACAGTCTGTGATATATTTAGAGGTTGTTTAGATTGCATTAGGCTATGGAGAATACAGTGCTGACCAAGATAATCATCCTTCAGATATTGATCTAACCCCTGTCTGCTCAAATTTGCTCTTCCAAATCACACTGCCTGCAGCTACCTACCACTATCTTAGAGTAATATTGCAGTGACACTGCTGGGATCCTTGGTTTTACCCCATTGGAAATCAACATGAAACACGAGCTAATTTCAACAGAGAAGGATTGTGTGCTCTGGATATCATTTTCAGCACCACATTTCCCATTAAAATGGGTGCATGTTTTAAGCAGCAATGCTGAAAATCAGACAGTAATACGGCACCTTAGCCCAATAATACATTGTTCCTGTTTGGGGTGTAGGAAGGAGAATACATCCACAGAAATCACACCTACGAGGCTATATAGCACTACCTAGACTAGCTCTGAACAAATTAGCAGAATGATCAGGGAATGTGCCAGATTCCAAAAACATTGTCACGAGGGTAACATACACGTCCCCAACAGAGCTAAGATGTTCCCAGGAGACCACTGCACTGCCATGGCCATCCTGCTTCCAGCACAGCATTTGCTTGTTCCAAGACAGCTCCAGTACCTCTGGGTGGTGCTGCCTTGCCACACTTAGATTTAGACACACTTTTAGTCCTTTGCTGTATTGGCTCTAAATATATACTTGTGGAACAGCTCCGAAACCTGGATATCCATTACAACCATGGATTTGGAATGCAGCTCTAAACACTTGGGATGGCTGAAAAGGGCACACAAAGTGAATGACTAACTACCAGCAGCCTGAAAAAGTGGGGATTTTGCCAGCAAGGCATAAGGTGGAATAAGACCAACAGGACTCTTAAAGCTTTGCCATTGCCTGTTAGGTATAAGGCAGGTCTAGCAAAGAACTAATTGCAGAAAGAAATAACAAAATATTTTGTCAGCTCTGTAAGTGCACTTCCTTCAGCAGCAAAGAGATACAGATCACAAGACATGGAGCTAACACAGGACCTCAGTGAGCAGTTCAAAGGATGCTTTGAAAATTAAATTCTGTTTGATTTCCACAGAGTGATTTGACTAAAATTTTATGTGAATTCAAAGCAGCCTTTGTCCTGAAGGGAGAGAAAGGAATTAAGGTGAATTGAGTTTCTTCTTCTGATACCTTACACATTGCACAAAATAAATGTAAGACTCTACAAAAGCTATACAGATTTGGGGTTTTGCAGTATTGTAAATTATTGCCCCCAGATCAGAGCAACAGGTGGCCTGATCCTTCTTCCTACTTGCTGCTAATTCAAATAGCACTGGTCTCCTGAGTCATGTTACTTTTTTTAGAATCCAAGACTTCATGTTTAGCAGACCACATAAGAAACTAAAGATTCTTTTATTTTTTAATTTAGTTTGTGGTAATCTCACAAACAAGACAATTCAGAGAGGCAGCCAGGCAGCAACAGGTTTTGGTTTAATATTACTACGTCTTTCCTGAGGTCCTGTGCTTGCTCCCGATCTTGTGATCTGCATTTCTTTGTTGCTGGAGGTGACGAAGGGTTTGCTCTCCTTTGGCCTCTTATTCCAGTTTGTGAGGTTCAGGGTCCATGTCAGCAGCACACACAGTGCAGTTCAGCACTCTGGGTTCAGTAGGCTTCATCAATAGCTCATCAATACCTTTTGTTCCAAAAGCAGCAATATTCCCCTCAAAACTCTCAACATACTCCTACCCAGCATTACTCGAAACTATAAAACCTCATGTTCACAATTTCTGCTTTCACAGATTCCATGGCAAGGGTAACATATTCTGCCAAAATGCAGGATTTTCTTCTAAAAGCCTTGTAAATCCATACAAAGACACCACATTTTCTTACAATAAATAACCTCCTCTCTTGAATGATTCTTCTCCAAATTATTGATGGCTTGCCAATTTTCATCAATCCTTTTAAGAGACATCTCTTTAGCTTCTACATCCTCCTAAAGCAGTGGCAAGGAGGGAATATTCAAACAATCCTTTATCTAGAAAAAGCAGCAAACTGTCTATGTTAGGGTAAAGTAGACTTTAGAACACATTAATAACATTTTTAATAAACCAATAAAAGATCTAACTATAACACTGGCCCACACTCATTTATGAGTTTGACTATTTCTGCATGAAAAAATTAATCCAAATCAGTCATTTTGACATCAGAAAAAATTAAAATGGAAGTCCAGAAAGCAATCTTAGAAGGATAAAAACTCATATTGTATCAGTTATTCTGAGGCTGGGGTTTAAATACATGCTATACTTTCCAAGTATATTCACAGTATCTCACTTCTGGTATTTTTGGCTCTTAGATTTTGCAGTAATGTAACCAATTCCAAGAATTTTCTTCATTGGTTTATGTATTATTAAGTTACATATTTGAGAAAAGTGTAACACAAAATTTTAATTGTATGTATTAAAGAAAGTGTTTTATTGGAATGTAATTTAGGAGTTTGCTACTGCTAAATAGATGGGATGCCTGAGGTCATAAAGCTGTGACAGGAGAGGCAGATACGGACTGAGATGAGAAGAGAAGCTGAAAATACTCAGACACCTATCAATTTAGCTATAAAAATGACAATTATCTTACTCCTAACCTGAGCTTTAGATGGGTTGCTTGTTGTTTTGCCTTGTTCTTGTACCATTCAGCTGTAAGAGTGCTGAATAGCAAATAGGCATCATCCCTCCTCAAAGAAGAGTGTTTGATGTCAGAAATGGATCTTGGTCTATAGGAAAAGGTCCAGAGCTCCTGGATGTGACTAGGAGAGACAGAGTAAGGTACTCAAATACTCTCAGGATGATCAGCATGAAAAGTTTTGTGCTGGGGAGCTCCGCAAGGCTTGGGTCAAAGATTTTGGAATTGCTGTCATGCCTTGCCTGTCATCACTCCATCAGCCACCTTAATGTGGTCCCATACAAAGGATCCAACATCCAGCTCCTGCCACTGCCTGCCCAGAGTGAAACCAGACAGAGCTCCTCTCACTGGCTTTTCAGGCATGTTCAGGAGCTAAAAACTGACATCTCCTGTCAGCAGATCTGACAGAAAGCAGGTGGCTGCCTAATTCTACCTCCCTGTGGGCCTCCAGCATCCTTCACTGTTCACAGCCAGCTCACAGCTCCTCTAAACACACGGATAATGGTGCCAAGTTGAGGCCTCCCTTTCCTTGAAGCAGACACTAAGATGCAAAAAGTGTTTGAAGCCTCCAAGAAGCCATGCCAGAGTCCTTCTGAGCCAGGACCTAAGTGGCAGAGAGGTGAAGGCATTGCAAGTACGTGAGGCATAGAGCCACACTAGTCCTTGGTGGAAGCACAGCTGGGCTGGGGGGTGAGGAACTGTGAGCAGAAGCTGGAGGAGAGAAAGGGATGTGGCAAGTCCCCAGGTCGTGGCATGACCATGTCATAGACTCAACTCATGCACGCATGGGTAAAGTGCCACCCCGCAAGGCCTAGCTGAATGGGGAAAGGGATTGGGTTTAGGAGCTGTCATCCCTGACTAGGGCAAAGAAAAAAGCACTCTGAATAATCAGGGACAGAGCTGAAGAGGTCAGCAGCCGCGGGCTGGAGTTTATAAACACAGCCTTATCTCGTTTCCAGGCTTGCAGGTAGGAGTCAGATTTGAGCACTGACGAAGTTGCCCGTGCTGTCACACAACGAGTGTCCCAGCACCGCTCTCCAAAAGGTGACACACAGGGGCTCTGCAGGCGTTCACCACGGAACAGACACATTTCACAACAAGCAGGACTGCTGTTCTCTTCCCACAAGAGGGCCCTACAGCCTTACTTTCCAGG
This sequence comes from Dicrurus megarhynchus, assembly GCA_013399195.1. Classification (NCBI taxonomy): domain Eukaryota; kingdom Metazoa; phylum Chordata; class Aves; order Passeriformes; family Dicruridae; genus Dicrurus; species Dicrurus megarhynchus. The sequence continues at coordinate 926,499 of VXAD01001536.1, forward strand.
CTAAGGAATTGGGGTGTGTAAGGCTGGTGCATAACTAGTCCCACTCTGCCTGTAAGAGGCCACCGTGGGCCATGGATTGTCACATACTCAGCACGAAGACAGTCCTGCCTGCTGTGAATGTGTAAGTCACCTCTGTGACTCCTTCTAAGCCATAGGAGCAGTATTGGAGCCACAGCAGGAAAGTAAGCCTTGAGTAAAGAGAAATAAATTGTTTTTGGGAACCCCCATTAGAGTCGAAGGGTGCAATTACACAGCAGCCATTCCCCACGCGCCACGATGTGAAAGGAATCTGTCCCAGCTCGTTTCGTAGAGTTACAAACACAAGCAACCACAAGCTGGAGATAAAACACACAGCATAAGCAGGATTAATGTCAGCAAGGTGTGTTGCAGAAATGCATCCACTGGTGGGACGAAAAGCAGAAATGTCAGCCACGTGAAAGAGATGGTGTCAGCCAGGCTCACGGGTAGGTTTCCTCAGCTGGCAATGCTGATGCTGTCACTGAATGAGAAATGACTGGAAGAGGCACAGACTCTGGCTGGTCCCTCTCAACCTCTCAGGGCTCCCTGGGGGAGACCTTGGCTGTGAGGACTCCTGACACGGTTTACAGAGAAGAGCAGCCAGGCAGGGTGAGACACCCAGAGGAGACACCAGCCCCCTAGGAAAACTCAGTCCCAGGTCCTTGCAAAATACAGACACAAAACTTGGCTCCTGCTGCAGATCCTAGAGAGACCATATAGGAGCAATGTCTTAAGCAGTGTAATGCTGGTAAAAGCTTTCCATTTCCCCAAGTGTTTCTTCAAACCAAGAGCTGGGTCCATGCCTTCCCACAGAGAGCTGTAAGTGAAAGCCAGCATGACATATTTTCACCCTGTCACTTCTTCTAATTCATGTGTTCTGGTCTTGCTTTATCTAAAAGGAAGCAGGATCAAACTTCAAAAATAAGCTCCAAACCATGTACATAAACTTATTTTTTTCCTCCCTAAGTGCACTATTTATACTACTTTTAATACCAACCAAGCGATTCTCCTACAATTACTTTTTTCTGTGATGGAAGGAAATTATTTTTGACAGAAAATGTGTCAAAACCACATTTTATACTTTATATGTCAAATTCTTCAGCTACATTCTTATTTTTTCTCCTTTAACTTCAGTAAACCATTAAAAATTATTTTAAGGATGACTACCACAAGTGGATTCATATGCAATCACCTGACATAAACCACCAAACACAGGTACACCATTAGCTCCCTGAGCCCTCTTGAACCTCAGTAACTCCCTTTCAGAAAACCACTGGGATGGCACAGCCTCGATCACACTATTGAATTTCTCTTGTTGTTCTAACAGCTACAAGGAAGATATAAAGGGAGCAACAACTGTGCAATGGAGAGCTTTGGGGAGTTGCAGCAACTCTTAGGAGCACAGATCAGAACAGACACTTAAGACTGTTTGCACAACAGATGAACAAGAGACTCTTAAAACAAGCAAGAGAGAACAATCAGCCACGTTCAATACCCATCAGTCCCTGGAAAAATAAATGTTTGTACAAAGCTGCACAACCAGCATGGCCAGTGGGAGGTTTTTTCATCAAGTGTGTCGATTATTGACTAATTCCAAACATATTTTTCTTGGGTTCACTTCCAGGTGCAAGGATGAACGTTAACTTACCTCAAAAACAACCAAGGGCTCACCTAGGCACAGTTGAAAATGGTCCCAATTATTAGCTGTTCAAAGCTTGCAGAAGTAATATTGTTGCCAGACTATTTGTGCAGTGCATTTGCACCATTTTCTGCTGCATTGCTGCCTATCAAGTATTTATTTTGATTCTAAATATTTTTGTTTATCAATCATTGAAATGTGTTTGTGGAGACACACTCTGGAAAGAAGTGGGCTAACAACAGCTCATAATGAAGTTACTTCAATGCACCATTTCCTTCAGACGCAGGTTCCTGCTTCTATAAAATTCCTTTTACGTCAGCTAACCTCACAAGTCCTTGCTAAAGGCAAATGAAAAAAAAGTGGCAGTTCCCTCTTAGCATTGTAGTCCAAGTTTAGGAAGTCATGTCTGAACTACCTCTAGCCAGCAATGAATTCAAGACAACATTTGATTCTAAATGCTCGTTAATGTCCCACTGAAAGAAAAATAAAAGATATAGTTATGCACTGAAGCGGATCGTCTATACGGCTATATTTAAAATATCATGTCAAATTTAAATTAGAGATTTCCTCAGTCATGAGGGGAGAGACATTAAGCAGTTCCCTTGATCACTCATGTGATCCACCTGCATGAGGCAGGCTGAGGGCTCCCTTGGATGTCCCTGTGTCCCTGGGAGACAGGCAAGCCAAGGCTGTCACCTCTCCCAGCTGTTGTCTCCATTGTGGGGTTATGCAGTGGCACACATCTCTGCCCAATGCCTGCACATGGTTTTATTCTGCTCAAGACATTCCTCCTGTTAAAAACCAGAGGAGCCACGACAGAAAAAGAGCAGAAGTAGCAGCTTGTTCAGTGAACATCTCAAAGTGATTGTTATGCCAAGTTGTGCCACTCTTAGTGTCCTCTGGAGTTTGGATGTGGGGTCATTCCCACATAGGCAGTGCCTGCCACAGCCACATCCAGCTCTCCTTCTCTTTTTGTAGAAGGAACATGGTACAAATGATATTGCATTTGCCAGTACCAAATTGAAGATATAACAGGTCAGTTTTGAGGCCACAATTTTAGTTCAGAATTTTCTTCCACTTCCAATTTTGTCTTCAGCTCCTACTACTTTGACTAAGGTTCAGAATCCTACTGGAATAAATGTGTGGTAAAGACAGATTTCCCTGGCCCATGCTGATAGATTCAGAAGGCTATTAGAAAAAGTGGAATTGATTGGTATTTTGAATAAGTTTGCAAGCACTTCTGCCTACTTTGTTACCCCCCAACACTTTCTGTCTCCTCTAAGGTTCACTGTTGGTTATTTAGGTCAGGTTTATAAGCTAGTCTCATTTCGTGCTTCTCTCAAGCATCCTGTGAATCTTGTGTAGGATTCAATTTCTTAAAGATTTATGAACCCTTCCCGTTCCAGAGTCATATACATCATATGGAAAATATTGTGCAATGGGGAGCTTTGAGGAAGTCCCTCCCTGGCTGTCTCCAGAACAGTGTTCCAAACTAATAGTTTCTGAAAAGAACCACCATAACAGTACCATAGTATTTTTTCTTGTGGATTTTTTAAAATTTAATTTAGGCCCATTTTGCCTTTGTATTTGAATGTTTTCTAACCAAGTCCTTGAACATTAACAGAGAAGCAGGAGAGGGGAAAAAAAGATAGAAACTCTTCCTTGATTTCAGCATTGGCTCCCAGTTAGAGTAAATGGACTGAAATGTCCAAAATGAACCCCCTGAACTGGTAGAATACTGGGATGTGTGTATTCTATCACATTGTCTCTTTGAAAAGGCACAGTACAAACATGGCTTTTCAATTATCTAACTTCTTGTAACCAAGTTGCTACCTTGTCTGTAAAGATTATACAGTGCAAAGAAAGCAGCAGATGAACTGCATCCACGTGGAGTTTGCCCAGCACACAGGTATAAATACACACTAGTGGGAGACCCCCTGCACTCAGACAACAGACCCGCCTGGTTCAGCAGCCAGCAGTGCTCACAAGCAGAAAGCACATTACAAAACAGGACACATATAAAGTGGTTATTGCCTGCTCTGCATTACAGCTTAAAGCATTCAACAGGGTGATACCCAAACCATTATTTTTAGTAACTGAAGACTGGTGTTCAGTAACAGTGTTTAACCCTCCTTAAATTTGTCTTTACCCATCATCAGCTTTCACAAACATGTGACCTAAAGAAATGCATTTTCAAAGCAGTGTAAAATGTACATAAAATTCCATATTAAGTTATCAATAAAAGTCTCTTAGATCAGTGATTTGTAGCTGAAATATTGATTTTTCACAATATCCGAGTTACTTTGTGTAGTAAGTACAACTATGACTCTTGTAGGGTTTGTTTTTCTTTTAAAACACAACAATATCTCTTTGCAATATTTTACCAGAATATTTCAAAACCTGTTTTAAAAGCAGAATTAAACCTTGTGAAATCACTGCATCTTTTTTATGTAGATAAAATTGGTTTTGCTCATTGCCATCTCATTCAGAGGTAAAGCAATGACTCATGCAAGAGCACAAGAGGCAGTGTCAGAGCCAGGAATAAATACAGATATCCCATCACTCAGGACCTTGCACTAGACATCAGGCTGCATTTTCTTTCCCAGTTTATTACACTGCAAGATTGAAAAAAACTGGAAAGCCTTTAAGTGCTTAAGTGCTGTGTTTTAGAACACAGTGTCCTATGAGCTCTTCCACGTATTCATGGCTGTGGTCATGATAACTACACAAAAAAAACCCAACTACTTTCTTTCCGTGTGCACAGGACAGTCTTCATGAAATAAGCCCCCATTTAGGAATTGCTTTCTTTCCTAATACCTAGCATTTTTTAGTTAGGCTGACCAAAGTTTACCTCCAGTGCTATCCTGGCATATAGTTAATATTTCCAGCAAAGTTGCTTTCTGACTGAGACAGGGTATGAGCTTTTTTTGACCCAGACAAAAGAAGGGTGATATGTACTTAATGTGAAAAGTCTGGGACAAAATGGGAGACTCCCTGAGAATTAATAAATGGACTAGCAGCTCTGATTCTAATCTCAGTGCAAGAAGGGTTCTGATTAATCTCTCTCTTAACCTGGTCAGAAATGTGTTCTTACACGTGTTTGATGAACAAACCTTATAACAAGAATTCTGTATTTGCTGAACAAGGATATTTGGCATTCTCTTGGTAATGATGCAGAACACGTGGAACAAGAAGTAGATTAGACTGTGCATTTTTTATTGGATTCTTCTCAATTTGACATCAATGAACTATTTACAAAATCTCCTTTGGCTTTCTTCATATGTAATTTACCCTGGAATTTCCAGATGCCCTCTCTTTTGTTACAGAAAGCTACAGGTGTTCTGCTGAGTGCTCTGTTCTTTTAATCAAGCAGTAGGTATTTACAATGCATAGTCAAAAAGGATGTATCATGGTAGCTTCATACCAGCATTTCCAATTTAACATGCTGGCCCTTTTCCAAATGGTGCAGCAGAACAAATAAATTTCATATCAGATTTAGGGTTTGCCCACTCTTTACATTATTAACTGTTGAAATATTTTTGCCAGGAATAACAGACTGCAAGTAGCACTTGCACAAGATTTCACATGCAATAACTTGATCCAGTACTCTGTACGGGTTTGGATATTTTCTTACTGTTCAGAGTACCAGAGGAGCTATTTCTATTCTAATTATTATTACTACTGAAAGCCCTTCTCACCAAGAGAAGTGAGGCAAAGGTGGGCAAGAGCACAGAAAAAGAAATTATTATTAAAATAGCTCTGCCTGTGTACATGCTGTACCCTGCTCCTAAAGGCTTATATTTGAAGGTCAAGAGCTGGTATGTCAAAACCTTTTGGCTTTTTCAATACTTGTAAACACTGCTCTGGTATCCCTGTAATATATACACACAAAGGTTGCCAACTTTTGCAATTCTATATCCAGTCTCATCCTATTCTGTAATTTCTTGCCCAAAGGCCCCAGTGGTAGAACAGAGATCTTCTCCAAAGCTTCAGCTTGGTAAAATTCCATCCCCCATGACTAGAGAAAAAAACCTTTAAGAGGAAAAAGAAATGCCACCAAAGAATGGGGTCATATTGGCAACTAAACAGAATTCAGAATATGCTATTATAAAATAATTGTGTGATTCTGCCAGGCTGGGTTTGCTCATGCACATGTGCAGAGCCCTCTTGGCACCTGTCAGTCAGAGAGTGTGCCTCAAAACGTAAGCAGTCCAGAGGTGTCCATACTGTCCTTTCCAGCAAAGAATATCTGTCTAAATGTATAGGGAGATAAACAGATTATCTAAAATATCATGTAACCAGTCAAAATTTGAAGAGCATTCAAGTTACTGGAGATAGATAAGGAACTACCTTCAAATGCCCCTTCTCACTTTAGGATTTTGGTTCATGTCTGTCATGTAGGTGGAAAGCAAACTTTTCAATCACCCCTATTTACTGCCTGTTGGCTCAGTTGTTTTGGTGCACATGAACAAGACTCCTTCCAGGACAGGTTAAACCACACACACACCAGAGTTCTCCAGGCCCTCATGGAGGTGGGACCAGCTCTGCAGGCAGAATCAATTCCTGCACACACAACACCAGTCAGGCCAGACCACAAGACTGAGCCTAGTCCCAAACAAAAGCCCAGAACCATACGAAGTGCAGACAAAAAGCCTCAGCATCCACTGCTTTGTACACTGAACCTCTCTCACTGCTCTCAATTATTCTCCACCACTAAGAATTACTGATTTAAAAATCCAACATATTTTGCCGTTGACCGTTTAACTCAAGGAAGGCAAATAAGCTAACCAATAAACCCACAAAACCATGCTGATCCCAATCAAGCTTGCTCCCTTGCCCACCTGCTCCAGCCCTGGGGTCAGCAGCCTGGCAAGGGCTGCACTGGGGCACCCTCAGAAAATTATCCAAGAAACACAACTTCATCACTTGGGAAGCTCCAACGACTTTAGACATCTGTCTTTAGATAGCTAAGCCAGCCCTACCTGACTACTGTGACAACATTACAGCCATCTGGAAAGAAATACTACTGAGTTCTTCCTTCCTCACTTGGGACTATTAAGAGAGGTTAATATTTTGCTACAAAGCTCTTACAGCACACGTAGTTGTCTGTCCCTCTGTGCTGTATGTCTCCAATAGTCCCACTCTGCCCTCCTGCTGCTTTATCCCTGCTCTGTGCAGCTGCACCAGGTGCAAGGTGGGGGATATTAGAGAACCACACAGGAGAGAATCTGAGCCATTAACTCAGATTTTCTCTTCCAACATCAGAAGATTCAGCCAAATAATTACACCACACAGCTGGTGCCTGCTAATACACTTTAAATTTGATAATCTGTCCAGAAGCAAAGAACATTTTTATTCAGTGCAGGTTGGAAAGACAAGGCGAGAGAATTGAATGAGACAAGGTATTTTCAACATGATCTTTTTCATTACTGTGCTTCAGCTCTTTTGACAGGAAGACTAGAGCACCAGCTAGGCAAACAAAAGACTTCTCTTTCTTCTTCAGAAGTTACATAATTTAGCAATACTGTCTCTTTTTTTTTCTCCAGACTGACAGAGTCTTAGCAACTCTTCTTCGTCAAAACAGTGTCTGCTCTTAAAACCAAATTTTCTTAATTGCCCCACCTGAAGCAGAAATGTGCCAATTACATTCTTGTCCTGATTATCAGACAACTCACTGGAATATGTTGTACCAAGAGAAATTGACTTCTGAAGACAAGCCTATGTGATGAACATTTTAAAGATATATAGATATATAGATATAGATACAGACATATACATACATATAGAAGAAAAGGTGTAAAATCAACAGTCATAGGAGAAGCTGGGAAAGAGAAGACAAAGCAGCTCTGTTCTAGCATGGAGCTTGGTGCTCAAGGAGGATGATAAGGGTCTCCATGTCCTTCTGGAGCCCCACCAGATCCATACCCTGCCCTCACAGCCACCAAAGGCTTCAGCCCTTAGAGAGGACACATGTACCAGAGATCCCAAAAGCCTTTGTACAAACATTTATCCAGTGTCCTGGCACTGCTGAGGTACAAGTGGGTGCCACGTTGCCTACTGTACTCTTGGGCAAGCAGCAGTCAGAGAAACAGAACCAAGAAACAGAAAAGGCAGCATTTTCCATGAAAGCAAAGACTCACACCTGCACAGTGTCTCTCTTTCTGTGTGACACGCCTCACAGGATGGAGGTGCCCAGTGATGAGAACCCCTGGTGGGGCTGAGAGGTTCTCCTTGTCCTGAGGTTTCACACTGTTTGGAGGAATGCTGCAAAGAGAGTTTTGACATCAACTGGCAAGCTTTAAGATTCTTTAGTAAACTGTGTGAATAAACCTTCTGGGACCATTTTCCCTATAAAATCATCATCATGTAGCTATAGTTGCATGCATAGAGTGAACTGTGTGTGTAGAGAGCAGAATTTACTATCCCATTACTAAGGCAGTGCTGTTAAACAACATAGTCCATATGAGAACACTGTCTTAAACTATGGAGAAGAACTAACCCTTATCTGGATATCCAGATGCAAATTAAATGTATCAATATCTCCACTTTATATGAAGTGTCATGGGGTCATGTTGGGAACAGGCCAGTGCAGAGTCACTCTCACAGGAGGAACATTAACTGATAACGAACCAACACTTCCTGGTGCTGATCCTCCCCAGACTGACCTGCCATGTCTTCAGCTGCTCCTGTCCAAAATGCTACAGGATGAGACGAAGGTGAAGGTGAAGGCCATCCCCAGAAGGGTGGGCAGGAGGTGCCAGCATGGCATCTGAGGCCTCTGAGGGTCCAGCAGACACACACAGGAGACAGGCAGCCTCTGCCAGCAAGGCAGAGGATCTGATGATACTGAGCATTGCCTTGTCTGGTAAGATGTCCATTCACTGGGAATAGTGAAGGAGCATTGTAAAGTATTGGCCTTTGTGTTCAGCCTTAGGAAATGTTTTAAAATAGATCAACGGGATATTAAATGAAAGTAGATAAGCCTACTAAAATACATGTAATAAAATTGAATCTTTGCATGAGAAAAAGATTTGCAAAGTTGCAGTTATTTAAAAATAGGCGATTTTATAGCTGCATGAAAATGCTTAAATCTACTAAGGAAAAAATAAAATAAAGATATCTGACTTCATTATATGACATATTTAAAGGTTGATTATTAAACAGTTATTTTAACTAGCCACGCAAAAACACTGGATAGCAGATGTTACCATGTACAGACAATCTGTAGAGAGGCAAAAGACATCTCAAAGCTGCCTGTTTTTTGTTGTAATTGTTCAAGCCTCAGAACTGCTCCTGGCTCGAGAGAGCGGCTGACCCAATGTCCCCCGCCTTTGGAGGGTGGACCCCTCCTTAATGAGACAGTTTTTTTCCAAACACTTTTTATAATTCTTCTCTGCAGCACTTATGTTTTAAACCCCCAACTGCCAGAGACAGCCCATGTGAGGGGGCATGAGCCAGCTGAGAATGTTTGTGGCACAAACCAGCTGCGATGTGAAGCAGTTTGAGCTTCTATTGCTCTGATCAGGGATATGAAGCTTACTGTAGCACAAACACTCCCTGTTCTTCCCACAGCATTTCTGTACTTGAGCCCAAGGAACCTGGCCCTGCACCTTGCCATGTACCTCCCACACCATACCAGCCCGCAGACACACACACACACACACACACACACACACACGGAGTCCTCATGCCTCTTGCATTACAGAACTTCCATTAACAGCTGGAGCCTACAGGAAAAAAAAGGAAAACTTACGGTAGCAAACACATACACACAAAAAAGGGATGAGCAGATGATGGCATGGAAAAATATTTTCCACAAAGGAGTGATGAGACCATTTGAAACCTGGGGTAAAAAAGTAGTCAAAAAAATGTAATGCAAAATTGGGGAAGTCGTTTTTGCAAGGAAGGAGAAGTCAGGCTAACTCCTCTGATCCTACATGGCATGCAGAGACTAGTAAACCCCAGAAGAAATAAATATATTTTAAAAACAACTTATTTCAGATCACTTTTTCCTTCGCTTATCCCTCATGATCAGAGAACGGACCTAAGGCTATCTATCCTAGTACATAATATCTTTGTTAGTGTCTGAAGTAGCTCCACAGGCTCTGGAAGAGTGTGCTGTACTGCTTTATGTGTTAGTGATGGGCATGACACAGATCTTGGCAACTAACAAAAATTTTAGCTTGCTTTCCAGACGTGCTTAGAAGTGAAGTCAAATGCCATTTACCCAGCTAAACAAGCTTCAGCTCTCTTGATAGTTTCTCTGTTCCACTTTCATTATTTATTAGTATATATTACTGCGATATAAGAATGCTTAACAGCTTGAACCAAGAAGGAATTCTCATTATAAGAGGTTGTACAAGCACAGAGCAACAGAGCTCCTGCTCAGAGAGTTCCTGATCTGACCAGAAAAAACTGGCATGTGCTGGGAAAGGCAAATTGACACAGGGTTGGAAAGAAGTTTGTTTTGCAGCAAAGCCAGGAATGGTGACTGAACAGTAAACATCGTTTTTACATTTAGGTACAGGGTTTTCAAGTATTTTCTGCCTTTCTGAGGCAATTTTCATGCAAAAGATCCCACCTTTGTTTTCCCACCTGAGAACAACCGTGATTACAAACATCATTAGTGAGCTGGCTAAATGTTTCATCATTCCTCAGTGCATTTTTGGCCCAATATCCAGCTGAATTATGTCATTAGTTTGTGTTTGTTGAACAGTCAGCTCCTCCCAAATATTTTTTGAATCCTTTGGCTCACAGCAGTCAAATTTAATACAGGGATAAAGGTCTCAATGTTATTAAACTTCTGACAAGTCCTGTAAAACTACTAAGTAATCAGATAGAGGGGAGAGACCTAATTAATACCCCACCTAGAGAAAGACAATACTGAGACCTCAGCTACTTTCAGAAACTGGGTAATTCCCAAAGAAGTTCAGCCTCAGAAGACAAACCCTTAGAAAATATTTTGCCATTAGTTCTGCTGGTCTTGGGACAATCTGGCTGTGCCAATGCTGATATTTGGATGATTGGGCTGACAAAAGCATAAGAACAGAAAAACCATGTCATGGTCATTGCAAAGGTATGTCGTATTGCCTTCTCTCCTAAGGGCCCCACCCTTTCTCAAAGAAGATACCATAATAAATCCTTCTTCTGGCTGCACAGGGACAATCAGAGCTGTCTAAAGGCTTTCCAGCCATGTATCAATAGTTGATTTTTCCCAGACATAAGAATAAATATACACAGTCCATATCCTCAAGAAAGCCCTCTAATTCCCAGGCTGTGAAGGGAAAGGGAGACTATGGAGAAAGCACCTCTGCTGGGTATTGCAGAGCTGGAGTGGTTTCAGGTACCCCCTGGGACAGGTCCATCCTTCCCTCCTCCCCAGTAGCTCTTCCTCATCCAGCCCCTCCATCAGGAGCCAGCCCCACTGCCCCGCATGCCTCCCAAAACTGGCCCCCTTTGCCTGCCATGCAGAGGTGGTGGTGGGACAGCTGCTCCTTCCCACATTCCTTGTCTCATGCCTGCCACCATTTCCCTTGGCAGGGCTTGCTTTGCTGGAGACTGAGCTGGTCCTGGGCGCAATCCCTGTAGGAACCAATCACAGTATTTCAAAGTACAGTTCAGCCTGGTGTGGGAATACCTGCTCACATGGAGTTATGGCCTGTATTTTGACTATTCAGTGCCATGCCTTGCTGCCTTACAGAGCACCCCAAAACACATCCTCTGCAGTACCAGTGGATGCATCCCTGAAAGAATGATGTAAACACCACATGCAAACCACCTGCCTCCTCCTCCACAGCCAGAAGCGCTGGATACTGATGGTAGGCTGATGAACATCTGTTCAGTGCTTCCACTATTTCCTCAGATGCTTCATGTGCAATGGTGAAGCAGAAGAGGAATGTTCTAAAGATGAGCCAGCTACAGATGGAAACTCCTGAGGGTCACAGTTTTCAGCATTTCTTCTCACGGATGACTGTGCAAAGCATTTGGTGTAGGAAAGCAACAGCTCCTCTTAGCCAGAAGAAGTCATGCCTTGTGGGTGAGGTACAGAGAAACTTTGTATATGGGAGCCTTTGGGAGGGAAACTGAAGGGTTGGTGTGGCTCAGCAGGGCAACAGAGACAAACAACATGATCAAAACATGCTGATTTGCTTAAAGCTACAGAAAGAAAACTTCAGAATAAAGGTATGTTCTTGTTGCTTCACTGTTCCGCAGTGCTCATTCCTCTCCCATCTGTGCAACTGGGAACTTAAAGTCTCTGTGACACCAGGAAGATTTTGTGCCAGTGTTTCAGGAGAGTGGGACGTATTCTGCACACTTCTGAGTGCAAAATTCAGTACACAGCACCAGCTTCTCAGCTCAGTTGACCTTTCTTAGCAGAGCATTGTCCTCAGCAAGCAAACGACAAGTTTCATTTCTGAAAAATAATGGATTACAGGTAGGGAAAGGATTATGAAAAAATGAAAGGTGGATGGATTTACTTGTACAAAATCTGCTCAGATGGGTATTATTTTTGCTCTTTTTCTTTTTTTTGTCAGAGTTTACTTTAGCTCCAGTGTTTGGGCCAATCAGAGGGGCACTCTGGTAACTGAGGGATTTGGTGTGAGAAGTTCCAGCACTGACCTTTCTCCCAATGGCAGCCAACAGCAAGTGAATCAGCCACTACACCAACAAAAATGACCAAGAATAGAAAGTAGATTTCCAGCCTTCCTGCTTTGCAGCAGTTTTGTTTCTCCTTGCAGAGGCAGTGGTGATTACCTTATCTGTACATACCAGCCAGCCGCACAATACAGGAAAAGCCACCATCCAAGAAATACCCATTTAATAAGCCTTGGCATCTTACATGCAGACCTGGGAAGGCAGGATGCTGCACAAGAGTATCTCCCTTCAGACAGGCTCCACAGTGACAAATACAAATCTGCAGATATGAGGTAAACCACATTCCCAGGAAGGGAACATAATGTAGGATATCTGTCCTCTCTGGGAGGGCTTTACAAAAGTCCTCATTTCTCCAGTGGTGGAAGTTTCTTTCCAGTCACTGTCATAGGATTTTTGTCTCCAAACCCACATCCCAAGGTTGTGGCGTATTCTTAAATACCCACGGAGGCTCAGTAGATGGGTGTGTGAGCTGTGTCCTCCTTTCCATGTCCCAGCTCATCAGGTGTTACCATGGTATGGCTATTAGAGAGCTGAGCGATGTCTTCCCCTATAGGACCTTCAGCTATTTTATGTGTTTGGTAACCAAAATTTAACAGTACCAAGGGACCTAGAAAAGCTTGGCCAAATAGAGACAGATATTACATGATTGTGCTGTATTAATACATCAGCAAGTTAATTGCCAGTGGAGGGAAAAACCTATTTAATGAAAAGAATATGTTGGCAGGAGAGGAAATGGTTATGAGCTATCTGCCCATGAATAGATTTAGGCTGGAATGTAGATGAAGGATTCCACTCATTAAGGAAGTAGGGATCCAAAACAACCCCAAAAAGGGAAGACAGAGATGAAAATCCCAAGACAGGGCTTGATCCATTAAGGAGGTGGTTACCTTAAATAACGTCCTGAAAAGGACTAGACCAGAAGCACACAGGGTCCCTCCCTTTCCTATGTTATTATGCTCTTGATTCCCTTCTGCAGGGAAAAACATACACTCGTAACTTTCTAATCTCAGTGCTATGGATGTTCCCTGAAATGCACGTACAGGACTTGCATCTCAACAAGGAAAGCAGCGAAACACAGAGAAGTGCTGTCACAATCTAAGGATGTGCTGAGCCTTCTCCTTCTGCTGGTTGCATCCCAAACGCTCTATGTAGTGACCCAAGAGGACTGTGAAAACACACTAAAATGAGCACTCTGATTCCTGACTACTCTGTTTTACAAGTGACTACCTGTTCATTGAGCTACAATGCCTGTATGTCACAAAGTGCTATTATCATATCATTGAAGTAGTTATTTTCCTTCCACTCCATTACTATTAATCTTGGTAGGATATTGCATTTCTATCACTTACCCTTTATATTGCAGTGCTATCTAGATATCCCCTTAGGTCAGGATCCCCTGTGCTGAGCTCTACATAAACACAAGTAAAAATTTTCCCTCTCCTCACCAATGTCTAAAGCCTCTAGGATTTCCCATCCCTAACATTGTACCAGTTAAAGCTCAACCCTTGCAAACAGCTCTGCAGCTGTGAAAAGAGAACTATATTTATTTCTATTTCACAGAACTGCAGAATGGCTTGGGTTGGAAGAGACCTTAATCTAATGTATTTCACTGTGGTATGGCCAAGCAGTCACTGCTGCTCAGACAGTACAATACTGAACAACTTTTGGGTTTCCCATCTTTGGAGCTGCTGGTCCCAGCAAAGCCTTCAGCAAAGACACTTTATTCTGCAGTGGCTCAGCTGTGTCGTGTTGTCACTCAGCAGAGCACAGCTCACAGGCAGCACCATCACGTTTCCAAACTGTTCATCTGACCTCACCATAGGAGCTGAGCCTTCCTGAGCTCAGGCACCGTGTACCTGACAGCTCGGTGCATGCACAGGGCTCCCACCTCTGCAGTTACGTGTGTTTGCAGTGATTAGAGATGAACTAGCAGAACTTTAATTTCTGGTTAGATCAGAAAAGACAAAATCAATAAATGCACAAATGCTGAGAGAACAGTGTAAAGGTACTGCTGGAAGTGAGATTCTCTGTCACCTTGTATCTTGCTGAGTGTCTCAGGTGAAGAATGTCTGTCTCCCATTAGGCAGTGTTATGTACAGAATTTTGCCCTGGAGAAAATGACTGCATGAGGGGAGATCTGAACCCACAATGCTTCGTCCTAGCAGAGTATGCCTGAAGCCTTTAATGCAGCCACTTAATCCCACCTGCTATCTGCCAGCAGCAGGTTTCCTTCCCACTTACTACAGAGGTGAACTTTAAATCCAAGCTAAAGCTTTACTGTATTTTTACCAGTGGTGATTATACCAGGAGCCACTGTCATCAGAAATTGGCTGCCTAAAGAGAGCATCTTTGAGGAACAGTGTCTGAGACTGAAACAAAAAGCACAGATTTCTCAGTAGAAAAAAACCTTAATGCAGCTCGTCAGGGAGACAGATGGCAGCTTCCCTCCCGACAGGCACCGTGGGGGCTGAGTTTGCTCAACTCCCTCTTGCTGCACTTTGATGTATTCCAGCAGCTGTATGAAATTAATTCCAATAAATTAAACCTCTTTCAGGGACAAATGATCTGGATGAAACCTATAGTGCTAGGGGCAATCAGCCATTTGAAACTTGGTGATCTCAGAGACAGGGAAGCAGCACCCTTGGCTGTATCATAGGCATTTGCTGAGGCAGCCAGAAAAGGCTCTTTCAGCATAAAAAAGCAAATCAGGATCCAAAGCTTCTTCTCTATAACCACAGTAGTGTCAAGCTACTCATTTATGGTGATAAAAAATTAGCCCAGCACATGCAGGCCCTGAGAGCTGACCTTCCTTAAGCACCTTGGGATGGCTCCATGCCATAAATTCACCCAGCCCTTCAAAAGCCACTCCATGACAAACCTCAGCAGGAGGAAGAGCAGCTCAACCTATTTGAAACACACACGTCTAAGGCTGACATTCAGCTTAATTATTGCTAATTCAACTTGGAGTGCACCGTTGTCTTTACTGGGCTTATCCAGCTGGTTGTGTCAGTTGTTTGCTCTGGCTTAGGACCACTCCAGTGAATATGACAATGTGCAAAGCCTCGGGGTGTTGAACAATGAAGGAAGAGCATCTGGAACAGGTACCCATGTGCTGTAATTTCTGTGCTGTCAGCACCAATCTTCCCTCAGCCATGCAGCAGGCAACCCTTGCACTCTACAGGGATATTACTGGACAGCTTTTCTCCTAAATTTTAGGAGTAGGACAATTTTTGTGCCCACTAATTTCCAACTTGTTTTTTGTGAATATCATAGTAATGTGCCTAAGGATGCCAAATCTTTAAAACAGGAAAGACTTTCTATAGATTTTTTCCTAGTATTACTTAATATCTATCTGCATATTTAAACATCCTCTCATTTTTCACCTAGATGACCCTTTACAACTATAGAATTTTTAATATTCTATCTTATGAAATGCCTCAAATGGAGAATATATTAATTTCTCAGAGCAAAAACACTAATATAGTGATAGCACTGAAGGAAAGGATTGGAAAACTTGGGTACTGGCTGTCTTTCACCCCCCAGCTCTGCTTCAGTTTGCCTGGCTATTAACTGGGTGCAAAAAACTTGAGCATCCGCTGATGGTATGATCTGTTCCTGGTTATATGATATCTTAAGGTTCTTTGACTGCTACTGAGAATTTATTACTCTTTCCTGTTCCTTTCCAGGAAAAGTGAGTCAAATATGCAAATTACTTCTCCTTATATCCTCTCCTATATGGAGGAGATTTTAACTCTTTCCTTTCCTGTAAGAACTAAAACATAGAGTTGCTGGGAAAGCATGAGAGATGTGCTTCTCAGGGCCAAATGGCCAAATAAAGTAACCTACCAGAGACAAATTTAGCCTTTACAGAAGTACCTAAATATAAACTCATAGGCTATTTTTGTTATAATTTATCACCAACAAACATGGCAGGAATCATAAACACAAACCTTTAAGAGGTAGAAAAGGGGAGTTTAATGTGAAACAGCATTTGAATCCAAGACCCTGATAGGATCTATCTTTGCTTATGGTACCCTGGCCCACAATTTTCCAAAAATTCTGCAAATTACCAAAGTTTTTAAATGGGTCATAATTTTAAGCACCAAAGTCTAGGTTTCCCATATGGGTAGGAATGATGTGCTTTTAATCATCTGCTTCTGTAACTCACTCACCTACCAATGGAAGATTTTATTTATTGGTATAAAGTGAATGAAACAGTCTTGTTCTCATTCAAGTGGTCAGACATGTCACCCTGAAATGACCATCTGAACAAGTATCAGAATAGTCTAACTGTGTGAGAAATGAGGCCCCTGGATTTTGAAGCTTGATTATAATCCATTTGTAGCTCCCCAGGCTGGTAATTCAGCCCGGCTGTTCACTGGAGTAGATTCCTCTGGTACCAAAGGAAATGACCGCCCTTGGTGTTGCAGAGTCACACAGTGGCTGCAAACACAGTGGAAGAAATATGAATCAGAGGGACAGCAATGATGACACACGATGGGAAATAGCCCCATCTGATGACCCCCATTAACAAATGAGTGTGCAGAGATCAGTGGGTAGAGTGTGCTTGTGCAAACAGCAACAAATTACACAACTAATTGCAGTGCCAGACAGGAAGGCTCTTGGCAGCACCTAGTCCTGTTCTGCAACTCGTCCCCTGCCCAGCAGAGAAGTGGTATCGAGCTGCAAGGGATCACGTGCCCGTGTCCCAAGAGCAGTGAGGTGTGGCCAAGTCTTCCTTTCAAATCTTACCTATCATATCACCATTCCTCTCCAAAAAGGACAGGAAAAGGTATAACTCTCCTTTTTTCCTTTCCATTCTTTTTCTTTTTTTTATCCAAGGAGCCACTGGAACAGCACCATTCCAGCAGCAGATTTGCTTGCTGTGGGACATGTTTAGGTTCTGGCAGGCAAATCTGAAATTTGGAGTTCTCCTCAACTCCTCTCTCTGAGAATGTGAGTGCCCCCTAGAAGTTATTTGACAGCACATATCCCCTAGCAATGCTGAGATACCTTAAAAATCCAGCTATTTCATATCCTTGACATGGAGTGGGATCACCTGGTGTGCCAATATGGGCTGCATTTGACCCTAAGTCTTAAAGGATTTGCTACTCCACCAAATCTTGACCAAGCCAGGGTCTTTTAATGTTGTCACTAACACCTACTTGTGTATGGACAGTAAATCAACCCTGAATGCTGATAGTCATTTTTTCATCACTTCAAACACCACTGATGTGATGTACTTTCCCATAGATGTTCATAAAACTTTATTAATCTCCTGTAATTTGTAACTGCTTTTACAAATAATCCATCTTCTCAGGACCCTGCTAGGACAAGTTCACTAACTGAGTCTACAGGAATGAGATGTGAAGAGAAATTCAGAGACAGGATCCAGAGCACTAGTCCCAAAGGCCCAGCTGATACCTCCTCTTAAATCTGCACATGGATGGGATTTCACTGTCCTGGCCAGCCTGCTCTCAACATCAACCAGGAATTTCTCCTAAAAAGCACCACGGGGTGTTGTTCTGCCATTTCTCAGCCTGCATGGATACAAAGCTGGCAGTCACTGCACCCTTCTAAAAGCTGGACACTGAAGGAGGTGGTGTCCCCTGCAACTCATAGCAGCCAGGTGGGCAGAGGGCTCACCAGAAAAATAGGATGTCACACCACAGTCACCTTACTCATGAAACCTATCTGCATCCTGGTTATCAGATAAACTCCAATGTGAGACCTCAATTATTTTAGGAAATGTGACTTTTGAATAAAGGTACTGTGAAGAGTCTGGCACCAATAGCAGTGTAACTCATCCTCTGACAAACTTTGCTGCCAATAATTCCAGCTAGGTCTGAGGGGAGAGGTCTGAGAAAGAAATTGAAATGTTTGATAGGTTAATCACACATGAAAACAGGGAGATAGGTGCATATTGAGCAAGAAAAATTAAATCTGTAATTGCCTTTATTCCATTTAATTCTGAGGTGCAGGGCTATGAATATCCTTAATTTGGTCTCAATTTTCTGAATTAAGTTAGACAATGAATACCCACTCAGAGAGGTATTGTGAATGATGAAGAAGAGAAAAAAAGACAGGGGAGGGGAGGAGAAAAAAAGTCACAGTTTTCAAAAACTTACAAGGGTTTTGTAAATCTAGTATTAATCCTCCTGACTCTTTCTTGTGTTTTGGTACCCAAATTCACCAAACCCTAAGCACTGAGTGCTGGGTGGGATTTGGGGCTAAGCAAGCCCCAGTGATGGATGTGGGGGAGGGGGAGGCAGAGAGCGAGACAGAATAAGGACAGAAGGGTGGAGTCCAGTTATCTCTAAAAGGCAAGTGAAG
This sequence comes from Dicrurus megarhynchus, assembly GCA_013399195.1. Lineage (NCBI taxonomy): Eukaryota > Metazoa > Chordata > Aves > Passeriformes > Dicruridae > Dicrurus > Dicrurus megarhynchus. The sequence continues at coordinate 945,145 of VXAD01001536.1, forward strand.
TACAAACAGGAAACTTTAGCCAACTAAATATTTGATACAAGAGTCCAGGATCTATCATTGGGATGCAGGGAAAAAATATGGAATCTATCAAATTCAGTATTAAAAAAAATTTGACAATAACCATTAGGATGACGGAACAAAAAGTGTGGTCAAGGGTTCATAAATGAACCCAAATTCAAGATCCTTTTATTTCTAACAGCTTCATTGACCCTGTGAAAATTGCGAAATATGATTAAATTTACCAGCCTCTAAAATAATTTTTTACTCATGCCTCATTCCTATACCTATATTATTTTGTCCCCCCTTCTGGAAATACTATGACATTCAACTTACTGACGCAATCACAGACAATTTAGTGCAAATTCTACCAGAATAAAATCCTCAGGATTTAGCCATTTTGACAGCCTGACTACGGCATTACAAGTTTGAGATAAAAGCTAAAATTATGTGGATGTAATCCATATAAATGATGTAATAACAGATGCAGGGAAAATAAAGGCAGAAGAAGAAACAGAAAAATCTCTGGGCTGTTCTCCAAGAGAATTCACTGTGGATGAAGCTATTACAGGAAAACAGAATTAAATGTGACAAATACATACTTTAAAACACTAGGAAACTGGAAGAACAGAAATGTCAAGAAAAATAACTGAGATGAAAACATAGAGAAGGACCTGATAAAACCACCTCTGCTTTGCTGCAAGGGTGTCTCTTTGGTCTTCCTGTACCTATTGCAACACGGATGATAATGTTTGCTCCCTGGATGGGAGTTGCAGAAGACAGGCATGTGTGGAATTCCCCAGCCATCCTCAGGGCATCAGCCTGCCTCACTGCTTCTTTTTATTTTTTGTAGACAAAGTGTGGATTAGTAACTTTGCATGCTTGAAATTGCCAAATTTAATCCACAGGGCCCTAAATCCATACATATTACACAGCATTACAAAGCCCTTCTTCTTTACAAGAGTATGCTGGTGTTTTCATTCCAGATGACTTACAGCAAGTAATTAAAGGGATCATTAGCAAAGAAGTGTACAAAAATCCTTAAGCCTCTCGTGAGCAGTCTGCTTTCTTAACAAGTGGAACTGACGCTTCCACTGCCCCATTTAATGTAGATTGTTTTGAGCATGTGCCATATTTTCTTCCTAGACTCAAAACCAAAACATCTGATTAGATCTGAGTGTCTCCACCTTGCTTGAGTAATGAATCTGTCCTTAAAAAAATTGACAGCTTCATCAAGGACTTCCTGAGTTACAACTTTGGGTAAACCATGCATCTTTTCATTGTGGCAGTGAAGTATGATCAGCTTTGTCTGTTCAGAAGCTCTTCCAGGCAGGATCAGGCTCCCTGAAAGTACATCCTGTACATGGCAAATAGGAGTTTCAACACAGTTTGGGCCTCAGGATGCTCCTGCAATGCAAACAGTAATAACCAAACAATCTGCTGATGTGATAATTACAGCATCTGCCATTTGCCTTAAAATAGAAAATTACGGCCTTGTCCTGTGTTAGTGAGAAAGGAATGAACAATCACACTATCCTTGTCCTGCAACAGTACTGCATGTGTCCCATGCAATGTTTCACAGCAGTTTCCCTGACTTCTAAGGAGCTCAAAACCAATAATCTTAGTCTACTGAAGTTACAAACCCCTTACTATCAGTAGTTTCTTCAGGGTAGTCTCTTCCAAGTGGTTGAACTGCGGAAGCAGCCCTACCACATCTCTCTACCCTCTCAGCTGGTGACAATCACGTTGTCACCAAGGCCACCAAGGAGGGGCCATGGAATAATGACAGTGGTTGTGAATTTTCCAAACTCTTTTATGTCTCAGAGTTTTCACTTCCAAAGCAAAGACAAGTTATTCACTCCTCCACAAGTGTGATCAATAACTAGGCTGTGTGAAGGTTTCTGGGCACAGTCCTGATCACAGCAAGGTGCCTGTTCAGGATTTATCCCTCTCTTTGAGACAGAGCAGCCCTAGCCTTGCTTTCATTCCCGTCTTCTTCTCTAGGATTATCTCTAGCGAGCCTGTCTGATCCCCTTCCCCCCTCAAACTTAGTTTAAAGCCTCTCAACCAGCCCTGTCAAGCCATGGGGCTAGAATCCATTTGCCCCAGTTAGACAGGTGAACCCCATCTGTCTCCAGCATGCCTGATGCCATATAGATCACCCTATGATCAAAAACCCCAAAATTCCACCAATGACACCAGTCTTGGGTTTTCCAGTTCTTTTTGGCATTCATTCCTGCTTACCAAAGGAATGGAGAACACCACCTGTCTGTCCAACCAGGCAACCCAGGGCCTTGAAGTTCCTTATGCCAGTCCTGGTACTTGTCTCATCAACCTCATCGCTGCCAACCTGGAGAGCCAGTAGGGGGTAATAAACAGAACAGCGGAGCTGAAAGTCAAACCCCTTTTCCAAGCTGGACTCTCCTGCGCAGAGGGGATCTTCAGTGGAGAGGGTGAAAAGGAAGGAAGGTCTGCTGCTGACTACATGAGAGAAGGGACATTTTGCCCATGGAAATTGCCCTGTATGGTTTTAATCCAGTGCTCATTCGGACAATTTCAATGGCCACGCTGCAAAATCTCCCTGCAGCAGCAAGGTCTGACTGATGGGATTTTGTACAGTGTTGAGGGGAAGTGAAAACTTTGAACTGTGGCAAAATGCATTAATTTCTTAACTCAGGCAAAACACCCACCCACTCCCGCTTGACCCCATCTTAAAAAGTCTGTGCTGTCCTCACTGAGGGTTTCAGCTGAGTAAAGACCCCCTGCAAGCTTTAGCTCCCAAAGAGGGAGGAATTAATGACAGGCACTTTTCAATGATTAACTCATACAGTTGATAGTCATCTCCCATTCCTGTAATTAAAGAGATAAAGGTGATATGGTTAATGAGTGCTTTAGCATGAGCTTAATTGCAAATCCTCTCATCAATGAAGTGATTTATTGAAACACTTGTGGAGGAGTGAATAACTTGTCTTTGCTTTGGAAGTGAAAACTCTGAGACATAAAAGAGTTTGGAAAATTCACAACCACTGTCAATATTCCTATGCAGCCACTCCATATCCTAGGTCTTGCATAGATACCCATTGGGTACTGAATATATTTCTGCAATTATCAGACTTTGCATAATGAGGTGAAGGAGAAAAAAAGAAAATAACTGATATTAAATTACTAGTGTTATTTCATACCTATTACTGTCTTTTTACTTTTCAGTCTGGAAAAACATGGTTCAAACAAATTCGGAGCAAACCTTTGAAAAATCAGTATCAGCTGTGTATAAGCCTTTGGGAGAAAGACTAATTTTTTTCCCCAGTTTTCACAGACCATATGAGCTTCATTAGCTGTCATATTATACCTTCAGAATATCTTCTAGAAGCCTTAAAAGGTCATTTGAATGATCTCTGGTCTGATGTACATTTGAAGTGAGCAATAAAGCATATATTTTTCCTAAAGAAAATAATCTGGAAATGAAGGAAAAGTATCTCCAGGTGACCACCTGACAACAAAAAACTAAGCAGGAAAGTTTAGACAGATTTCTTTTCTGGAAACAGGCAGCAGTGTTTATATTTGTTTTCTACCAAAGGCTATTTAAATAGCTTGTCTAAGAAAATTTGTTTGAGCACATTCAAGCCTGTGAGCTGCTTGCAGACTGAACATTTATTTCTGGTATTCAAGCTCTGTCCTTGATCCGCTAAGATACATGATATTGATTCCTTTCCTGACTGGAAAACTTAAAATCTGCTAATTTTACTATTTCTATTCAAAACAGATTTGATTTTTGTCACCAGAATGAGTAAGAGCCATGATTAAACAAGTCCCGTCTGTGAGCTCAGGCTGCAGGCTTTCTCATGCACCCGTCCACACACAAAAGTCTCTTCACAGAAATGGCCATGAAAAGTACATGGTCTGAGTGATAGCGGCCACCTGGAGCCTCCCGATTAACCCTGGCCAAAGAGAGGCTTCCAAAAGCCGACTGAGAAATCGCAAAAATGCCAGTGATTAAACTTGTGTCCCTCGTACGGGAAATCAGGATGGCACTTACACGGAGGAGTTCAACTCAATGCGAACTGGAACTTCTGAAAAAAAAAGAGAATATATCCAGCACAGATACTGGAGCAGCTTAAGGCTATTGCAGCATAAACTGCAATACAAAACTCTGTCCAAAACTCCAACTGAGCCAATATCCTTAAACCCCCTGAAATCATTAATGGAGATAGATATGCCCAATGCCTTTTTTTCTAAAGAGAAAGAAAAGGGAACATGACTGAACTGAGCAATGGATGCTGATCTGAAATGGAAGAAAAAAAAGGGGAAAAGTTTAAAAAACAGCAAGGGGATGTTTCACCAAAAAATTTCATCTATTGCAAGCAGCAGAAGCAGAGCCTACTGCCTTCAGCATCAGGGGATGAGGCTGGCCTTGACCAGATTTAACACTGAACCCAGTGCACCAGCTGCAAAACCAAGGCTCAGAGTTGGGGCTGCAAGTGGAGTTTGGAGAGGTACGGCACTGACTCCAGCCCAGCACCTCCATATTCCCTCAGGACACCTGCTTGTGGAAGACCACCAGTAACCTTCTCTGTCCCATCTTTGTCTTTCTCTTCTCTTCAACTTCTTGTGAAAGTTAGAGCCTTTTCTGGTTTAATAATGCAAGAAACAACCCCTTCAAAGCATTTAATTAAACGCTTTTAATCACTTGGAGGTTGCAGGATTTTCTGGCCTGTAAAAGTATGGAAAAGGGGAAAAGAGGCATGTGACTGTCCTTTGACTAACATACACAGTAGTCTGGGACAGATGTCTCAGCAAAAGGTCAAGGAGCGATATTCCTTTCACTTCACTAAAAGGCATTTCACTAACCATGGCATCCACTACTGCAAAATGTCACCAGCCACAGTGCCCAGGGCTGAGCTGGTAGGCACACCACGATCTGTAACAATAACCAGAAAAAAATAAACCAGGGGAAAAATAGCCCTCTACTTTTTTCTCTGGAGCCCATGGTCCCAGCCAGAAGCTGCTTGCTATAGAAACAGCAGCTGGCAGCTCCTACTTCTTGATCCTGCCTCCACAGATGCTTCACTGCACAGACCTTAGCAAGCTGCTCAGCCTTTCTGCACCTGTCATTTTTCTTCATCTCTTAAATTTTAATTTTATTTTGTGCCCCTGCTCCCCACTGTAAAAGCCCTGCACTACCCTGCTCATCCTCATCAGAATGTCCCTCCATGGCAGATGGATATCAGTGCTCCTGTTTCAGTAAGATGGAGAAATTGAAGCATGGAAATTAAATTACTACTCTACAGTCTCAGACCTCTCTGAATCAAAGCAATATCTTTTTGGTTTGTAGAGGTGTCCTCTGGCTACAAGATCATTTCTTTCCATCTAGTTCAGAGATAATAATATCTCTGTAACTAATCCTCATGGTTGTTGTGAGAATCCTCTGTTCACTGTGTTGAAAATCTAAAGCAGTATAAAATATATTACTGATTAAAGATATATTACTGATTAAAGTCACAGTGAAGGTGGAAAATGAGAGTTATTCCTCTTAATTTTTAGGTTTTCATCATCAGCAACACGAATGCCTCCTGGAGCCTTGCCCTCCATTCTGTTATTGCTATAATGCTTTTCCAGAGGAACTGCACAGGTGGACACTGCTCAAACAGAGGACATTAAAAGATAAAGTATTATTCAGAACAGGAGTGGACCATCACAACGAGGTAAATGTTTAAGATACAGACAGAAGAAATGCATTTGACCAACTGGAAGGGATAGTGGAAAATTTCCATTGATTTGAAGTAATTCAAGAACAATGTTTCCATAGTCAAGAAAATGCTTTCTAAACTTTCCTGTCCTTCCCTGCTGAGTCCTTCAAGGGTTAAACCACCAGCACAGCTCTGCCAATAGGACCACATTCCAGGGAGCTTGTGTAAAACCCTGGGGACCCAAAATATTAGAGGCAATGGTTTCAAAATCAAAGAGGGCTGGGCTGTACCAAAATGAAGGGATGAGGGAAGAGATTGGAGCTCTGGCTGGTGATTTTTAGATCCCAGATTAGAAATGACCCAGAGTTTCTCCAGATGTCAGCCAGCATCTGAACCTGCTTACAGCAGCCTGCTGTCCCTGTGGCCAGGGAGGGGCCAATTTTTGCACAAAATGTGGAGAAAATCAGGCAGCTTGGTGTATAGACAGCAAGCAAGAAAACACACAGGATCCACAGAAGTAATGTGAATTTGCTTTTCTAGTCAAATGGTGTAAAAACTGGCCTTTAAGACAGAAAGGTGGTGTTAAACTTGGCTCAGAGCTCAAGACAGAGGTTTGTCATGTTTATGGCTAAATTTTTTGCTGGCAAGAACTACGTTGTTTAAAAGCATGAAGAATTCATACCCCCAAACAGCACATATTTGTATAGAATGTCCTTTAATAACACAAGTAATAAGTTATTTCATGGGAGATTTGACTTCTTTTTTTTTTTTTGTCTTCACTCCCCTCCCTTATTTCCCAAGTATTTCATTAGGCCCAAGTTCTTTCTTAGAATAAGAAAGTGTACAGGGACCTTGTATGCACCAGGGGAAGTTTGCCAATCAGTTGAACCGTGTAGACATGCAAATCCTCTTAGTGGAGACACAGTTTATAAAGGCAAAAGAGATATATATCTAAATGGCCTGCTCAAAACAACAAACTCCTTCTAATGTAGACAAAACTACTATTTATTTTGTTATTCTGATAAGCACTAGTGATAAAATACTGAAGTATTAAACTTGAAGTTAATAAAGTTTGGCCTCTAGTTGCTCTGCCACTTGAGAGAGCAAATCCAAGAGATGCCAATTAGGAGTGAAAAAAAATCAGGCACCAAAATGAGTTAGATTCCAAACAGTTCCATCATGGATGAGATATAGCCTTTCATCATTTTTGGGAACTTCCCTTTTCCAATTAGAGAATACAGCTGCTCGAATAGTGTCGTGTCTGTTCAGCAAGTAGCAGGCACAATGTGTAAGCACTTGTAGCATGAATAGGGACCATTGTTCAGAAAATATTACCACTGAAATCTTGTAAATGTGAATAGAATTAACTTCCCATTCATCTCTTGCTGTCACACTCTGTTTATTTTACTGCATTGTCTGAATGAACGTGCAGCCTCTCATACGCTCATAGGTCCCATTTCACCTAACAAATGTTTGATTGTATTCGCTGCTCTTCCCTTCCTCCCCGCTGGGCTTCCTGAAGAGATCAGGGCATTAATGAAACCCCTCCCCAAATTGTCCTTTTCCTGCCGAGAATGTAATGTAAGGCCTAATTCTTCTTTATGTTATTCTGTGCAAAGCCCTTTATATTACTCTTCTTCTCAAGGAACAAAAGACACTTATTCAGCCACAGCAGAGGAGAATCAAAAGATCACATTCTTTCAGGTAATGGCATGTTTCTGCTGATTGGTTAGTTGGTTCTTGCTACAAAACAGAGTAACATGTCAGATCCCTGAAGAAGTTAATCACATCTGACTAACTACACTCTGTTCTGAATTAGGAGTATCATGAAACAACACAGGTTGATGCAACCAATATTCTTTGATCACTTCATATCTTTTGTAACCTCAACCTTTCAGCTTTCCCATGGTGCTCTTGAAGATTTAAAACATTTTTATCTGTAATGAACAGAGTCTCATTCTCTTATTGACAGTACATATGCATCTCCCTTTTAATTAATTTCAGCGCTGTAGGATTTACAGTACAGAACTACAGATACCACAAAGGAGGCTGCATTGTGTGTGGGAACAAGTGTGTGTGTGTATCTGATGGAGCGCTGGGAAAGGGCAGGGGAAAGGTCTGTATGAGCTGCTGTGCCTTCTGCCTCTAATGCTGCAGCTTTTTTTAATCCTACTGTTTTTATGGGACCTTTATCAAATCCCATTATAGGGGTGGGAATCTTACAATGCACTTCAGTGGGAGGTCGATTAGATCCACGTCACTAAACAGTGTTGACAGACAGTCAGCGTGGTTGTATCTATCACTTACTCATTTTCCAGTATTTGCTAAAAATAGGAGAGACACAGCTGAAGTGCACTGGAGTGTGCTCTGCTGTCCTGCTGTCTGCAGAGAACAAGCTGACACGGCTAGGAAAGCACAGGTCTTTCCTGGCTCTATCTTCCCTTCAGCTAAATCAGATTCACAAAATCACAGAACTGCTGGAGGTGTCTAGTCCAGCCTTCTGTTCAGAGCAGGGTTAGGGCCAGTGCAGCTCACTCAGGGCTCTGTCCCGTTGATATCTACAGTACCTACAAGGACGTAGATCCACAATCTTTCTGAGTCACTGTTTAAATATTTGACCACCCTTGCTGGGTTTCCACCCTGCCCCTTAGGAACCCTTATATCAATTTCCCACATTTCAAGTTGTGCCCATCACTTCCCTGGGCACCCCAAGAGGAGTCTGTATGTGTCTACTCTACATCCTCCTATCTGTAAAGGGGGCTGTAAACTGCATTAAGAACTCCCTGAGCCTTCTCCAGGCTGAACAAGCCCAACTCTCTCAGTCTCTCCTCTTACAACAAATGCTTCAGCCCCTGACCATCTCAGTGAATCTCTGTGGGACTTACTCTGGTTTGTTAATGTTTTGCTTGCTCTGGGGAGCCCAAAACTGGTCACACTGCCCCAGATGCAGTCTTAAAGATGCTAATTAAAGAGGCTAAAAATCACTTCCCTCCTGCTAGCTACTGTTTTGGTAACACAGCCCATGATGACATTGTTACAAGGACACACTCCAGCTAGATTCCCAGGTCTTTTCTGCAAAGCTTCTCCCTAGTCAGCCCCCAGCCTGTACTGGTGCAGTGGGTTATTCTGGTCCAGTTGCAGGAAAGTGCACTGACATTTGCTGAGCTTCAGGAGCACCTGTCAGCTCACCTCTCCAGCCTGTCCAGCTCCCTCTGAATAGCAGCCCTGCCGTCCAGGTTATTGATTGCTTGTCCACAAACTCACTGAGAGTGCACTTTATCCCCACGTGCCACTAATAAAGACATTAAACAACATTGGCTCCAACATCAATGCTTGAGATACACCACTAGTAACTGGCTGACAGATATTCCAGGTCATGGATCACTGACAATCTAATTTTCCACCCCCCTTGTCATTCGCTCATCCAGTCTGTATCTCAGCACTTGGGCCATTTTAGTGATAAGGTGATCATGGGCAACACAAGGAAACCTGCTGTATAGAAAGATGTAGGGGGAAAAAAATTATGGTGTTGGAGGCCAGGAAAGCACAGAAAGGGAATTTTCTTTATTTATGATTTTATACTCCCTTTTGCTACACTCATCTATTGGACAGTGGTGTTCCCTTCAAAGCCCCTTGGAAGTCAAAGTAGTATTTCAAGAAAATTAGTATGAACCTTGAATTTTCTTCTTCTGCTGGGGAAAACCTTCTAACACTAATTCCAAGGATCAGAAGAGAAGCATAAATCCTCCATATTTCTTAATTACTGAGTTTCAACAAAAGCTGGCACATTTCTTATCCAAACATGTAAATGCACTGAGCCCAGATGCAATGGCAGATCACCACAACCAAAGCTGGACTTCAAAGAGAATAGAAAAGTGGTACAGTGACCAGGATAGATGCATTTATAGTCTCCCTGCCTTTCCTAACTCATTCTTAAACACACTGAATGGGTTGTCTTAAAAACAACCCCCAAGAAACTCTTACAGCAAAATGATGAAAACACAGATTTTTGTCTTGAGTTTGCCACTAAAACTGACCTAAAAGAGAGTGCAGAGACAGAGTCTCACTTCCAGAATCTTTGGTTCTTGTCCTAGGGTTTCAATTGTGACTTGAAAGCAGTTTAAAATGCCAGGATTTCCAGACCTCCTGCAGTAGAGCCAGAAGCCCTATGTGCTTGTGACCAATGGAATTTAAGTTACAGACATTCCAGTGTGTCCTACAGCTACTGCTATGGTGCTGCTGGTGTCAGGGCTGCAGCTGGGTGCACACACTGCACATTTAGACCTTGGTTCCCTGGGTGGTCCCAGAGCTCTCAGGTAGTCTCTGCAGAGGTGACACAAGGGACTGATCTCAGACCAGGTGATTGCCTGAGCTCCTGGACATCCTCACAGTAAAGTCTTTGTCTAATTCCTTCAGGAGGCATTAGGTGGGATTACTTATGGGAATTTTGAACAGACCCAGAGATTCTACTTGGCAGATCCTGCTGTACCTAGATCATTTTATAGACACTATTGAATGTGTCAATGTGTTCATATGTGGGATGGCAAATCTGGCTGTGCTGGAGACTTCCCCAAGCAGTTCCTGCTGCAGAACTGACAAACTTACACATTAATGAGCTACTTCTAACTACTCACTAGAAATTTTTCCTGCAGTAGCAGCAATGGTCATGCAGAACAGCCTTGTGCACACAGTAAAGATAAGTAGGGGATGGTTTGTTCATGGTTTAAGAAAATCTGCAGTAGATCATATAAGGCTGCAACACAGCTGGACTACAGGAACTGAGCAGGATGGTGGTTCAGGAAGTGTCACCTGGTCCAGGAGGAGACACTGTTGCAGGGACCCTCACAACAGCCACTTCATTTGCCACGTGGATAGCGAGCCAAACATCCCATCCAGGAGACATGATTTCCCACGCGAGCATTACCCTAAGCCAAGACCCCAGTAAGTCAGAGATTTTCTTAAGGAAACAAACACTCTCCATGAGACAACAGATGTTTCACATTTGTTGTGCAGATGTGCAAGGCTTGAAGCTTTAGAGCTCTACATTTATCCCCATCCAGACCTTCTGGTCCATCACTGCCCCAGGGACCGTGGGAGCCCTGCAAATGTCAATGAGGCGTGAACGCTCAGAGCTGCTGGACTGTCTGCAGAAGGGCACGCAAAGTTATGTGAGTCTTGGGTCTTTTGGAGCTGGGGGTGTCTGGTTTGTAAGAGAACATTTACAGCTGTTTAGATCTATAAATGTTCACACTGATTTCACAACTGCTGCCACAAGAGTGGGCCCAGAGGTTTTCCTGGCAGTGAATGGAACTGGAATGCAGTATTGTGTGAACAAAATGTTAAAAAAAAAAATTCTGCCACCAAATTTCCAATAAGCTGTAGCTGCTACCCTCAGATAGGGCAGGGGAGAGCTTGGAAGACTAGCAGGAGTCAGACATTTGACTACTGACCAACAAGTGGATCTTCATTCTGCAGAATGTGGTGCGTGTCCCCATTCAAGTGCTTCTCCAGGCCTTTACACCGTACCTCAGGACTCACCCTCCGCTGCCTTGGACTGGTGGTACTGATCACCACATGGGCTTTTCCATGAGGCTAGAGTTGTTTTTCTACACTGCTCCCAGCTCTGCTGGTTGCACTTCCCTACATTTATTCTAACCCAGCCTTAAAACAACATGAAAGAGTCTGGATTAAAGAAATAAATTCATTCCCATAGGCTCAAAACAGCACTGTCTTTAGGAATTTTGTGTTCTCTGGCCAAGTATATACTACAATTATACAAGCTTATCACTGTTATCATGAATGTATTTTTACTTTTATAGTAAATGTACAGCAATCTTGCTTTTATTGTTATGTTTTAATAATGGATTGCCACCCAGAAAAAATCAGAGTTGCTGTAGGCAACTGGGAAGCAGTCCAGAGTTACCCTCCTGTGTGTTCTTGGTGCTGGATTTCAGAGGCTCATGCTTATTTGTCTCAGTTCAAATCTAGTGAGAAAGTTATTCTGTATTTGCATTAGCATAAAAAAGCATATTTTGCTAAAATCACTCCCTTCTCCCCACTGTTTTTTGTCTAATTATATGTGGTAGAACCAGATTCCCAGAGGAAGTATACTTGGCTAAATAACTGTGCTGACTATCCCACCAATTGTTAAACACATTGTGCAATTTCTATTACTACCTTCATTTTAACAATCTATTTTTAATTTATACTATATAAATGCTAAATAAAACCCCAATATTTCAAAACCTACCCAATCTTTGAAATGAAGTTTTCCATTAAGTGTGTTTCAGCACTGTCTAACTAATACCACCTACCAAAAGACCAAACTCCTTATAAAAAGATGCAAAAAATTCACTTTCACTATAATACCAATTTTAAAAATGATTCAGTCTATTCCAGAAGATTAGTCAATGTGTTCCAAAATGAATATGGGTTTTAATTCTGGAGTAGATATTAGTTCTGGGTTAAATATACAAAAATAAATCTGGTTAGTATGTCACATCTATTAGTCATGTACTGAAAAGCTCCAACCACCAAGAGCTTTCCAGCTAGGTAGACTCTTTGGGCAGGAGCAGTGGCAGGGGCCACAGTGGTGGGTCCATAGGATGGATAGGGCAGGGTAGGGTAGGGTGGGGCAGGGTAGGGTGGGGCAGGGCAGTCTGTTCCCTTATCACACAGCTGAGAGTGTGCACAGCGTGGAAGAACTAAAGGGGATGTGGTTTGGCAGTACTGGGTGGTGAAGAAGATATTACATCTAGAGGTTCCTGCATCCTCTATGACTTTTTCACCTTTCAGTTTCATCATGAGTATTGAGAAGTGCCATTGTGTAGCTCATACGATAATTTCCATTAAAGAAAATTAAGGTGCTTTAAAAAGAAATTCAGTATTATTGTATCCATTAATGGATAGAGAACTAGGATAAAAAACAAGGATTTGTCCATCAAACAGTGGCTGTTGGTGCTTGCAGGCCAGGACTTATACACAGGAAAATACTGACATAAAGACAATCCACAACCAAACAAACAAAAACCTTGCTTGATGAGTCTTTCAGGAGGATGGGAAAAGGGCTCAAACATCTGTCCTAGAATGCATTGTGCACGAGGTGGGATTGACAAAGGAGGCTTAAATGTGACATAACCAGTGCCACTTAGTTTTCAGTGTCAAATACCTTCACAGTTTCTTAAAATGGAACTTGAAGCAACTTTGTCTGTGATTTGTAAATATGGTGGGTTTACCTCCAACAGAAGTATCTGGTTTAACAAAGAACTGTAGTCCATTTTACAGTCATAGCAGCAAATAAATCTATTGTGTGTAAAGGATCTGCTCCTGCCCTGCCTTGCTTGAGTCTGCCCCTACATTTCTTTCAGGTGATTCCTGACAATGGAAAGCTAACTCAGTCAGATTACACTAAAATAAGAAATACTTTCAACATTTCCCTCCTAGACCTGCCTTATAATTTGGTCTGTCGTTAATCCCCCAAATGTGATGGTTCCTTCCCATCTTAATTAACTGTAGACCCTTTGTGTCTTATTTCTAGAGCACAAGAGAACCATCCAAGAATGAAAAATGTAGTGAGGCTGATTCTCATTTCTCTGAGATCAGTGTTCCCTTGCCCTCCCTAGACTTACACCTGATTTACAATGCTGTGAGAAGACAACTAGCACAGATACCACCTGAAGCAAGAGATGCAACTTAGCCACTGCAGAGCTCAAAAGTGAAAAAAACAAACAAACAAAAAAAGGCAATGCCACACACACATGCAAAATAATATAATAGTATTACAGAAGACCTGGAAGTGAGCATTCCAGTGACAGTTTTGTACTCTCTTGTCCCTTGGTGAAGCAGGCTTTCTGTGCAGCACAAGGTGTTTCTTGGGAAATCCACTACTTCCCCTCTGAACAGGCCTGCCCTGCCAAGGGAGGGAGCAAGACCCTAGTTTCTGGTTTGCTCACGTTCACTGCCATGGTGCAGGGCTCGAAGGGGCTGCCTGAGCTCCTTGCCATCTCCAGTGATGGCAGTGAGAAAGCCAGGTGCTTCTGAAGCACAGAGAATCTCTCCTACTTGGAGTATCAAATTGCTACTCCCATGAGGACAGGCAGGTAGGGGAGCCTTGCTGAGGCCCTGGAGGGCTCCTAGAGAGCTCTTCTTTGGTAACCAGGAGGGCCATGACACTTTCCTCTCTTGGGCTTGGGGATGCTATTGGGGGACAAACTTCTGCTGAAGTCACAGTGTGAGCTCAGCATCATCTCTGCAGGACTAATCCTGGAGAACAGCCTGTTTCCAAATTGCAGACTCCTCTCTTCATTTCCCTTCCAACCAAACAAACCATCTCTGTTCCTCACCACTGTAATTGGTTGATTTACGGCCTTGGGAGCTGCATGGAAAGGGGGACAATGACCTTATTTCACCTGTGACAGGGTACCACTGGAGCAAACTAGCTTTTCTAGCTGAACTGCTTTCCACAAAGGAAACAAACACTTCTGGCACCTGCACAGCAGCCAGCCTCTCTCCTTCTGTGAGCAGCAGGCTTCAGGCACAGATATCTGGTGAATACTGCAGAAGTAAATACCACAGGGGATCCCAGGGCAGGAAAAGCCCAAAGACCTTGTGGACAGCGTGTTTCACAGGCACCATGGCAGGAGAGGAGTACAAGGTGGGGCACCACCAAGTGAGACTTGCAGAAACATACAGGATTTGTCAGGTTGAGGACATGGGCATGAAATCACCGGGCTGTCAGGTCAGGATCACAAGGCTGTACCACACGACACATCTCACCTCTACAACATTAAAAAATCACTAGGTTAAGACCAGGAAAGAACAAGATGGTAAAAAATGCTTTTGCGGTTTTGACACCCAGCCAGATTATTCTGTTTCTGATGAGAATGAAAACCAGAGCTGAAACATGTTGGATGATAACTGGAGTTCCAGCACCTTTATTTATTATATGTTCAAGAATTACTGCAATGCAAACCTCTGATCTTGGCATTTAAAACATCCTGGCCTTAGCTTACGGAGTAAGAGGGAGATCAGTATGCAAGAGATAAGAAACTAATTCAAGAAACTGCAGGATCAAAGTAACTTGGAATGAAAAAGTTAAGAAACTAATGCACTGAAAGAGATCTGCAAAGTAAGTGAAGGACACGAAAGCAGGAAAAACTGTGCTATAGTGTAAACAGTGTAACTATGAAACTTTATTTTCAGAGTCTTTTGAATTTAGCTCTTTCATAACATTTCTTGAAGTCGAGGCAAAAGTTTCTGGAGTTCTGAGCTTGATCCTGTCTATTTTAAAATAATTTTAATGGTAGAATGAACTAGACTCAGATCTGTGTGCACAAGAAACCTGAACACTTCTGGCACCCGCTTCTGCATTAACTTCTGCCAGAGCTGTACTTGCAGAAGGGAGACGTTCATTTGCATCCTAGCCCATAACTCCGTGGCTGTTGGAACATTTGCTCAGTTAACATGTTCCATGGCTGTGGGAACAGTTTGTCTAGTTAACATGTGACTCAGGTAGGTGCACATACAGATTTCACACATATACTTCGTTCATGTACACACAAGTAGCTTCCTGCTCTGAAAGACTGAATGCATAAAGCATTTGCTGGCAAACAGATATGCATTCATTTTATTTTCAAATGCCATGATGTGTGGAAAAACCTGGACAGCTTCAAACTAGGAAAAGAAAAACAAATGCTTTTGCAATTTGGAAAACAAACCATAATGCAACCTCCAGGTTATGAAGATCTTCAGGCATTCTTGGCATCTTCATAACCCCACCAGCACCAATGAGCAATGATTACTGAATGCTGACTTTAAAGCAAGCAGGCTCCCTCAGCACTGAGGAAGGGAGGATTACTCCTGGGGATTAGGTGGGCTGCCTGCCCTCCAGCAGCAATGCCTGTTGGAAGGCATGACACAGGCCGTGCGTGATGTCCCCCGCCATGCAACAGGGACATCTGCATCAGCCCTGCTGCATCCCAGCAGGCATAGAAATAGGAGGGGCTGCCAAGGGGGAATGAGTAGTTCAGGCATATTCCTCAGAAAGGAACTTAAACTTGGCTGCTGCAGTGTTTGGGATCACTGAAGGAGCTGAACTCCCTTCCAGCTCTCTCATTACTTGTCGGGTTTCCAGCACTGGCCTTCCGACACTGGACTTCCTTCCTATCCAGATCCGTCTGCTGAGCTGGTCGGTGTCAGCGTAACAAGATGGGAATGTCATTATCCAGACCTGATTTTGTCCAACCTCCATCATCTGAAACATGTTCAAGGATCACAACCCTGTTGTTTCCAATTTAAAGGAGTTTTGGCTGAGCTGGCTTTGAGCTGTTGTAACACTGATAATGCAAAAAAGGAAGAAAAATGAGATACTAGAAGGGTTTGAGCACATCCCAAAAGTCCTTCAAAAATTACAGCTCTGCTATAGAAAAGCATAGACAGTCATAAAGAAGCCACAGCTGGGCTCTCTTGTGTCCTTACTTTCTCTGTCTGTGAGGGGAGTGGGAGCTATGTTCCCTGCACCACTGTCTGAGTGGTGAGCTTGCATATGTGGCCTTGCCGTGATTTTGCTATCAGGAGGACAGTTTATTTACGTAAGATGTGAACACTGACCCCTTTGCCTGAAAAGAGAGGGCAAAACCCCCAATAACAGGCAGTGTCCTCATTCTGTCTCCTGTAGCCTCTGTAGTAAAGCTGAGCCCCAAGAACATCCTCAGTGCCATACCCACAACCCTTTCTGCACAGTTTTTCTTGTATTTTTGTTCTTGCATGCATGCACAGACCCCGAATCCCTTGATCTTGCTTGGACACCCAGGCAGTTCCTGCTGCACTTTATGACCTGGACATGCTTTGGTGCTCCTTGCCCTGGGAAGCAGCTTCTGTGTTTTTCAATACCCTGACTTCTTCCAGTTCACTGAACTGCTTCTTCCATTTAGGCCCTTGACTTTAGCTGAGCCCATAGGCCCCTGCAGGTCAACAGCAGCTATTAGCATTATCTTGCTTAACAATTTTTTTATACAGCAGGAGTGAAAGGGACACTAATCTAGTTCAAGCATTTAAGCACTGCTAAAATACAAAAATTGAAAGATTATTATTTGGCTTGTTTGAAAGACTCCATTTTTGACAGCAAACCCTTTCAGAAGGACAGCTGATGGAGAGAGAGTTTTGCTAAGGTTGTCTGTGCTGAAAGCCTTTCTAGTGATTAGAGATGGAAGCTTGGAAGTATCGAGTTCTTTGCCCATCCCACCACACATCCCAGCTTCCTTGCAGAGAGTCACACTGAACCCTGCAACTGCAGTGTGGGTATTTACAGATGATGTCAGAAACAAAACTGTCAGGAAAAGTTTGTAGTTGAAATTAGGAATTTGCTTTCTGCTATGCCCTGGAAACCATTAGGGATCAGCAGATGACATTGGAGTGACAATTTTATCTGTGGCAAAACTGAGCATCCAACAGCCGAACCCTCAATTAAAATACCTTTTTTTTAATCTTGTGTTTCTGCTCCTGCTGCATAAACCCGAATTTCAGATACTATCCCTGGAGGTGTGATTGGCAGACCTGAGGCAGGGCTGAGGACAGTAATGTTGGCAGGGGTACCTGCGGAGAAGTCTCAAGGCACCTTTTCTTTCTCATCCTCAGTTCAGCAGCCTGAAGTTGCTCTTGGGGTACACAAAAACTCAGGGTATAAAAAGACAATTACGAGCCTGCGCTCCCAGGACAGGGAACACAGACATCAGGTATCAATTGCAGTGTCTCCAGGAGGAAAGACAATCTGGGACACTGTTTGCCTTGGGCCTCCGCCTTAGCATCTCTTACACTATCGTTACCTTTATTTTCAAGACTAAAACATCACCTCTGTTTTCTTTACAGATCCAAGGTGGGCAGAAAGGGGGAGGAGGAAGCAGTGAAGGCTGCTATAAAGTCTTTTTTGTACCAGGGATACATATCTCAGATGCTGGCCCTGGAAAACTTTATTATTTACCTCTGTTGGAATGGGAAAGGAAAATAGCTGGAGCAAGCACAGCTCTCAGATACATGCAGTGCAAGTGTCTATATGAGCAAGTTCCATGGGAATCCACCTGGAGCACCAGACACGCAGCAAACATGGCCCAAACACACAGTGTGCCAAAGAAGTGTGAGGCATTAAACATTTACTTTCCTTTCTCTATTACCTTTGCACAACAGGACAGAAACCACCTTAATATCTCTTCCTTGTAAGTTATCTGAAACTACTTTAAAAAGATACATTTCCATTAGCAGCAGCACTGATCCTTTATTAAATCATGAAGAAGAAACATGAAATAATCGGTAAGAGCTGATCGCTTGGGAAACAGATGTCTGATTTTATAACTTGGCATGGTCACTTGGGCTTGAAGCTACACAGGTATGTGAGTGCTATGACAACTGGCACTGTGATACCTGATTTTTGCAAGCCTGTCCTTTCCCTCCCATCCTTCTCTCACCTACCTGAAGCTGCTGCAACCGAAGGAGCACTTTCATTAACTATGCTTTGTACCTGGGAATGGGATCTACAAAAACCCAGCAACCCAAACATCCAGGGTATTGTACATGAGCTACCTAAATCAGCAAGGGAGGAATCAGCTGGAGAAAAGGGTGTGTTGCAGCTTCCTCCTGTACAGGGATTAGGTGCCTTGTTCAGGTTTAGCGGGACATGCTTCTTTTCACTCTGGATTCACAGCCCTGAAAACTTAATTATAGCTTTTCACCTTGCATTGATTAACATGAGAAATGAAGAGACCTCTCTTCCGTCTGTTTTTTCTCCACCCACCCATTATCCTTGAATAACCCACAGCTTGTGGATTCCCACTCTCTGTAGGTGCAAGGTTGTATTCTACTGGGGAGGAGGGACCTAAGTGCAGCCTGGGTGAGGCTGCAGATGAAGCAGAGTTGAGGCCTCCTTCTGCTGCCTTTTGGAGGGAAGGGAAAGTGTAGCTTAGTGTAACTTAGTGCAAGCAGTGTGGTCTGAGAGGCCTACTAAACCGAGACAAACTCGTCTGAGGATGATCCCATGTGTAGGTCCCACCCCACACTGAGGAGGTGAGTCCCAAGTTGCCCAGCCCACATTAACCTGGGACATGTGGGTGTACCTGTAAGGAAGCCCCCAGTGTCAGAAATGAATGGCATCACTTTAAAAAGGAGCAAGATGCGGCATTTAGGAGCCCACATGACTCACATGGTCAAAATGATTGGGACTAATAATTTCTACAGCTATCCCAGCCTCCACAAAGTGTTGGTCATACATACACCAAAGGGTCCAAAACCACTAGAGTTTTCATTCCAGCTTAGGAAGGAGGCAGAGCTGCTCTACAAGGAGCAGAAACAAAGGCAGTCCTGGAGGTGCTTCGTGTCTGTAGATGCTGTGGGGCAGCACCTCCAGGCCTGCTGGGGACATCTGCAAAAGGTAATGTGAAAGCATTGCCTCCTCTGATGCCTGAGCTGGAGCTTCGAGCCCCTCGTCAGGCACCTATTGTTTCCTAGGAGGGAAGGGAGCATGGTAAAAACTGCAAAATGAGAAATGTAGCCTCCACGAGCCTTTACAATTTGTAATCAAAGGGCATAGAAAACAATTACAAAATGCGCAAAAGTATCCGTTACAAGCAATTAATAACTCCATCCTACAAAGCCGCGAAATAACTCGTATTCTACTTTCATACAGCTGAAATTTAAGTACCTTGGGGCCACACGTTAGTTTTAATTCACTTTATAGAAAAAACCCTGGGGAAAAAAAAAAAACAGAGTTGGGTTTTCCTGCTCTTCCCTGCCGTTGGTTTCCTTCAGCTCCCCGCTACACGCCACTGCAGACGGCAGC